>CM019711.1:0-11011 GCA_009760885.1 Achatina immaculata | reverse complement strand
CAAATAGACAAACCAACAGACAAACAGTCAGACAGACAGATAGATAGATAGATAGATAGATAGATAGATAGATAGATAGATAGATAGATAGATAGATAGATAGATAGACGGACGGACAGACACTATGAAGTTTAATGTTTTTCACGTATTGTTATATGCCTACGTTTATTCTTAGATCGTAAGTATCTCTGACATGTATGCATTGTTCAGTTTTCAAACATATTGAGAAACCTGCAGGAATAACCTGCACTTCTCAAATTAGCACATTCTGGAAGAAACAAAGAATCATATAAAATAATGTATCCACTAAAATCATAATTTATACACCATAATATTGTGAGAACAAAATCTACTTAAAGAAATGATTATAAGTAAATAGCCCTGAAGTACTACTCAAATCAGTTCATTAATTGCGTGAATGATTATATATAATGAAAATGTAGAAGCCTTTCATTATTAGAGGAACAAATTGAAAACGGAGGCAATGAACTATTTTGAAAAGAGAATCGAATGATATTAAAACAAATGAATTGATGCATCAGCAGCAGGGCATCTTGCTTACAAATGAGAGACCTGCAGAAGAGCTGTGTGTAAGTTTCACAAGGAACATGTAAAAGATTGATTGACTGATTGGATTGATGTTATAAAACACATCTAATTAACAATAAGAATGAAAACCAATAAATGTGTGAAATTAAATTTAACTCATAATGTGTTTCAGAAACTTTGAATTTCGAAAGACTCTGTTTTGTTATATCAGAATGGTCATGTGGTGTACAGATGAATACATGACAGCTGCTACACAGAGACTCCAAAGAGCAGCAGATATCTTGACATTATGGACAAACAAAGTATCAACACAGAGAAATCAAGTACCACTCTGTTCACTCTCTCATCTAAACAGAAAGCAGGTAAGATCTTTGTAAATGAAATACCCTTAAGGATGGACAACCAACCCACTTACTTAGGAGTGACTCTTGACTCAAAACTGACCTGGAAGCAACACATCAGCAGTGCAGAAGCAAAAGCCAGAAGAAAACTAGCCATATTAAGAAAATTGAGTGGAACCACATGGAGAGCTAGTGAAAGAATCCTCAAGAATGTATATCAGCAAAGTGTTCTACCACATTTAGAATATGGCTCAACATCTTGGTGCACAGCATCAAACACTACGCTAAATAATCTAGACAAGGTACAAAATCAGTTACTACAGATTATCACAGATGCCATGAGGTCCACAACAGTAGTAGAAATGCAGAAAACAGTTGGTGTTCAGGCACTAAAAGAACACAGAGACACAAAGGTCATGACCTTGGGAGAGAAATTCCTCAGCTCTGTAAGCCATCCCCTGAAGGAGAGATTCAATAACTTAGCACTAAGACGGCTTAAAAGAAGCAGCTTCATTCACCAGACCAAGTGTATGCGTAAGCCGATACATGACCTTCCAACTGTAGTCGCTCCATTATTATTTGTACCAGAGCATACACCATGGAAAGAAGCAGACTGTACACAAATAACTATTCAGACTGAAGTGAAAGGTGTCCAGAATGGTGAGATGCAGAACAGTCTTGTAGCCACACTTAGTGTGTTGGATGACACATATCTATGTGACACCTGGATACATGTATATACAGATGGATCTGCACACAATGCCATAAAGAATGGAGGGGCAGGAGCACATACTGAGTATCCAAACAACATCACTGACAAGATTTCCATACCCACTGGAAAATACTCCAACAACTATGATGCAGAAGTTAGGGCAATTATTGCTGCAGTTGAAAAACTATCAGCCTCCAGAACTGATACATGCCCCATAGTAATTCTCACAGATGCAAGATCAGTACTAAAAGCTCTTCAGTGCAACAAACCACCAGATCTTAAAGATGGAATGTCAAAAATTGGCTTACAACACAGAGTCACCTTGCAGTGGATTCCCTGTGGAATATCAGGCAATGAGAAAGCTGACTGTCTGGCCAAAGAGGGCACTGAAATGGAGGAATCAGACATACCAATCACCTATAATCAGAAGAAAAGCATGATAAAAACCTGCAGGAAGCCACAAACACCACCACATGATGACTATCACATGCTAAACAGAAAGGAACAAGTCACCATTTTCCGACTCCGAAGTCATATGTATACAAAGTTTAAGGTTGGTACTACTAATCTATGTACATGTGCCCAGGTGCCCCAAACTGTGGAACATATCCTCCAAAACTGCACCAACTATGAGACACTGAGAAATAATTACTGGCCCAGTGAAACCACTAAAGAAGATAAGCTCTACGGTTCCATACATGAATTACAAAAAACAGTGAAATTTATCCAAGAGACAGGACTGAAGATATAGACAGACAACGCATATGAAGAAGAATGTCATTCTGTTTTCCACTCTTTTGTCTTGGTGAGAGATGTTTTATATTGGCAGTGTCATTTCTCTTCTGTCTCTGTACCAAAAGAAAACAATGATCTGTATGGCAAACAGTTAAGGTGCAACATCTTCTCTGTCCAATGTCTTATAGTTTACTTGTTTTTGGGGACTATAGTGGCTGCAATTTTTCATGCTTTGGTTAGAAAATTATCTGTTTTACCATTATCTGCATCTTAGCTGAATACTGATAATGTTGACTCTTTGAGATTTATGACTAGTGAAAGAAAAAAAAGTCCTTTTTCATTACTAACAGTACTGAGAGAAACCATGTCGTTTTATGCAATAATTGCATGAAGTTTTTTCAAAATGCCTAAAGAAAGTGTTCCTTTCAGGAAAAATATTTACAAGAATGGTCATTTATAAAACAAAGGACTTCTCCATGAAGTGCAATGTAAAATGTGTAAGTGCTACACTGCCACTATTAATGGCAGAAGAGGAGATATAAAAGACCATGTAGCAAACCATAAATCATCCATGTATTCTGTAAGTACTTTTAAAAGACTGCAGTTATTTTGTGACCACATCTTCTGACCAGGAAAATCAGTACAAGTGGCGGAACTGAGGGTGCTATTGCACAATTAAACATCATATGTCATTCATTTCGACAGACTGCACTACCAAGTTAACCTTTAAAATTTGTAATGATTCCAAAACTGAAAAAAAAAAAATAGGCATTGGGGAGAACTAAGGCAACAGCAACAGTAAAGTCCATTTTAGCTCCTGACACTACAAACAATTGAGATGTTTAGCAAATGCCCACTATTTTGGTACTGCGACTGATGCTAGCAACCATGATGCCGAGAAAATTTTCCCACTGACTCTTGAATATTTTAGTCCAAACAAGGTATGAAACTGTAAAAGTGTTTAAACTGGGTTCCTTAAAAAATGAAACTGCCTCTGAAATAAGCAATTACTGTGTTAATGCATTAGAAGAGAACAATATGATAAACATAAGTGCACTGTGTTCTGTGGCAACAAAGTTAATATGAATTTTAGTGGAGTACAACGAACTGGTGTGAACAAAGAGTGAACTAAATGAAAATCTCGATGTGGATGCCCTGTGCACGTACTTCATAGTGCGGAAAAGGCAACAGCTGATGTTTTAAATGTAAATGTGGAAACTATAATAATTAAATTGTTCAATTATTTGTCAACATATATACCAAATGTACAAAGCGCCTGAAAGATTATTGCAACTTGCTGTCACATACAAAAACAAGGTGGTTATCTTTGCTTCCTGCAGCAGAAAGAGTATACAAGTTATGAAGCAAGAAAATCACCCTAACCCTAACTTTGGTTTGTCCAAAGCCAAATGAGTGTTACCCTTTCATTGATAGGTCAGCTGAAAGAGGAAGACTCTTCTCCCGTAAAAGCCAGATGAGTGTTACTCTTTCATTGATAGGTCAGCTGAAAGAGGAAGACTCTTCTCCCGTAAAAGCCAGATGAGTGTTACCCTTTCGTTGATAGGTCAGCTGAAAGAGGAAGACTCTTCTCCCGTAAAAGCCAGATGAGTGTTACTCTTTCATTGATAGGTCAGCTGAAAGAGGAAGACTCTTCTCCCCTAAAAGCCAGATGAGTGTTACCCTTTCATTGATAGGTCAGCTGAAAGAGGAAGACTTTTCTCCCCTAAAAGTGAAATCTATGGGATAAGCAGGAAATGAAGTAGGTATATTAGCTGTAGGTATAAATAATGTTATGTTGAGCAGAAGTTTTATGAAACATGTCATGATTATGTACAGAGGTGGATAACACCTTTGAACGAATTTTCCATCTGTAAGTGGATGCTGTTTGACTGCAAACCAGCATGGTCTTGAAGATAAATATTCGACAGTAAAATACACAAGTGAGATGAAGAATTTTCTACATCCCATGAATTAATCTTGAGCTATTTTAATTTCAAAAATTCATGCAAAGCATGAAACACTGCACATAGGTATTAAACAAACATGAAATGCTAACAGTTTCTGCTCTTCTGAGCTGAACGATAACATTAGTATGGCGTGACTTATATTCTTTCCTTGATAAGGCATTTGAAAATAAAATTCTTAGATCTTAGGACATGTCCACTATTGTTTATTAGTAATTAATGATAATACTCAAATAGCTTTTCTTTTTTCAGTCTGAGAAAAATGTCCCAGTTTTTCCTTTACAGAATCTGGCAACCCTAACCTAGCAGAATCTATATGGACCTATTAGAATCTATGCATTTATCAGAATCTATATGTACCTATTAGAATCTATGCACCTATCAAAATCTATATGTACCTATTAGAATCTAAATATACCTAGCAGAATCTGCATGTATCTATTAGAATCTATATGTATCTATTAGAATCTATATATACCTATTAGAATCTATGTACCTATTAGAATCTATGTACGTAGTAGAATATATGCAGGAAACTCTACTGTAGAGAGCGGAACAACAATGCAACTCCTTCAGATCATCAGAGGAAGTACCCCCCCCCCAGTAGAATATACTAGTCTCACTAACACTCTAGAAAGCTACTGGAAAAAAAAAGGAATATGGATTACAGAAATAATAATAGTAACCAAGCTAGTCACTTGTTAGTGAAGTGAATGTTCAGTATGTACAGCAGATACATGTATGCTAAAACACATGAAGGCATGATGTTGATGAACAGACCAGATTAAAAAAAAATACAAAGTGAGTACATGAATAGATAAAAGCTAGATATAGGGAAGCATACTGCTCTTTACTGCAGCAGTGGAGAAGTGAGTTTAGACTTCAGTCCTGTTTATTCAGCAAATAATGAGAGGTTTCTATGTCGACCCCATGAGAAAAACACATCAGCAACAGCAAATAGCCTACAATATCTTGCTGCTTTAACATTTTCTGATTTATATACATTTTTTCCACATATAAGATCATCACAGCAATATATTTGATTCAAATATGATTTCTTTTGTTCAGTTTTTCAGGTAAATGCACTTTTTTCTTTAAGGTATATCTTTTTTTTTTCCTTACATAAGCTTTCTTCATTATTTCACTGTTGATTGGTAGAGTAGCTATGTTTGTGTTTGCCGTTGTTTTGGGTTTTTTTTTCTGATTTATCCTGTCATATTTTGACTCTGTTGGGTGTTTGTTGACACTTTGTATGCCACGTCTCTGAATATTTATAAGCTTTAACTCTATGGTCCCCCCCCCCCCCAGATTTTATAACAAGTTTTCCTTTTTTTCTTTCTTTTTTTTTTTTCAGTCTTTAACATCTTCCTATATGAAATTTTTACATGAATGTTTGTTTATTCCCTCATGCATGTGAACAGTGTGATGTGATGGCTCCGCTATCCAGTCAAATCATTTGTTTTAGTCTGTCAAGTGTGTGCTAGCTGTTTATGCAGATATTTGACTGAAACATGCAGTGCTTTGTGTATAGTTATATATTTACACTAATTATTGTGTGTGACTGAAACATGATACAGGCAAATCCCCAATCTACTGTCTTTTCAAAAGAAGTCAATTCACAATGGTTGGAGTACTACAGAGAAATTATTTGTTTTTATTCTTCATTACATTTCATCAGGAAATGAAATAAAAAAAGAAAAGAAAACTTTACCCTCTGTTTTATTTTATCTGGGAACAAGTCTTTTATCTACTCTGTTTTTCTATGTGGAACAGAAATTTGGACTCTAAGCAAAAAGATGCAGATAAAGATTATGCAGCAAAAATGTGGTTCTACAGAAAACTAGGTCATATAACATGGAGAATGAAAAGAACAAATGCACAAGTTTTAGAACAGCTCCAAGTGAAATGTGAACTTCTGAAAGAAATAAATATGAAGAAAACAAAATACTTTGGCTGTATCAAAAGACATAACAATATACTGAAGACCATACTAGAAGGAAAGATGGAAGGAAAAGGAGCAAGCGAAACACTGAGTAGATGGGAAGATAACATACGAGAACAGACAGGACATCCTGGCTAAGTGCACCATCAAAGAAAGGGAACCATTACTGTCAACCTTCATTCTGGAGAAGGCACATGATGATGATGATGTTACTGTATATAGGAACACATTTTTATCTTTTGTTACCTTATCTGGGAACAAAGTCTTTTATTCTATTATTTCTTATTTCTTTTGTTGTTTTTTGGTATGGGAACAAGGCTTTTATCTTTTCTTGTTATTTTATCTGGGAACAAGTCTTTCACCTTGTTATTTTATTTGGTAACAGGTCTTTTATCTTTTGTTGTTATTTTATATGGGAACAAGTCTTTTATCTTTTCTTATTATTTTATATGGTAACGAGTCTTCTATCTTTTGTTGTTATTTTATATGGGAACAAGTCTTTTATCTTTTCTTATTATTTTATATGGTAACGAGTCTTCTATCTTTTGTTGTTATTTTATCTGGGAACAAGTCTTTTATTTTTTGTTTTTATTTTATCTGGGAACAGGTCTTTTATCTTTTGCTGTATTTTACATGAGAACAAGTCTTCTGTTGTTACTTTCTCTGGGAACAAGTCTTTTATCTTGTTCTCACATAAAATAACAAGTCTTTTATATTGTCTTGTCTCATCTCCTATCATATCCACCTTTCGGTGTTGAAGGGACAAACAGACACCTTGACAGGGCTCGACAATTAACTTCATATAACTGGATATTTAATGCTTCTATAATTTCCTCTTTCCATCTCCTACGTGGGTGGCCTCTTCCTCTGTTATCTACAAATCTTACTGTAAATGTTGTCTGTGATATAATGGCTGGTGGGAACTGTGTAACATGACCAAACCACTTGACTTGCTGCTTCTCGATATAATGTAATACTGGTGTTACTCCAACCTTTGCCCTGATAGTGTCATTTCTTATTTGGTCTCTTCTTGCTACATTTAGTATTCTCCTTAAACATCTCATTTCTGTCATGATGATTTTTCTTTTGTTATTGGCTGTTAGTGTCCATGTTTGACATTTGTAGCATAGAGTTGGGAGGAAATTTGTGTTGTACAGTGCCCTTTTTGTTTCGGTTGTGATGTATTTGTTTTTCAGTAAAGGAGTCATTTGTCCAATGACCTGACTAGCTTTATTGCATCTATTCTCAATCTCAGCATCAGTTTTCCCTGAGGATGTTATTATGCTACCTGGGTTTTTTTAAATGTTTCACTTGTTTCAAGGGCTGGTTGTCTTGGAAGATCTTTGTCTGGATTTCTTCTTTGATTATTTCACTGGGTATTCCATCACATCCTGGGGCTTTGTTCATTGGGGCCTTTCTGATGGCCTCTCTGATTTCAGCTTGTAGTATGACTGGTTCCAGATGTGTTGTTTCCGTAGGTTTAGTGTGCCTTGGATGGTATACCGAATAACTTGTCAAAGTACCGTCTCCATCGTTGTACTACCCCTCTCTGGTTCGCATATTGGATCACCATTAACATCATTCACAATCTCTGTTGGGCCAAAGTGCTCTGCTCACTTTCTCATTGCCCTGATCTTTTTATAAAAGATTTTTGTAGCTTCTTTGTGATTGTTGTTTAATACTTCATTGTATTCCTGCCATGATTTTACCTTCGCTTCTTTTATTACCTGCTTAGAGTGTCTTTTGAAATCTGATATTCAATGTAGTCTAGATCCTCTTTATTTCTCATCCATTCTTTATATTTATTTTTCTTGTCTTTTACAGCCTCTTTCACCTCATCATTCCACCATTGTAATTTTTAAAAATCTACCTCCTTTTTAATAGTACCACATGTTTCCCTTGCTGCTCACAAAAAGCTGGTTTTGAACAAGGCCCATTCCTCATCTATAGATTTTGTTTCTGTTGGTAAGTTTATGAACAATTCTTCTATTTTCTTTTCATACTCTTTTTTCACGTTTCTTCCTTGAGCTTGTTTAGTTTTACTGTTTCAATTTTCTTCTAGAGACTTCTGTTAAGCTTTTCTGATGACTGCTACTACAGCTTTGTGGCCTGTGCTTGAACTCAGGTTGGGTATTGCTCTTGCATCTATGACTGACTTTTTCTTGCTGTTCCTTGCTAGTATGAAATCAATATAGCTTATGCATGTCAAACCATTCCATTTGTACCAGGCATGTATTTGGGACTGTGTTTAAATAATGTGTTTGTGATAAAAAGGTCATGCTGGCTGCACAGTTCTAGGAATCTGTTACCATTTTCATTTCTAACGCACTGCTGGTCACCGAAGGCACCTAGGTGGACTGCTATATCAGCTCTACTAGTTCCCAGTCTTGCACTGAAGTTCCCCATGATTTTCCTCTTTACTTATGTTGTTTAGTGTATCACGAAGGTTGTCAAAGAACTCCAGCATTCTTCCTCCATGTCTGGTGCATTACAAAGAGAATATATTTGGATATAGGTTGTAGTCTCCTCGTTTATTTGGACAGTTACAATTCTTTCTGATATATATTTTGTTACCAAAATTTTGCCAGCGGTGTTTGGTTCTATGATCATTCTGACACCCTGTTTTGCTCATTCTTGCTCACTCACTCCGGCGTATAGAAATACGTAAATCTGATGTATTTTTGTTTACAGCTTCTACCTCTGAGTTTAGTGTCTGCAACTCCCATTATCTTTATTTTTCTCCTTTTCATTCCTTCTACTAATTCCTTCTTTTCATCATTTATGCCACATATGTTGAATGTACATCCTTTAAGAATCGCTTTTCTGTCTCTTTGAAGCTTAACATTTCCGAGTCGTTTTCCAATTATATCACTCCGTCTATTCTTCCTGTGTTTTCTATGAGCAGTAAAGAGATCCTCCGCCGGCTTGCTGGGCCAGTCGTGGTTTGAGGGCAGAATTTAACCCAGGGGAGCCCATCTCCCTGAACAGAACATAAATGTCAGCTTAAAATTTGTATGGTTGTCATTCATGCCTGCATTATTCCTAAAAGTAAGGTTGCTCACTCTATTTGACACTATGTAAGTCAATTTGTATGCCTTACCACTAACAACTGAAGTCTTTTATCTTTTGCTGTTATTTTATATGGGAACAAAAAGACATCTTTCCTATTATATTTTATCCTTTGTCATAATTTATCTAGGTACAAAAGACTTTTATCTTTTGTTATATTTCATCTATGTGCAAAAAAAACTTGAATCCTTTGTTATATTTGAGAACAATGATTGCTGTGATAAATGGTTGACACATTTAAAAAAAAACTTGAAATTTTAAAAATATTTTATTTGAGAACAATGATTGCTGTGATAAATGGTTGACACATTCAAAAAAGTCAGCAAACCAGAGCTGCCAAAATATCTTAATTCACTGTAGTGCTGCTAGCTAGAAACAAACTGTAGTGCTGCTTGGTAGTAACAGACTGAGGTAGTGCTGCTAGCTAGTAACAAACTGAGGTAGTGCTGCTTGGTAGTAACAGACTGAGGTAGTGCTGCTAGCTAGTAACAAACTGAGGTAGTGCTGCTTGCTAGTAACAGATTGAAGTAGTGCTGCTAGCTAGTGACAAATTGAGGTAGTGCTGCTTGCTAGTGACAGATTGAGGTAGTGCTGCTAGCTAGTAACAAACTGAGGTAGTGCTGCTTGGTAGTAACAGACTGAGGTAGTGCTGCTAGCTAGTAACAAACTGAGGTAGTGCTGCTTGGTAGTAACAGACTGAGGTAGTGCTGCTAGCTAGTAACAAACTGAGGTAGTGCTGCTTGGTAGTAACAGATTGAGGTAGTGCTGCTAGCTAGTAACAAACTGAGGTAGTGCTGCTAGGTAGTAACAGATTGAGGTAGTGATGCTTGCTAGTAACAAATTGAGGTAGTGCTGCTAGCTAGTAACAAACTGAGGTAGTGCTGCTAGCTAGTAACAAATTGAGGTAGTGCTGCTTGCTAGTAACAAATTGAAGTAGTGCTGCTAGCTAGTAACAAACTGAGGTAGTGCTGCTTGCTAGTAACAAATTGAGGTAATGCTGCTAGCTAGTAACAGATTGAGGTAGTGCTGCTAGCTAGTAACAGATTGAGGTAGTGCTGCTAGCTAGTAACAAACTGAGGTAATGCTGCTAGCTAGTAACAAACTGAGGTAGTGCTGCTAGCTAGTAACAGATTGAGGTAGTGCTGCTAGCTAAACAGATTGAGGTAGTGCTGCTAGCTAGTAACAGACTGAGGTAGTGCTGCTAGCTAGTAACAGATTGAGGTAGTGCTGCTAGCTAGTAACAAATTGAGGTAGTGCTGCTAGCTAGTAACAGACTGAGGTAGTGCTGCTAGCTAGTAACAGATTGAGGTAGTGCTGCTTGGCTGGGGGTGGTAGAGGAGGACTGATGCGAAGATTGCTTTATGGATCCACTCTTGATTATCAAGCAAATCATTGTAAACCACTCCCTAAATGATTTTATATGATGTGTTAACATCATCACTGCATCAGCTATAAAGAAAGTCACTTTACAATTCTAAGGAGGCCAGAAACAGTAGTTCTAATTATTTCAGTCAATTTTATTTTTCCTACGTATGAGTACGAAGGGTTTAAATTTTATTAAAAATAAGTACTTACAGCATTAGAAAGTTCTGTATCACTCTCAGTGTTAGAATCACTGTAGTCAGCCAGGTATTCCACGTCACTTTCTTTACAGACAACCAGGATAGCCTGACAATAAAAGTTGACCACAAACCTCAGA
>CM019710.1:34303693-34315726 GCA_009760885.1 Achatina immaculata | reverse complement strand
TAAAAAAAAAAAGTTTATTTACAGTCCACTTATTGGGTCTATTTTCTGAAAAGTGATGTGAGTTTGTCAGAATTGTTTTTGGAGATAGGCTGTTGTCTTAACTTGTTGTCTTACCTTTGTTTCTAGAGATAGGCTGTTGTCTTACCTTTGTTTCTAGAGATAGGCTGTTGTCTTACCTTTGTTTCTGGAGATAGGCTGTTGTCTTACCTTTGTTTCTGGAGATAGGCTGATGTCTTACCTTTGTTTCTAGAGATAGGTGTGTTCCCTTTGTTTCTGATGTAATTGTTTGGTTTACTTATGAATGGGAACAAATTTTGAGGTAATTCATATAATGAATCTCTGTGTATGCTATCAAATGCCTTTTAAAGTCTATGAAGTTCAGTATTAGTGGTTTCTGCTATTCAATATGTTTTTCAAGTATTATTCTTAGAGTAAAGATCTGGTCGAGACAGCTTCTCCCTTTTCAAAATGCTGCTTGCTTTTCTCTCATTGTGTATACACTATATTTTAAGTCTATTCAAAATGACCTTGCAAAATACTTTTGACACAACTGATATTAAGGTTACTCTTCTCCAGTTGTTACAGTCACTAAGGTTGCCTTCAAAATCAGTCACTACGGATTATCACAGGTGCCATGAGGTCCACACCAATAGTAGAAATGCAGAAAATAGTTGGTGTTCAACTGCTAAAGGAACGTAGAGACACAAAGGTCATGACCATGGGAGAAAAATTCCTTAGCTCTGTAAGCCATCCCCTGAAGGAGAGATTCAATAACTTGGCATTAGGACGGCTTAAAAGAAGCAGCTTCATTCATCAGTCCAAGCGTATGCGTAAGCTGATACCTGACCTTCCAACTGTAGTCGCTCCATTATCATCTGTACCAGAGCATACACCATGGAAAGAAGCAGATTATACACAGATAACTATTCAGACTGAAGTGAAAGGTGTGCAGAATGGTGAGATGCAGAGCAGTCTTGTAAGATCAACAGCCACACTTAGTGTTCTAGATGACAAATATCCATGTGACACCTGGATACGTGTGTATACAGATGGATCTGCACATAATGCCATAAAGAATGGAGGGGCAGGAGCATATATTGAATATCCAAACAACACCATTGACAAGATTTCCATACCCACTGGTAAATACTGCAACAACTTTGATGCAGAAGTTAAGGCAATTATTGCTGCAGTTGAAAAAGTATCAGACTCCAGAATTGATACATGTCCTGTAGTAATTCTCACAGATGCAAGATCAGTACTGGAGGCTCTTCAGTGCAACAAACTACCAGACCTTAAGGATGCCTTGTCAAAAATTGGCTTACAACATGAAGTCACTTTGCAATGGATTCCCTCCCACTGTGGGATACCAGGCAATGAGAAAGCTGACCAACTGGCCAAAGAGGGCACTGAAATGGAGCAACCAGACATACCAATCACTTATAATCAGATGAAAAGCATGATAAAAACCTACAGGAAGCCACAAACACCACCACATGATGACTATCACATGCTAAACAGAAAGGAACAAGTCACCATCTTCCGTCTCCGAACAGGACACAGCCGACTCCGAAGTAATATGTATACAAAGTTTAAGGTTGGTACTACTAATCTATGTACATGTGCCCAGGTGCCCCAAACCGTGGAACATATCCTCCAGAACTGCATCAACTACGAGACACTGAGAAATAATTACTGGCCCAGTGAAACCACTAAAGAAGATAAGCTCTATGGTTCCATACATGAATTACAAAAAACAGTGAAATTTATCCAAGAGACAGGACTGCAGATATAGATAGACAGTGCGAACGAAGAAGAAGAAGAAGAAGACTAAGGTTGCCTTTTTTTTTTTTTGGTATTTTAACAATGATTCCTTTTTTCCAATTGGAAGGGACCTTCTTTCCAAATCTTGTTAAACATTCTCTGTAGTTGTCTCATGTTGTCACTACTGATAGCTTTTAACATTTCGGGTGTTATTTCATCTTCACCTGCAGCTTTGTTGTTAGCCATTAAATTCACTGCTGTTTCAATTTCATGCAATTTAATTTCATCTGGGTTGACATTTAATTGTTGGGGTGGTAAGTCGGTTTCAAGGTTTAACAATTCTTTTGGGTGTGGTCGATTAAGTATTTCTTGGAAGTGTTCAGCCCATCTTTGCTTTTGGTCTTTATTTGATGTTAATAGGGTTTCAGTTTTGCTAAGTACTGGTCTTTCTTTAGATGTAATAGTACCTGTTAGCCTCTTTTGTGTGTTATATAAAGTTTTGCTGTCTCCTGTTTTTGCTGCCTTTTCTGCCTCTTTTGCCATATTGTCTATGTATTCTCTTTTATCCCTTCTAGCTGAACTTTTTACTTTCTTGTCTAGTTCTTTGTATGTTGTTATCGCCAGATCTTTTCCAAGATCTGTTTTTACATTCAACATGTCTAATTTGGCTGCTCGTCTTTCATGTTTGTACTTCCATGTGTTTTCTGATATCCATTCTTTTCTATTTGGTTTTTTCAGTCCAGCACTTACTTTTGCTGCTGTGATTATGGCTGTGCTGTAAGAATTCCATAATTCATCTATACCTATCTCCTCAACTTCACTGTGTGTTTTGGAATGACTGGCAAGTTCCTGATTGAAATTACTGTTAGTATTTACTTCTTGTAAGCTGTGGCTGTTTATCTTTCTGTGTACTGATTTCTTGTGTCGGCTTTTCAATGTTAGTTTTATTTTCCCTATGTACAGGTTGTGATCACTGTTAACATCTGCAACCCTATAAGCCCTTACATCTATGAGAGATGTTATGTATTGTTTTCTAATACAAAAATGATCTATCTGGTTTCTCGTTCTATCATCTGGAAATATCCACGTTGTTTTATGTATCTCTTTGTGTGGAAATATTGTGCCTCCAATGACCATGCCCTCTGTTAGACATATTTCAATTAATCTTTCTCTGTTCTGATTAACCATGTCAATTCCTTCTTTCCCCATCACTTTCTCAACGTCAGTGTTATCTTTCCCTACCTTAGTGTTGAAGTACCCCATAGAAATTAGGATGTCGTGTTTAGGGACTTTGTTGATGATTTGTTGCAATTTGTGACAGAAATCGTCTTTCATCTCATCATCTGCATCGTTCATGGGTATTATTGTTATTCTTCCATGTCTTAGGTTGTATCGTGCTCTTATTATACAACTTTTCACTGGTTCCCGTTCTACTAGGCTCTTTGCTGCTACATTTGACATAATAATACCTACCCCTTCTCGATGTTTACCGTCGTTTCTGTCTGAATGTATTATTAACTTACCGTCTTCCGCCGATCTTTTACCTCCTTCTGACCACCGCATTTCACTGGTGCCCAGTACGTCTATATGGTATCTCTCCATTTCTTTGATGACCTGAGTAGTTTTTGTTGGTGCTGCCATCGTTCTCACATTCCAGAATCCAATATTTGTCACATGTTTGGGGCCGACGAATGAGCTCTTCGGAGTTGGCATCTCTGATGCTCGGTTGGTTTCTCAGCGAGTTTCCGTAACGATATATTTTTTCCCATCTGGAGTTGCCTCTAGATAGGTCCCAGGATAAGGTTGTTAGCCTTATGCCCAACTCCCGGTACAGGATATATAACAGATCAAGCGGAGTTCCGCTGATTTCTGCATGCCGGCTACAGCGTTAAAAAAATTACTGTCCACAACACAAAAAAGGAATTGAAAAACTAATTATGTCAGTCCGTAAGAACAGTGAAGAGCAAAACCTCTATCTTAATGCAAAGAAAACTAAATTGATGACAACTGACAAAACAAACAAGGAAGCTGTAGGCCTCTCGGTTGTGAGCAAGATGGCCTGCTGCTGATGCATCCATTTGCAGACCATCAACGATGTCTTGCAGTCATCTTCGCCTTGGTCTTCTTCTCTTTCTTTTTCCCATTATGTACCCTTCCAAGACGGTTTTCTCTAGATTATCATGACATTTAATGTGTCCAAAATATTTAAGTTTTCTCTATTTAATTCTCTTTACTAGCCAGCCTTCCTCAATATTAAGTTCTTGCAGTATGGATATTGTCGCCTTACTTATTTAACTTGTATACTGAAAATATAATGAGGAATGTTAAAGAAGATGTAGACAAGGAATATTACGATGCTATAACAATTGGAAGTTATGAAATACCAGAGATTAGATATGCTGATGACACAGTATTACTGTCAGCAGCACAAAAAGGAATGGAAATCTAATTATGTCAGTCCATAAGAATAGTGAAGAGCAAAACCTCTATCTTAATGCGAAGAAAACTAAACTGATGACAACTGACAAAACTAACAAGGCAACTGATATATGTATCAACGAGGAAAAACTGGAAGAAGTGGAGAGTTTTGAATATCTTGGATCACTGCTAAGTAATAATGGAGATACAATGAGGGAAGTTAAAAAGGAGGAGATCTATCGCTCTTCAGAAAGTAAAACAACTAAAGAATCTGTGGAGAGGAACAGACAGAACTACACAAATAAGATTTTTAAGGGCATACATCTTTCCCATCGCAACATATGCATGTGATACCTGAACACTTAACAAAACAGCCGATAAACACATAAATCCCTTTGAATGTAAATGCTAAAGAAGAGTTCTTCAAATATCATGGACACAAAAAAGAACAAATAAATCCATACTACAAGAACTCTAGTTCAAGAAGGCTAGTAAAGAGGAGTAAAGAGAGAAAACTTAAATATTTTGGACACATTAAACGTCATGATAATCTAGAGAAAACTGTCTTGGAAGGGTACATAATGGTACATAGAAAGAGAAGAAGACCAAGGCGAAGATGGCTGCAAGACATCGTTGATGATCTGCAAATGGATGCATCAGCAGCAGGCCATCTTGCTCACAACCGAGAGGCATACAGGAGTGCTGTTAGGGAGGCAAAGTTCCGCATGGGACATGCACATCAGTGAATGAATGAATGTTGTCCTATATTATTCACTGTTATCTCCCTTCATTACTAGCCTTTATTGCCCCGCCCACTGGCGTTGGTGATCATGATTTCCCACAATTCGCTGTTGCGAGCGCCCAGTAGAAGCTGTACTGGCGTTCTCTGTCCGTGTCATTTTGCTTGTCCGTTCTGCATTCTTTCTCTCTCTCTCTCTCTCTCTCTCTCTCTCTCTCTCTCTCTCTCTACCGCGATCTCTTTTGCGCTCTGTCTTTCCCGTTGTCAGTATTCTAGCTTGCCACGCCGTAGAACGTGAGCTAAGAATCTGGACTGTCTTTTTCTGTCTTTTATTATTGCTTGCCTTATTTCTCCAGATTCTCTCAGAACCTCCTCATCTGATTTCTTTGCTGTCCGTGGTATTCGCAACATTCTTCTAAGGAACCACATTTCAGTGGCTTCCAGTTGGCAGTGTACTTCATTACTGAGTGGTCATGCCTTGGATCTGTAAACTAAAAATTTGCTGGATGTAGCAATGGAGTACTCTTTTCCTCACTCCCAATGACAACGATTTATTACACAGAATGCTCTTCATTTTCTGAAAACATTATTTTGGCTTCCATTATTCTACTCTTTATCTCAGTTAGGTATCTTCCAGCTGAAGTGAGTAGTGTAAGAAATTGTTTGTAATATTGTTACTTCTTCTTAGTTCTTTTTTTTTTTTTTTGAGTTTTTCTTCTGTATGTATTACTTTATACTTTGTCTCCAACCTTAAACTTTGTTAAGATGGACTATTTTGTCCCAGGGATCTTACAAGTTATCATATTGGATATGGGTATGTGACAACCAACTCTGTGGCCTGGGTGAAAATCACTGTCTTCCTCGTTTATATACACAACCCAAACCCTTGAACCCTTTATTACTCTTTTGTTTTGGGAGCACGGCTAATCTTTAACCTACAGCATGAATGGCATTCCACTTCCCCACTGTTGCTCCCACTAATTTCCAACCCAAGGTCTTTTCTTCTTAAGGCGTTCCTCTTGTCTGGGTCCACTATTTTGGGTGATCATATGCATTCATTCATTCATTCATTTGCATGTCCCTTGCGGAACTTTGCCTCCCTAACAGCACTCTTGTATGCCTCTCGGTTGTAAGCAAGATGCCCTGCTGCTGATGCATCCATTTGCAGATCATCAACGATGTCTTGCAGCCATCTTCGCCTTGGTATTCCTCTCTTTATTTTTCCCATTATGTACTCTTCCAAGACAGTCTTCTCCAGATTATCATGACGTTTAATGTGCCCAAAATGTGTCCTTTATTGGAAATTACAATAACTGACAATTATGACCCACCAATGAGGTCTTGTCATTGTCTCGGGCGGCAGTGTAAATCTGTGGAAGGTTTTCCACGTGTAGTGAAGATTGTGTATTTCGATTTATGAAGAGGTCGTGAGTATGTAATTAGTATTAAGCTATTAAATCTCGGATTGCCGCCTGATGCCCGCCTTATTTGTACGTCATAATTGTCAGTTATTGTAATGTCAAGTAAAGGTCACGTAATCTCTGGTGTCAGACATCAGGGGCATATGTTTAGTTAAGGCTAGTAGACTCATATGTTGGGAAAAATATACAGACTCATAATGTTGAACTGTTATATATATATATATATATATATATATATATATATATATATATATAAGAGCACGATAAACCTAAGACATGGAAGAATGACAATAATACAGTGCTATGCACCCACGAGCGATGCAGATGATGATGTGAAAGACGACTTCTATCACCAGCTACAACAAATCATCAACAAAGTCCCTAAACACGACATCCTAATTTCTATGGGGGACTTCAACCCTAAGGTAGGGAAAGATAATACCGACGTTGAAAAAGTGATGGGGAAAGAAGGAATTGACATGGTTAATCAGAACAGAGAAAAATTAATTGAAATATGTCTAACAGAGGGCATGGTCATTGGAGGCACAATATTCCCACACAAAGAGATACATAAAACAACGTGGATATTTCCAGATGATAGAACGAGAAACCAGATAGATCATTTTTGTATTAGAAAACAATACATAACATCTCTCATAGATGTAAGGGCTTATAGGGGTGCAGATGTTAACAGTGATCACAACATGTGCATAGGGAAAATAAAACTAACATTGAAAAGCCAATACAAGAAATCAGTACACAGAAAGATAAACAGCCACAGCTTACAAGAAGTAAATGCTAACAGTAATTTCAATCAGGAACTTGCCAGTCATTCCAAAACACACAGTGAAGTTGAGGAGATAGGTATAGATGAATTATGGAATTCTTACAGCACAGCCATAATCACAGCAGCAAAAGTAAGTGCTGGACTGAAAAAACCAAATAGAAAAGAATGGATATCAGAAAACACATGGAAGTACAAACATGAAAGACGAGCAGCCAAATTAGACATGTTGAATGTAAAAACAGATCTTGGAAAAGATCTGGCGATAACAACATACAAAGAACTAGACAAGAAAGTAAAAAGTTCAGCTAGAAGGGATAAAAGAGAATACATAGACAATATGGCGAAAGAGGCAGAAAAGGCAGCAAAAACAGGAGACACTAAAACTTTATATAACATACAAAAGAGGCTAACAGGTACTATTACATCTAAAGAAAGACCAATACTTAGCAAAACTGAAACCCTATTAACATCAAGAAAAGACCAAAAGCAAAGATGGGCCGAACACTTCCAAGAAATACTTAATCGACCACACCCAAAAGAATTGTTAAACCTTGAAACCGACTTACCACCCCAACAATTAAATGTCAACCCAGATGAAATTAAATTGCATGAAATTGAAACAGCAGTGAATTTAATGGCTAACAACAAAGCTGCAGGTGAAGATGAAATAACACCCGAAATGTTAAAAGCTATCAGTAGTGACAACATGAGACAACTACAGAGAATGTTTAACAAGATTTGGAAAGAAGGTCCCTTCCAATTGGAAAAAAGGAATCATTGTTAAAATACCAAAAAAAAAAGGCAACCTTAGTGACTGTAACAATTGGAGAAGAGTAACCTTAATATCAGTTGTGTCAAAAGTATTTTGCAAGGTCATTTTGAATAGACTTAAAGATATAATGGATACTGCAATGAGAGAAGAACAAGCAGGATTTAGAAATGGGAGAAGCTGTCTCGACCAGATCTTTACTCTAAGAATAATACTTGAAGAACATATTGAAAAGCAGAAACCATTAATACTGAACTTCATTGACTTTAAAAAGGCATTTGATAGCATACACAGAGATTCATTATGGAGAATTTTAAATCTATATAGAGTACCATCTAAAACTGTCAACATCATTAAGGACTTCTACAGTGGATAAGTTTGTGCAGTCAAGACAGAAGAAGGGATGGGTGAATGGTTCCAGATTGAAACATGTGTGAAACAAGGATGTATACTGTCTCCTTTACTTTTTGGGATTACAATAGACTTCATAATGAAAAAATGCTGCACGTTTAACACAGGTATTGACTGGGTACATGGGACCCAACTAGAAGATCTTGATTTTGCTGATGACATAACTCTTATCAGTAGCAATGTGAATTCCATGAAAGAAAAAACAGATACCCTGTCTTCACTGGCTAGCAAAATAGGACTTGAAATTAACAAGGACAAAACAAAAATAATGAAACTTCCCTTTAATCAAAATGGAAAAATACACATAAAAGGGACAGATATTGAAGAAGTCAATCAATTTGCATACCCTGGCAGCTACATAGACCAGGATGGTGACACCAGAAAGGAAGTTAGAATCAGAATTGCAAAAGCAGCATCGATCTTCAAGAACCTTGAGAACATATGGAATTCAAAAGTTATAAGCACAAAAACCAAGTTAAGATTATTCAATTCAAATGTAATATCCACCCTCATTTATGCATACGAAAGCTGGAAAACAACTAAAGAAATAGACAAGAAATTAAACTCTTTTGAAAACAAATGCCTAAGGAAAATACTTGGCATCAAGTGGAACAAATTTAAGAATAATACAGAGATAAGACAGATGACCAAACAACAATCAGTCTCAGGGGTGATCAGGAAAAGGAGAAGGACATATGTTGGTCACTTGATGAGAAGAAATAATCAGAGAATCCCAAAACAAGCTATCAAGTGGAACACAACAGGCCGAAGAAAAAGAGGCAGACCGCATGAAACTCTGAATAGGACATTGTTAAGAGAGGCCAAATTAACAGGCATAAAATCCCTTGATGAGGTTGAAAGACTCACCGAAGACAGGAAAAATTTCCGAACTACTTTGCGAGCCCTGTGTGACGTTTAACGGCACGGGAAGGATATAAGATAAAAAGTATATATATATATATATATATATGTTGCGAAGTCACTTTAAAATGCTAAGTTGTCATGTATTTTAAATATAACCTATCTTCTTATACGAGATGTTAAGCTTTGTTGCGGTTTGCCAAGTTGGCCAACCCCTTATGAGAGTTAGAAAAGACTTAGAAGATATATATATGTAATGTATAACATGCTTGTGCAGGATTCTGAGTTGGAAAAATATTCAGATCATGGAATATTATTAGTATTAAATAGTTTGTGTTGGAATGACATGGCGTAGGAGTTATATTTGCCTGCTACTGATGAATGACAGGATTGTGTTTTAGATCAAGCCAGTTATTTTCACTATACATATGATCACCCAGGGTAGTGGACCCAGACAAGAGGAAGGCCCAAAAGAAAAGATCCTAGGTTGAAAAATAATTGGGGCAACAGTGGGGGAAGTGGAATGCCATTCATGCTATAGGTTAAAGATTAGCCGTGCTCCCAAAACAAAAGAGTAATAAAGGGTTCAAGGGTTTGGGTTGTGTATATAAACAGGGAAGATAGTGATTTTCACCCGGCCACAGAGTTGGTTGTCACATACCCATATCCAATATGATAACTTGTAAGACTGGGACAAAATAGTCCATCTTAACAAAGTTTAAAGTTGAAGGCAAGGTATAAAGTAATACAGACAGAAAAAAAAACTAACTAAAAATAAAGAACAAAGAAGAAGTAACAATATCTAATAATTTCTTACAGTAGTGTCCCCAAATATCTAAACTTGTCCACCTGTTTCAGCATGGTGCAATTTACTGCTTACATTCAGGAATCACTTTTTTCTTTGAGATGACCATAACTTGTGTTTTCTTCTTGTTCAAGGTAAGTCCCTTGTTCTCGCTGTCTTCTACTACTTTGTCATTCTTTGCTATTAAGTCTGTTTCGTCTGCATAATTCAAGTCCTTTCATTTGTACCCCCGCCACCCCCCTCCCATCAACTGATATTTCGGTTCCAAGTGGTTCATCTATATGACGCATGATATTCTCTCCCACCCTTCCCTCACTGATATTTCAGTTCCAAGTGGTTCATCTATATGGTGCATGATATTCTCTCCCCCTCCCCTCACTGATATTCTCATTGTGTAAGGAAAATAAATCAGGGTAGAAGGGGAAAAGAACAAAAGAACATAATTGCTAGAACACATTGAATGGAAAAAAGAACATAATTACTAGATATTATATTCTAGATATTATATTTCTATATATTAGAATATGTCGCGTGTGACGCGCAGGCATGTTTTTTTCTGTCTTTCTTTAAACTGAATCATTGTTTTTGTTTTCTCTGGGATAAAGTATAGTTTTCAGAAGTTTACCAGATGTGCTAAAGACATTCTAAAAACGAGTGCTATCAAAAGTCAAAACTATATCAGACACTGACACTAAAATGCTACTGCCTCACGTGTGTAGACTTACCCATAATCAAGAATGCCACGAACAAAGAGCCAGCAAAAGATGTCACAAAGGCTGAGGCTTGGAATTTGAAGACGATGTATGGAAACAGTAGACCGAAGCTACTGCCAATTCCGTCCACGATGAAAGCATTGAAGAAGCTGGCTACGACAATCACCCAGCCATAACCACCATCCATGGACGAGCTGGAGCTAGCGACACTACTGTCAGTGTGTGAACATCGAGGAGGGCTTTCTGTGGACGATTCGTTTCCTTCGAGACCGTGGCAGCCTGGCACTTCATGTCCAGTGTCGTACTGACCGTAATGTACTTCCTCTTGATCACAATCTCTGTTCTGGAGCAAGGAATGACGAGTTTTTGAGGGATTCATTTATCGTGGTTTGCTAAAAAAAAAAAAAAAAGATGCCGGGGAATATTCCTGCTGTTTATTCTGAAAGACAGTCAGGTCCAACTCAGAATTCTAGAAACACTGTCGCAAGAGCAGCAACATCTGCTCATGCTCGTCCCCACAGGAGAATCCTGATACAGCTTCTGAACTGTCAACACACAAAACTGGTCTCTCGCTTACTAAACTATAAGTACACAAAACTGGTCTCTCGCTTACTGAACTATAAGTACACAAAACTGGTCTCTCGCTTACTAAACTATAAGTACACAAAACTGGTCTCTCGCTTACTAAACTATAAGTACACAAAACTGGTCTCTCGCTTACTAAACTACAAGTACACAAAACTGGTCTCTCGCTTACTAAACTATAAGTACACAGAACTGATCTCTCATTGGATCTTGGCCTCGTCTCTGAGCAGAAGTTAGTCTCTCTGTGAAAATAAAAGAAATGATTCATTTCTGCTGGTGATGGCAAACAGATCGACAAAATCAGGACGAGAATAATGTCACTGGGCAACAAGTCTGACAAAATCATGATGAAAATAATGTCAGGGGACAAGTCTGACAAAATCATGATGAGAATAATGTCAGGGGACAAGTCTGACAAAATCATGATGAGAATAATGTCAGGGGACAAGTCTGACCGACTGAGACGATAATAGTAAGCCTGATTAGTTTCGGACATGTCTCAGCAACGTCACTGTGAATTTGATGAATAACAAATGAACGTTTTATAATATAACTTTCTCTGGAAGAAACCGCTCCTATGTTTGATGTAGCCATTATCTGTATGTTTGATGTAGCCATTATCTGTAGCTACACTGCTTCAGGGCATCTGCTGTAAGTGAATGTAGCCAAGCATTTTGAGATAACACACAATAAACCGGTTCTGGGCATAAGTAAAGTAACAAAGCACAATATTGTATGGTTAGACCTTTGGGGAAATAGT
>CM019710.1:34292577-34303593 GCA_009760885.1 Achatina immaculata | reverse complement strand
AATACATATGTACTTCACATTTCTGGTATTTCACATTGTTATTAACAAATGAATGTACATTATATTCTTAAATAATGCATAATCATAATTAATATGCAGAAAACTCTCTACCGTAGAGAGCGGAACAACAACACAACTCCTTCAGATCATCAGAGGAAGTACCCCCCCCAGACAAGTGTTTCGGCCCTTTAAACTCCTGACACTCTAAGGGGGGTGGGCCCCTCTGGGTCATGACTCCCAGAGGTCTTGTGAGTTGTTGCTTTTTTTTTCCAGTCCCGGGATTGAACCCACGATCTTCCCGTTGTCACTGCACTTTTTTGAAGTGCGTCTTTAGCGAACCAAACAGTCAAAACATCTCCTAACATATATTAATATGTCATTATTTTGGAAAATTAAAAAACAATTTTTTTTGTCACTATAAGTTTAATTTTAGGAGCAGAGTAAGGTGTGTGTGCGTGTGTTTGTGTGTGTGTGTGAGCAAGTCTGCATGACTGTGCTTGTGTAGGTGGACGTGTGTGAGTAGAAAAGACCTAGTGCTGATTCCTTTCTGTATATGGATGCTCCAACTTATTCTTATCTTTATATGGATGCTCCAACTTATTCTTCTCTTTATATGGATGCTCCAACTTATTCTTCTCTTTATATGGATGCTCCAACTTATTCTTCTCTTTATATGGATGCTCCAACTTATTCTTCTCTTTATATGGATGCTCCAACTTATTCTTCTCTTTATATGGATGCTCCAACTTATTCTTCTCTTTATATGGATGCTCCAACTTATTCTTCTCTTTATATAGATGCTCCAACTTATTCTTCTCTTTATATGGATGCTCCAACTTATTCTTCTCTTTATATGGATGCTCCAACTTATTCTTCTCTTTATATGGATGCTCCAACTTATTCTTCTCTTTATATGGATGCTCCAACTTATTCTTCTCTGTATGTGGACACTCCGACTGAAAGTTTGTATGTTGAGCATAAGAGGAAGTACTACCAAATATGTGACAGCGTGCATTGATCTGTGAATATGCCGATCTGTGAATACGTTGATGTGTGAATATACTGATCTGTGAATATTTTGATCTGTGAATATTTTGATCTGTGAATACACTGATCTGTGAATATTTTGATCTGTGAATATACTGATATGTGAATGTATTGATCTGTGAATGTAATGATCTGTGAATGTAATGATCTGTGAATACGTTGATGTGTGAATATACTGATCTGTGAATATTTTGATCTGTGAATATACTGATATGTGAATGTATTGATCTGTGAATGTTTTGATCTGTAAATGTATTGATCTGTGAATATGTTGATCTGTAAATTCTCTGAATGTATTCTGCCCATATTTCAACATCACTCACTTACATGACAGAAAACAGACTTTTTTCTGCCTTTTCTCACCACAGAAATGAAGTATAGAAGAATTCTGGCGACCGAAGAGAAACATTTGATTTCTTTCTGGTTGTATGGTCTGTCTTGTGACTGTTTGGTTCGCTGTGCCAGGCCCGGTTAGTTTCCTCCCTTTTCTACTTAATACATGTAGGCCGCCATTTTGGTCATGACGGAGAGAATTTGGAAGGTGGAGTGGTACTCACTCTATAACTCCCTGTGTGATTCTGGATTTGTTCATCCTCTTTTGTCCAGAGTTACAAAACCTGCACGCTCTTTTCTTCAACTGCCTCTTCTGTTCTTCCCTTCCTTACCCTGTAGTCTTCATTTTACATCACATCCCCTCTCATTTCTATTATCTACCCACCATTTCCTATCATTCACTCACCATCTACACACCATTCCTCATTATCTACCTACCATTTACCATCATCTACCTACCATTTCCCATCATCTACCTACCATTTCCCATCATCTACTCATCATTTCCCATCATTGCCTACCATTTCCCATTATCTATTTCCCATCATCCACCCACCATCTTCGCATCATTCCCCATCATCTACCTACCATTTCCCATCATCTACCTACCATATCCCATCATCTACCTACCATATCCCATCATCTACCTACCATATCCCATCATCTACGCACAATCCTTCATGTATGAGAAAAAATGTGTGATGTTTAAACCGCTCGACCCAAAAATTCTTCTACCTGAATGTATGCGCATGCGCAGGAAGGTAAAGCAGGTGTAGGCAAACATTATCTTTTACCAACTGTCACATTCGAGCAGGGCAAAAACTGAGAAAACTGAAAAGACAAACTTTCTCTAAATTTTTTTAAACACATGAGTTTAGAAGGGAAGTAATTTTTCTTCCCTTCTATCTTACTTCCCCTTTCTCTGTGATCATGGCATGGGAGGTAATCATTTTCATTCCTATTTATTTCCCCTTATACTCAGGGCTATAGCGAAGAAAGTGAATATTTTACCTTGTACAAGGTATCCTTACTTCACAACAGAGCTTGTGGTCAGATATTGTCCCTATAATTCTCATTTTAGAGAAGATGACCCAAGCGGCCATGACAGCTAGCATTCCTTGACTCTTTTCAGCACTTAATAATATGTCAAACAATCTTTCTTCTTTTTTCTGTCTTTCTTTCTTTTCCGGTCTCTCTTCTCCCACCAGTAAAGAGTGAATCTTAGTGTTTAAAAAAAAATCAGGTAACATCTGAACTTTTATAAACGGTTTTTCTCTGTATGAACTGTCTTTCAATACAGCGTAAGCGTGTAAGATTTAATTTAGAAGTTCTGGAAGTATGTCAGGATCTGCCGACAAGACCTGACCTCGTGGTGAACAATGTGAACATATTCTGAATGTGAGGTTAAAAAGAAAACTGAACACAATGTGAACTATCACTTTGTTCCATTACTTTTCATGTAGTATTTTCTTAAGGGCAACAAGAACATCAGTCAGGTCAAACGTAGAACATGAAATTTGTCGCGTCAAACTGTTGAACACGATAACAGTCACGTCAAACTGCTGAACGTGATAACAGTCACGTCAAACTGGTCAACATGACGTTTTTGTCACGTCAGAAAGTGAAACATGATATTTGTCACGTCAAACATAGAACATGATATTTGTCACGTCAAACTTAGAACATGATTTATAACGTCAAACTTAGAACATGATATTTATCACGTCAAACTTAGAACATGATATTTATCACGTCAAACTTAGAACATGATATTTATGACGTCAAACTTAGAACATGATATTTGTCACGTCAAACTTAGAACATGATATTTATCACGTCAAACTTAGAACATGATATTTGTCACGTCAAACTGTAGAATAAAGTGAGCACTGAGGTAGCTGCTCGGCACTACATGGCATATCAAGTGACAACTTCCTTATGAGAAGGCAGTCAACTCTGGACTGAACATTCTCACGCTCCATGAAAGCAGGCATCTCACACTAAACTGTTTGAGAAAACTGTATCTTAAATCCGAGAATGCCTGCCAACAGAGAGGCACACTGGCTTACACTGCAGACACAGCCGTCAGTGCAGGACAGGAAGGTATGAAACTTGGTAAAACTTGTTCCAGAGTGTCACAGCCAGTTCCCAAGCACTTCTACCAACGTGACCAACAACTGGGAGATTTCTGTCACCGCAATTCACTTTTTTAAATCTTCCGATGAACGGTCTTTGAAGTCTCTCTAACAACATCCTGTTTTCCAGGTTGCCTGTCTCCACCAGCTGAAGATTAATTATAAAATGAAAAGTTCAGCTTTCTTGAAACTATTTCTACCTATTTGGTGCATCTTTCTATTCTTGCGTTGATACTCAGCTTTCTTAGACGCACTCACTTTGGTGCATTTTCTTTTCCTCGCTGCAGGCCATTTGAGGTTAGTTTTTCCGCTCTGCCTAGTCTTATCCTATAGCCGCCTGAGGGCCTTGATAGCTTTCTAGTCTTATCCTATAGCCGCCTGAGGGCCTTGATAGCTTTCTAGTCTTATCCTATAGCCACCTGAGGGCCTTGATAGCTTTCTTATCTAGGCATCCCACGTGAGCAGTCTAGTCCCTTCAGTGGTCTCTAGATTTTCCTCGTTCTTAGCTCTCCATATTGTTTTCCCACTGTTATTATCTGCGCTCTTTCGGTGGCTTTTATTTAGGTCACACTTACACCGAGAGCAGGCTGGGGCTATTAGGGACATAAGCCCAAGTTGCTTACCATCCGGTACCCTTTGTCATCTCCTATTTACCTAATTTCTCAGCACTCGCCTGCTTCTCCATTGTGCTTAACTACATCTATCTGGGCGCATTCTATGCCAGACTTACTTACAAGGAGGATACCAAAGGAGCTAAATGTTTATTGATTCATCCATTTTTCCGTGTTTTATATGTCATGCTGTTTTTTTATGTGATCTTTGAAAACATATTTGATGATATACTGGATTGTTGTATGTTCTTCGTTTATAGTGCTAACATTACTTTCTCACTCTTTCGATCTTACTTTCTGTCACTCTTGTTCTTGCCTACTTTCTTCACCCTTTCTATTTTAATGTCTACCACTCTTGTTCCTGCCTACTTTCTTCACTCTTTCTATCTTACTTTCTGTCACTCTTGTTCCTGCCAACTTTCCTCACTCTTTCTATCTTACTTTCTGTCACTCTTGTTCCTGCCAGCTTTCTTCACTCTTTCTATCTTTCTTTCTGTCACTCTTGTTCCTGCCAACTTTCCTCACTCTTTCTATCTTACTTTCTGTCACTCTTGTTCCTGCCAACTTTCCTCACTCTTTCTATCTTACTTTCTACCACTCTTGTTCCTGCCCACTTTCTTCACTCTTTCTATCTTACTTTCTACCACTCTTGTTCCTGCCAACTTTCCTCACTCTTTCTATCTTACTTTGTACCACTCTTGTTCCTGCCAACTTTCCTCACTCTTTCTATCTTACTTTCTACCACTCTTGTTCCTGCCCACTTTCTTCACTCTTTCTATCTTACTTTCTACCACTCTTGTTCCTGCCCACTTTCTTCACTCTTTCTATCTTACTTTCTGTCACTCTTGTTCCTGCCCACTTTCTTCACTCTTTCTATCTTACTTTCTGTCACTCTTGTTCCTGCCAACTTTCCTCACTCTTTCTATCTTACTTTCTGTCACTCTTGTTCCTACCCCCTCTCCTCACTCTTTCTATCTTACTTTCTGTCACTCTTGTTCCTGCCAACTTTCCTCACTCTTTCTATCTTACTCTCTGTCACTCTTGTTCCTACCCCCTCTCCTCACTCTTTCTATCTTACTTTCTGTCACTCTTGTTCCTGCCCACTTTCTTCACTCTTTCTATCTTACTTTCTACCACTCTTGTTCCTCCCCAATTTCCTCATTCTTTTTATCTTACTTTCTACCACTCTTGTTCCCGCCAACTTTCCTCACTCTTTCTATCTTACTTTCTACCACTCTTGTTCCTGCCCACTTTCTTCACTCTTTCTATCTTACTTTCTGTCACTCTTGTTCCTGCCCACTTTCTTCACTCTTTCTATCTTACTTTCTGTCAATCTTGTTCCTGCCCACTTTCTTCACTCTTTCTATCTTACTTTCTACCACTCTTGTTCCTCCCCAATTTCCTCATTCTTTTTATCTTACTTTCTACCACTCTTGTTCCCGCCAACTTTCCTCACTCTTTCTATCTTACTTTCTACCACTCTTGTTCCTGCCCACTTTCTTCACTCTTTCTATCTTACTTTCTGTCACTCTTGTTCCTGCCCACTTTCTTCACTCTTTCTATCTTACTTTCTGTCACTCTTGTTCCTGCCAACTTTCCTCACTCTTTCTATCTTACTTTGTACCACTCTTGTTCCTGCCAACTTTCCTCACTCTTTCTATCTTACTTTCTGTCACTCTTGTTCCTACCCCCTCTCCTCACTCTTTCTATCTTACTTTCTGTCACTCTTGTTCCTGCCAACTTTCCTCACTCTTTCTATCTTACTTTCTGTCACTCTTGTTCCTGCCAACTTTCCTCACTCTTTCTATCTTACTTTCTACCACTCTTTTTCCTGCCCACTTTCTTCACTCTTTCTATCTTACTTTCTATCACTCTTTTTCCTGCCAACTTTCCTCACTCTTTCTATCTTACTTTCTACCACTCTTGTTCCTACCCACTTTCCTCACTCTTTCTATCTTACTTTGTACCACTCTTGTTTCTGCCAACTTTCTTCACTCTTTCTATCTTACTTTCTGTCACTCTTGTGCCTACCCACTTTCCTCACTCTGTCTATCTTACTTTGTACCACTGTTGTTCCTGCCAACTTTCTTCACTCTTTCTATCATTATTATTGGAACCATCCATACTATAGTCCTCAACACAAATAAGTGAAGATCTAACACAAAATAGAACTGGACGATGAACTAACTTTACCTATCTATGCAGCATCACGAACTAAATCTGTCTATAACAATGAGGAACTAAATCTATCTAAAAATATGACGAATTAAATCTTTCTATAAACCATGACGAACTAAATCTATCTACAAACCGTGACGAACTAAATCTATTTATAAAAATTTATGTCAACAGATTAATAACATAAGATTTAGCAGAACTTGAGCGAATCATGAACAAAGAAAAATAAAGTTGAATATCATGAACAAAGAACAATGAAGATGAATATTATGAACAAAGAACAATGAGGATGGATATTATGAACAAAGAACAATGAGGATGAATATCATGAACAAAGAACAATGAACAGTGAATATCATGAACAAAGAACAATGAATATCATGAACAAAGAACAATGAACAATGAATATCATGAACAAAGAACAATGAATATCATGAACAAAGAACAGTGAATATCATGAACAAAGAACAATGAATATCATGAACAAAGAACAATGAATATACTGAACAAAGAACAATGAATATACTAAACACAAGGAAAACATAAACCGATGATGCTATTCTTCAACTCTCAGATCTGTTCGTCGATCACGCAATCTGTGGTTAGTAAAGAGTACACACCACATACATGGTTCGTGTGGTTCGCGTGGTTGTGTCCTGATAGAGAAAACTGTGACCTCCGCCACGCTAAGGTCAGTTACAGTAACCTGATCTTGTTAAAAGTTCTATGTTACTGTCACGTGATCAGATCTGCGGAATGTTTGTTGTGAGAAGGTTTACTTTATTGTTTATGCATTTATTCACTCCAACACCACAGCTGCACCACAGCTACATCACTGCTACATCATTACTACATCATTCCCACATAATGCACACAAAATTCCTACATCTTTCCCACATCATTCCTACATCATTCCTACAGCATTCCTGCGTACATGACATGATGACAGGCTTGTAAAATTATGTCTTGTTTTTTTTTCTTGTCTTGAGCGTCTTTCACGCGTTTTTTTGAGTTCTTGATTTGTGTTTCTTTTGTTGTTGTTTTTTTTAAAATAAATATCTATTTTTATATCGTTACAGATGTATGTGGTCGATCCATCCATCAATCCAACCATCCATCCATCTATCCATTTACTCATCCATCCACCCACCCATCCATCCAATAATCCCACCCTATCCATCCAGGATTGCAAAAAATAGCATCGATCTTCAAGAATCTTGAGAACATATGGAATTCAAAAGTTATAGCACAAAAACCAAGTTAAGACTATTCAATTCAAATGTAATATCCACCCTCATTTATCCATACAAAAGCTGGAAAACAACTAAAGAAATAGACAAGAAATTAGACTCTTTTGAAAACAAATGCCTAAGGAAAATACTCGGCATCAAGTTGAATGAATTCAAGAACAATGCAGAGATAAGACAGATGACTGAACAACAACCAGTCTCATGGGTGATCAGGAAAAGAAGATGGACATATGTTGGTCATGTGATGAGAAGAAATGATCAGAGAATCCTAAAACAAGCTATCAAGTGGAACACAACAGGCCAAAGAAAAAGAGGCAGATCGCGTGAAACTCTGAAGAGGACATTGTTAAGAGAGGCCAAATTAACGGGCATAAAATCCTTTGATGAGGTTGAAAGACTCGCCAAAGACAGGAAAAATTGGCGAACTACTTTGCAAGCCCTATGTGACGTTTAACGGCACGGGAAGGATATAAGATATAAGATCCATCCATACATCCAACCATCCATCCATCTGTTAATCCATCCATCCATCCATCCAGCCATCCATCCATCTATCCATTTACTCTTCCATCCACCCAGTTATCCATCCATCCGTTCACAAATCCATCCATCCACAAATCCATCAGTCCATGCATCCATTTCTTTATATTTGTCCGTTGTTTTCTCTGTCATCCATCGATTCTTCCCTCCAAATACTTTTCTTCATTCTTTGTATTTTTCTCAAATCCTCTTTACTTCCTTTATCTCTCTTTTTATTATTACATTTTAAAAAGTTTTCTCCATTCTTCTCTTCATTCATATACTTCTCTACAACCTATCCATCATCCAGTGATCTGTTATCCATTCATCTTACAGTTCTGTATCAGTCGTGACAAATAGAAAAAAAGGATAATTTTCTACATTTTTAATTCCATATCCTTCATTTCCTGTCACACTACCCGTCTCCCTGTCCGTCTCCTATCTGGCTGTAATATAACACTAATCAAAGAAACTCTTCAGGCAGCGCTTTCTATCTGTGACCATTTAATCTGGCCAGAATTTGATCGATCGCTGGCTACACTGGGCGTACTAATTTCATTGTTACTAGCAATCTTTCCAGATCAATGCGGGCATCATGGACGAACTCTCACGAGCTGCAGCCTCATTCAATTCCGCTCGGCTCGTCACGAGTGTTTGTTGTTCCCATCTGTTTGTCTCCACATGATATCTTACATGGGTCTTCTGTTTGTCTCCACATGATATCTTACATGGGTCTTCTGTTTGTCTCCACATGATATCTTACATGGGTCTTCTGTTTGTCTCTACATGATATCTTACATGCGTCTTCTGTTTGTCTCTACATGATATCTTACATGCGTCTTCTCTTTGTCTCTACATGATATCTTACACGCGTCTTCTGTTTGTCTCTACATGATATCTTACATGGGTCTTCTGTTTGTCTCTACATGATATCTTACATGCGTCTTCTGTTTGTCTCTACATGATATCTTACATGCGTCTTCTGTTTGTCTCTACATGATATCTTACACGCGTCTTCTGTTTGTCTCTACATGATATCTTACATGCGTCTTCTGTTTGTCTCTACATGATATCTTACATGCGTCTTCTGTTTGTCTCTACATGATATCTTACATGCGTCTTCTCTTTGTCTCTACATGATATCTTACATGCGTCTTCTGTTTGTCTCTACATGATATCTTACATGCGTCTTCTGTTTGTCTCTACATGATATTTTACACGCGTCTTCTGCTTGTCTCTACATGATATCTTACATGCGTCTTCTGCTTGTCTCTACATGATATTTTACACGCGTCTTCTGCTTGTCTCTACATGATATTTTACACGCGTCTTCTGCTTGTCTCTACATGATATCTTACATGCGTCTTCTGCTTGTCTCTACATGATATTTTACACGCGTCTTCTGTTTGTCTCTACATGATATTTTACACGCGTCTTCTGCTTGTCTCTACATGATATTTTACATGGGTCTTCTGTTTGTCTCTACATGATATCTGACATGGGTCTTCTGTTTGTCTCTACATGATATCTGACATGCGTCTTCTGTTTGTCTCTACATGATATCTTACACGCGTCTTCTGTTGTCTCTACATGATATCGTTCATGGTTTCTTCTGTTTGTCTGTAGATGACATCTGTGTCTTCTGTTTGTCTGTAGCTGATATCTTTCATGTGTCTTCTATTTGTCTCTAGATAACTTCCACGTGTCTTCTTTTTATCTGTTGATGACATCTGTTTCTTCTGTTTGTCTGTAGATGACATCTGTTTCTTCTGTTTGTCTGTAGATGACATCTTCCATGCGTCTTCTGACATAATACAACAATAATATTATATGTTATTATGAATGTGCTTTATTGATAAGAACACAAGATGCACCTGTCAGGAGGATCTCTTTTTAGGGCTGATTTATGATTTAAAAAACATGCACTTTTAACTTCTCACATTCTCGTACTCAGATCTTTGCTTTCATGTTTGTAATGTTTTTTTTCACAGACATCAAACGCAAATGATTCAGATTCTATACCATCAATTTTTCAAAGCTTGCGTCCGAAACACAGGATGTGACGTCATTAAAGACTTGTGAGACGGGTTAGGAATTGGTGTGTATTTTATAGCAGTGGAACATGCTGAGAACTTTCTTCTTAGACAAAATTATAGAATTTACTCAAGAAAGATTCCATAACCCGATGACTGTCTTATATGTGTATCCGTCTGTTGCTGCTTCATTTGTAGCCATAAATTGTAATGAGCATCAATGAGATACTTTTTTTTTAAATCATCATCGTGAGTATCTTCTTCATCCTTATCATCATTCCGTGCCGTCTCCACACGGAAGGTTACCTGCAATGAATCTCTACTCTGCTCTGTTTCTTGCCTTCGTAGTGCTTTCAGTTAAGCTATTTTTTTTTGTACATCTCTTGATTTTGTGCACCTAAATAATGTCGTTCTCATCATCATCATTTGCAGCAGCACCAACAGCAAGGAAATAATATTAAAGACAACATCACAAAAAGTACTATATGGAAGGATAGAAGGTTGTACAAGTAGACGTTGTCTTCATCTCAGACAGTTCACAAGTTTTTAACTAACTGGGCATGATACTTCTATATCCCCATTTTTATTTAAACATGATAAACTCTTCTATTTTGTTTTAAATATGTTACTTGCTTACTTTATATACAAGGAAAATATACTGCTACTTGCTTACTTTATATACAAGGAAAATATACTGCTACTTGCTTACTTTATATACAAGGAAAATATACTGCTACTTCCTTACTTTATATTCAAGGAAAATATACTGCTACTTCCTTACTTTATACAAGGAAAATATACTGCTACTTCCTTACTTTATATTCAAGGAAAATATACTGCTACTTGCTTACTTTATATACAAGGAAAATATACTGCTACTTGCTTACTTTATATACAAGGAAAATATACT
>CM019710.1:34159919-34292477 GCA_009760885.1 Achatina immaculata | reverse complement strand
CAAAGATCTTCACAGTACAGAAGGCTGGTGCATGTAATAGTAATGAGTTTACTTTTGATTGGTTAGTTACTGCCAAATTTTATTTTGCAACCACGTAAGAGCAAAGAACACTGTTTATTAAGATCAATGAGAGATATAGAAATACAAAACGTTCTTCAATTTGTAAATCAAGGAATGATACATCAGAATATGGTGCCTAATATTTGTTATTTAATTATGTATCATGTGGTACTCACTTATTACAATTTGTATTATACTGATTTTTTTTGTTGGTTTTTCATTAATATAATTGTAAAATTACCAAATAATTTGTTTTTTTCAGAGCACAAGAAAACAAAAGGTATGGATGAACATTATCATTTTCTAAAGCTGTATTATAATCTATCGCACATCAATGCATACCGAAGTATCACACAGAATATACATATGCATTTCATTTCAACAGTGAGAAACATTACTTTAAACATACATGAACACATGTTTTCAAAGAATGTTCGATTGATCTTACGATATTATATCGTAATAAATTAACAAAACTCGCGCTGAGAAAGTTTGTAAATAATAACTTCACTGGAGTATCCGAGAGGGAGCAGATCTGAGAGAAGGATTTGTGGCCGCGACGAGATGAGAGTTATTTGAAATTTTAGTTGGACACTGTGTGTTAGGAAGCTAGTTCTCTTCTAGATGGTAGTTTGTTAGTTGTAAATTCTTATGGGGGGTACTCTGAATATATTAGTAAGCTAGTTCTCTGTCGAAATGTAGTTTGCTAGTTGTGAGTTCTGTTTTGTGGAGATTTTTATGGCGGGACTCTGGATATATTAGTAAGCCGTCCAGAGCAGTGCTTATCATTTTGTGACGCTTCGTTTGATATGTCATATCATATATGTGACAATTCATCATGTTGTATCCATTCATCTCTATCTTACGGCGTGACATTAAACATTACGCTGAAATCTATGCCTCAAAGGTTTGGAATAAATTTAACTGTTTAGTGTTTATAGTACTGTTTACCTGAGTGTGAATATTTATTATATGTAGTTTGTGAACAAAAAAGGAATGGAAAATCTAATTCTGTCAGTCCGTAAGAACAGCGAAGAGCAAAACCTCTATCTTAATGCAAAGAAAACTAAATTGATGACAACTGACAAAACAAACAAGGCAGCTGAAATATATATCAATGAGGAAAAATTGGAAGAAGTAGAGAGTTTTGAATATGTTGGATCACTACTAACTAATAATGGAGATACAATGAGGGAAACTAAAAGGAGGACATCTATTGCTCTTCAGAAAGTAAAACAAATAAAGAACTGTTGAGAGGAGCAGACAGAACTACAACAATAAGATTTTTAAGGGCATGCATCTTTCCCATAGTAACATATGGTCAGACCTGGACACTTAACAAACAGCTGAGAAACACATAAATGCTTTTGAATGTAAATGCTACAGAAGAGTTCTTCAAATATCGTGGACACAAAAAAGAACAAATATATCTATACTACAAGAACTTAATATTGAAGAAGGCTGGCTAGTAAAGAGGATTAAAGAGAGAAAACTTAAATATTTTGGACACATTAAACGTCATGATAATTTAGAGAAGACCGTAATGGAAGGATACATAATGGGAAAAAGAAAAAGAGGAAGACCAAAAAGAAGATGGCTGCAAGACATCGTTGACGATCTGCAAATGGATACAGCAGAAGCAGGCCTTCTTGCTCACAACCGAGAGGCCTATAGAAATACTGTTTGGGAGGCAAAGTTCCGCAAAGGACATTCAAATGAATGAATGAAAGTTTGTGAACTAGTAACAATACATATAACAGTCTTGATATTATCCACAATGGCTCACATGTTCATTGTGCTTGTAGGTCCAACCACTTTGTAGCTGAAACAAAATATTGATAACTTGAACCATAACATTTTTTAAGTTGGTAATGTGACATCTTTTTTAAATTACTGGTGTGATTGATCCTGAAAATATGTATTAGATTCATTCTTGATTGGTTCATTTTCTCACATCTATAATATGCACAGATGTGTGTCAATATCGACATACAAATACACCTTGCCTTACGATCGTTAAACTTACGATATTTCGATTTACGATGATGCGAAATAAATGCATATTCAAGAATAAAATAAAAACCCATACTTCTTATTTCGAACATAAACATTTTCCTAGCCTAGCGATATGTGGCATCGGTGACATCTCGAGAAGAATCATTAACAGTTTCAGTTAATCTTCAACCTATCGTGTTCTAAAATTGTATTCGTACTGTAGCAGTTTTAAGTATTTACAACAAGAAATAAGAAAAAAAAAGTAATAAGAAAAATTCAGTGAATCAAAACCTGATAGCCCACTAAAGAACACTGTCCTGCTAAACAATCAATAAATGTCTATGACCCGCTGACTTATACTAAACTAATCCTTTTGAAATAAATATCAATCAATCAATCAATCAGTCAGCCAGTCAATGAATCAACTGTTCTCTCGCCTCATCAGAGAGAATTTGATGATCTTGTCGTTGTAGCATCCCTATCATTCAACAATTAATATTTGTTCAATACCTTAAACACTCTTCTTAGACCCAGTGAGCTTTCTGTCGTACACATTAATGGCAAGGACCCATACAACCATTGATTTTTTTCACTTTTAATACAGGATTCAATAATATACATAAGAGATATTCAATATTTTATTATAAAACAAACTTTGTGTTAAACGATGTTCCCTAATTTTAAGGCTAAAATAAGTGTTCTGAGCATTTGTAAGATACGCCAGAATATAGTGTAAGTGTTCTGTGCATTTTAAGGTAGACTAGAATATTGTGTAAGTGTTCTGTGCATTTTGAGGTAGACTAAAATATAGTATAAGTGTATGCTAGTCTAAGCAATAATGTTCGGTAGATTAGATATATTAACATGCATTCTCGACTTACGTTGGGTTCATTCGAACGTAACCCGATCGTAAATCGAGGAGCACCAATAAATCTTTATCATTTTACAAATGTGTTTACATTCTTTTGTGGATCTTTTTCATAACTTCATGCAATTGATCACTTGTGCAATGCGAATATTTGTTGTTTTTTTTTCAGATGATCTATCGAAAGAACAAGAAGGTAAGCGTTGTGTATTACATCATTGTAAACAACATCATTTTAAAGATAATTGTTTCTGTTCTTTATATTAACTGTCACATGTAGTATCACATATCAAGGAATTGAATAAATTAAATACATTTTGAGTATGGTTTTTATATTAAACCCAAATAATTAATTTCCGATAGTAAAGTCATTTTATGAAACAGTCGGAGAACCATTCAAGCTATGTTTAAAATAATTGTTCAGTCATTTCATCAAGCAGCTAAGAGGTGTAGCGATCATAGAATGAAATGAAAATCAGGAAACGAAAGTCAGATGCGCACAACCGTGACGAGCTCCAAAGCGCGGGTTACTGTTGTGCAGGCCGACCGTTATTTTGGCGAAAAAGCACTCTCGAGTTCCATGCGTGGGGAGAAAGGCTTCGCTCCCGTTCCGGACGGCGAGAGTAAAGGTGTTTCGATGCAGATGCGAGTGGTTTGTCTGTCGAGCGATGCCTATAAACGGCCAGCCAGCCAGGATCGTGTAACACTTCTGGCAAGATTATTCAGCTGGTGTGTGTGGGCTCAAACTTTTCCTGGCCAATAGAGAAAAATGCGATTATATTTGCCGGGCGGCGCCGTCGTGAAGAATGTGATTTGAAGGATTAATTGAAGTAGCCAGTAGTCTCGCTGTCAGGGTTACTTATATCACGCTATCTCTGCTCTAGAGGCCGGCCACGTCCTACATACGCCCAAACTGGCTTAAATGCCGAAACCGGCTTAACCATAGGGTTAAAATAAGACTGCTGGCGAGATTTTTCGGATGCCATCATGGGGTGAAATTCCTCCAGGCCTATGAATAAAATACGATTAGGGTTGGTACGCGACGCCGCTGTGGAAAAGGTGATGAAAGAATTAAGCGAAGTTTAATCGGTATGGCCAGTTGACTTGCGGTGGTCAACTTATACCATGGACACCGGCCACGTCCTATATACAGCCATACTGGGGCAATATGCACAAACCGGCTTAACCCAGGGGTGAAACTTGATGGTTACTCATATCACGATACCTCTTCTCTAGAGGTCGGTCACGACCTAATTACACCCATATTGGGATAATACGCCTAAACCGGCTTAAACCATGTATGAAACTTCCCAGTGGCTAGGATTCATCCTCCTCGACAAAAGCTTCGTACTGGTCACCACCGTAAAGGGTAGTGGCCACGACCACAAGAAGCTGAAGTCGGAGACACTGGACCAGTGCAGTCTAGATAGGCAACCAGCTCTCAACCGACAGGGATATATTATATCCAAATGACGTTGAGGTTTTCCGCTGAGAAAGTCCAACTGTGGATTGGATGGGCAACCACCTCTCACCCGGCGAGGATATACTCATATCCATAACACGTCGAGGTTTTCCTGTGAGGAATTCCAACTCTAGGCTTGATGGGCAAACACTTCTCAATATTATGTAACACTCTTTTTCCAGCTAACCATCGAGAAGTAGACAGAGGTAAGTTATATACATTAAAATCAATATCTTCCTTCTTCGTCTGCTTCTTCTTCTTCTTCTTCTTCTTCATTTTCTTCTTTTTCTTCTTCTTCTTCGTCTTCTTCTTCTTTTTCTGCTTCTTCTTGTTCTTCTTGTTCTTGTTCTTGTTATTGTTGTTCTTCTTCTTCCTCTTCTTCTTCTTCTTCTTCATTTTCTTCTTCTTCTTCTTCTTCGTTTTCTTCATCTGCTTCTTCTTCTTCTTCTTCTTCTTCTTCTTCTTCTTCTGCTTCGTTTTCTTCAGTTGCTTTCTTTTCTTCTTCATCTTTTGCTTCTTCTTCTGCTTCTTCTTCTTATCATTTTGCTTCTTTTTCTTCTTCTTATTCTTCTTCTCTATCTAGTTTCTTCTTCTTTTTCTATTTTTTCCTTCTTCTTCTGCTTCTTTTTCTTCTTCTTCTTCGTTTCATTTCTTTCTTTTTCTTCTTCTTCTTCTTCTATTTCAGTCTCCTTGGAACTGCTAACTGCTCTTCTTTGAGCCTGTGTTGTGAAGATGTTGAGACACAGCATCGTGTCGTATTGGGAGCGGGTTATGACGGTTATATTTTCAGCCTCTAAACTTAAAAAAAAAGCTGTGGAATACTTCTATGCAGATTTCACCACCGTGAAGAAAATGGCGATTCCTATCCCATTGGTCAAACTAGGGCTGTTAATTGGGGTACTAATGGAGGGGTATGCAGGGTCTTGGTCAGTTATCCTTTGTCAAAGATGACTCCATTAAGTCAGCAATGTTTCATTGACTACCAAATCGTAGTGTATCTTCAACAAAACTCTGTATACATGATGTAACTTATTTAATTCCTAATTATCAACAGATATAAACTAAAATATTCTGAAAATATAATGAGGAATGTTAGAGAAGATGTAGACAAAGAATTTTACGATGCCATAACAATTGGAGGTTATGAAATACCAGAGATTAGATATGCTGATGGCACAGTATTACTGTCCACAACACAAACAGGAATGGAAAAACTAATTATGTCAATCCGTAAGAATAGTGAAGAGCAAAACCTCTATCTTAATGCAGAGAAAACTAAATTGATGACAACTGAGAAAACAAAAAAAAAGCAGCTGAAATATGTATCAATGAGGAAAAATTGTAAGAAGTGGAGATTTTTGAATATCACTACTAACAAATAATGGAGATTCAATAAGGGAAATTAAAAGGAGGACATCTATCGTTCTTCAGATAGTAAAACAACTAAAGAAGCTGTGGAGAAGAGCAGACATAACTACAAAAATAAAATTGTTAAGGGCATGCATCTTTCCCATCGCAACATATGCCTGTGAGACCTGGACACTTAACAAAACAGCTCAGAAACACATAAATGCCTTTGAACGTAAATGCTACAGAAGAGTTCTTCAAATATCATGGACAGAAAAAAGAACAACTACATCTATACTACAAGAGCTTAATATTGAAGAAGAATGGCCAGGAAAGAGGATTAAAGAGAGAAAACTCAAATATTTTGGACACATTAAAAGTTATGATAATTTAGAGAAGACTGTATTGGAAGGATACATAATGGAAAAAGAAAAAGAGGAAGACCAAAATGAAGATGGCTGCAAGACATCGTTGAATATCTGCAAATAGATGCATCAGCAGCTGGCCATCTTGTTCGCAGCCAAGGGGCCTACAGGAGTGCTGTTTGGGAGGCAAAGCTCCGCAAGGGACATGCAAATGAATGAATGAATGAAACTCTCTTTGGTCAAAGATGATATAAAAAGCCATTTTCAGGAGAAATAGTTCCAGACATAATTATCGTCTGTAATAACATATTAATATATTTAAAAGCAGTTATATCTTTACAGTGTTTTAGACGTGCTAAAAATAGATTATGTTTGTTGTAATAAAAAAACTCTTGCAGGAGGAATATTAATGATTTCATTGAAAACTATCTTCACATATAAATGACATTATCTTATATCTTATATCTTTCCAGATCCGTTAAACGTCACATAGGGCTCGCAAAGTAGTTCGCCAATTTTTCCTGTCTTCGGCGAGTCTTTCAAACTCATCAAAGGATTTTATGCCTGTTAATTTGGCCTCTTTTTATAATGTCCTCTTCAGAGTTTCATGCGGTCTGCCTCTTTTTCTTCGACTTGTGGTGTTCCACTTGATAGCTTGTTTTGGGATTCTCTGATCATTTCTTCTCATCAAGTGACCAACATATGTCCATCTCCTTTTCCTGATCACCCATGAGACTGGTTGTTGTTCAGTCATCTGTCTTATCTCTGCATTGTTCTTGAATTCATTCCACTTGATGCCGAGTATTTTCCTTAGGCATTTGTTTTCAAAAGAGTCTAATTTCTTTTCTATTTCTTTAGTTGTTTTCCAGCTTTCACATGCTTAAATGAGGGTGGATATTACATTTGAATAGTCTTAACTTGGTTTTTGTGCTTATAACTTTTGAATTCCATATGTTCTCAAGATTCTTGAAGACTGATGCTGCTTTTGCAATTCTGATCCTAACTTCCTTTCTAGTGTCACCATCCTGGTCTATTATCCTAGACATATCTTCTCAGTAATTTCTTTAGCATAAGCTAATTTTCTGTACCTCTACAAATATTTATCTTCTATGAAGTTTAAATCGCAGTACCGAATACTTCAACAGTACAGTGTTTTTTTATATAATCTAGACTTTATAACTTGCACGTATGTAAGATTAAACGTGAAAATTTGTTCCGTGAAAGGACTAGCACACCAGCAGGCAGAAATATGGGATAGATAGATAGATAGATAGATAGATAGATAGATAGATAGATAGATAGATAGATAGATAGATAGATAGATAGATAGATAGATAGATAGATAGATAGATAGATAGATAGATAGATAGATAGATAGATGAACGGATGGATGGATGGATGGATGGATGGATGGATGGATAGATAGATAGATAGATCAAGATAGTTTATATATGCAAAGTTTATTTTAATTTCTGTTTGTAATTCTTATTTCACTTATAATATTTTTGTTTGCAGCGCATAATAGAGCACGAGGTAAGAACGCAATTTATTTTCTTCATTTCAATAAATCGTTACATTCAGCTCTTAGGACGTGAAAATGAAAACAAAAAGATGTCTCGACAGTTCATCCATTCATTCATTGATTCATTCATTCATGCATTCATTCATTCGTTTATTCATTCATTTATTCATTCATGTGACATATACTTTCCAGAACGTTATCCCCCTCACAGCCTCTCTGAATGCATTACGGCCTAGTGCAAGTTGACCAGCGTCTCACAATGACACATCCAGATTTTCTGTGATGTCCTGACTTAGCGCTCTGCCAGGTCGTCCCATTTGTGTTTTGCTAGACACTATAATTCTTATACACACATCTTAGTTGTCATGGGAGACTTTAACACCAAGAAAAGATAACACCGACATTGAAAAAGTTATGGGGAAAGAAGGGATTGATGCTGTAAATCAGAATGGAGAAAAAGTAATTGAGTTATGTCTAACAGAGGGCATGGTCATTGGAGGAACAAGATTTCCACACAAAGAGATACATAAAACACCATGGATATCTCCAGATGATAGAACCAGAAATCAGATAGATCATCTTTGTATTAGAAAACAATTCAGAACATCTCTGAAAGATGTAAGAGCATATAGGCGTGCAGATGTCAGCAGTGATCACAACCTGTGTATAAGGAAAATAAGACTTAAACTGAAAAGCCAACACAAGAAAGCAATATTCAGAAAGATAAATAGTCAAAGTCTACAGGATGAAAATACTAAAAGTAATTTTAATCTGGAATATACCAAACAGTTCGCTGCTAACAGTGAGGTAGAGGAGACAGATATAGAGGAATTATGGAATTCTTACAGCACCGATATAATTAAGCAGCTAAAACAAGTGCTGGACTGCACAAACAAATAGAAAAGCATGGATATCAGATAACACATGGAAATCCATTAATCCATTCATGAAAGACGGGCAGCCAAATTAGCCATGTTGAATGTTAAAAACAGATCTTGAAAGAGATTTGGCAAAAGCAGCATAAAAAGAACTAGACAAGAAAGTAAAAAAGTTCAGCTAGAAGGGATAAAAGAAAATACATGGACAATATGGCGAAAGAAGGGAGACGTCAGCTAAAAACAGGAGACAGCAAAACTTTATATAACATACAAAAGAGGCTAACAGGTAATATTACATCTAAAGAAAGACCAATCCTTAGCAAAACTGGCACACATTTAACATCAAGTAAAGACCAAAAGCAAAGATGGCCCGAACACTTCCAAGAATTACTTAATCGACCACATCCAAAAGAACTGACAGACCTTGGAACTAATTTAACATTCCCACAACTAAATGTAAACCTAGATGAAATTACATTGCATGAAATTGAAACAGCAGTGAATCTAATGGCTAAGAACAAAGCTGCAGGTGAAGATGAAATAACAGCCGAAATGTTAAAAGCTATTAATATAGACAACATGAAACATCTACAGAGAATGTTCAGTAAAGTTTGGAAAGAAGAAAAAGTCTAAATAGAACAAAATGAATTATTGTTAAAATATCGAAAAAAAGGCAGTCTTAGCGATTTGCAAAAACTGGAGAGGAGTAACCTTACCGTCAGGTGTGTCAAAAGTATTCTGCAAAGTTATTCTGAACAGAACTCAAGATACAGTGGATGCTGCATTATGAGAAGAACAGGCAGGATTTCGAAAATGGAGAAGATGTCTCGACCAGATCTTAACTCTAGTAATAATACTTGAAGAACATATTGAAAGGCAAAGACCATTAATCCTGAACTTCATAGACTTTAAAAAGGCATTTGATAATATACACAGAAAATCATTATGGATGATTTTAAGAATATAGGGAATACCATCTAAGATTCTCAACATGATTAGTGACCTCTACAATGTTTGTGCTGTCAATACTGACGAAGGAATGAGTGAATGGTTCCAGATCGAAACAGGCGTGAAACAATGATGTATATTATCTCCCTTGCCTTTTGGAATTTCCATAGACTTCATAATGAAAAAAATGTTGCAAAGGTAAACTGGGCATTGACTGGGTACGTGAGACCCAACTGGAAGATCCTGATTTTGTAGATGACATAACTCTTATCAGCGACAATATGAAATCAATGCAAGTAAAAACAGATACCTTCTCTTCAATGGCTAGTAAAATAGGACTTGAGATTAAAAAGGGTAAAACAAAAATAAAAATAATGAAGGTTCTCATTAACGACGAAGGATACATATAAGATGAAGGAACAGCTGTTGAAAAAGTAAACCATTCTACATATCTCGGCAGCTATATAGACCACAATGGTGACACCAGAAAATAAGTTAGAATTCGAATTGCTAAAGTAGCAATGACCTTCAAGAATCTTGAGAACATATGGCATTCAAAAGTTATAAGCACAAAAACTAAGTTAAGATTATTCAATTCAAATGTAATATAAATCCTCATTTATGCATATGAAAGCTGGAAAACAACTAAATAAATCGACAAGAAATTACACTCTTTCGAAAATAAATGCCTAAGGAAAATATTCGGTATAAAGTGGAATGAATTAAAAAATTACGCAGAGATAAAACAGATGAGCAAACAACCTGTCCCGTGATTGATCAGAGAAAGAAGATGGACGTATGTAGGTCATTTGATGAGAAGAAGCAATCAGAGAATCCCAGTACAAGAGAGGCCAGTTCAGAGGGCATACCATCCTTTGATGAAATTGAAAAACTCGCCGAAGACAGGACATCTTGAGGAACTACCATGCGGACCCTGTGTGATGTTTAACGGTACAGGAAGGATGTAAGATAATTATGAAAATATCTCTCTCTCTCTCTCTCTCTCTCTCTCTCTCTCTCTGAACCTTAAGTGCCCAGGGCACATGGGGCTTCCGCAAGGGTTTTCCACAAATGCCTCTCCTTTGCCTTTGCCTTTTTTTTTGCTCTTGCTCAGGTGAGCCCTCTATTGCTCAACATCCTTTCTGTTGTTCTTCTCCATGTCTCTTTTGGTCTACCCTTACTTCTGTTCCCCTGTGGTGTCCATCTTAGTGCTATTTTTGGTAGTGAGTTGTCAGTCATTCGGAGCACATGTCCCAACCATCGCCAGCGTCTTTCTTCAATAATTGTTGTCAGTGGCTTCATCTGCATTTCTGCCAATAAGATGTTATTTCTTATAGTGGTTGGCCAAAATATGTGTCTAATTCTTCGTAAACATTTAGTCTGGAAAGAATTCAACTTGTTTTCTATGGTTTTGGTGATTTTCCAGCATTCACTTCCATAGAGTAGAACACTTAGAACATTACTCTTAAATATCGTGATTTTCATATTTATGCTTAGTTTTTTTTTTGATTTCCATAGTGCATCTCTTTTGACACTGTCAAAGGCTTTCTCAAAATCTATGAATAATGCATATGTTGTGCCATGTCACTCATTTGCCTGTTCTAATATTTGTCTAAGTACAAATATGTGGTCTATGCATGATCTTCCTTTCCTAAATCCTGCCTGCTCTTTCCGAAGTTTTTCCTCAAGTGTTGGTACAATTCTGTTGATGATTATTCTGCAAAATACTTTACTGGTGAGTGGCAGTAGGGTAATGCCTCTCCAGTTCCCACAATCTCTGAGGTCACCCTTCTTTGGTAGTTTTACTATAAGCCCAGTTTTCCATTCCTCTTGGGCTTTTTCTAGATCCCAAATTTGTTGTAATATCCGGCAAAGTTGTTTTGGTGTTTCTGTTTCTTCTGCTTTCAACATCTCAGCAGTCACTTTATCTTCACCTGGTGCCCTGTCTGATTTTAGCTTCTTTATCGCCTCCTTTACTTCATTTATTGTTATTGGTCCTATATTGATGTTTAGTTCCGTTTTTGCTTCAGGTATGTCTGTTGTTTGTGCTGCTTGTGTTCTGTTTAGTAGGGTGTTAAAGTGTTCCCTCCATCTTTCAATTTTTTCTCTTTCTCCACTGACCAGTTGTCCATTTTGTGTCCTTACTGAAACTTTCACATATTGTGTTGAAGTTACCTGTCATTTGCTTTGTGATTTTATATATGGTTTTCATGTCATTTGTATATGCTGCTTTCTCTGCTGTGTCATAGTATTGACGTTTATCTTGACGGCATGATTCCTTCACTTCTTTGTCTTTTTGTGCATAATTACTTAAAACTCGTTCTTTAAGCCGTTGTGATTTGGTGTTCAGTAATTTTTTCTTGATTTCTTTTCTTTGCTCTATCTTTTCCCATGTGGTCTTGCTTATCCATTCCTCTTTTCTCCTTTTCCGATATCCCAGCACCTCTTTTGCTATTTCCTGTAGTGTTTTATTGAACTCTAATATGGACATTTCTGCTTCCTCTTGTAGGATACTGAAGCGGTTCTTAAGTACTATTGATAATTCATTTCTTGTTTGCTGGTCTTTCAGTTTTCTTGTATCAAAACTTATCTTTCTGTGTTCTCCGATTTTGGCTTTCCTTAATTTTAGTTTTATTTTTGCTACCACAAGGTTGTGATCACTTCCTACATCTGCTCCTTTCCTTGCACGCACATCTTGTAGTGACCGTTTCCACTTGTTGTTTATTAGTATGTGATCGATTTGGTTTTCTGTGGTTTTATCTTGTGACCTCCAGGTCACTTTATGGATGTGTTTGTGTTGGAAAATTGTCCCTCCGATGGTCATCATATTTTCTTCACAGAAACTGCACAGTCTTTCTCCATTTTCATTTATTTCTCCGATTTCTTATCTTCCCATGATTCTTCTTCTGTCATCATTTCCTTCTCCTACTTTTGCATTGAAGTCACCCAAGATGAGTAAACATCTTCTTTTAATTCCTCTTCAGCTGCTTCTGTTGGTGCATAACAAATATAATAGACAGCTTCGTGAATCTTGAGTTGAAGCGTGCATATAATAGTCTCTCATTTATAGAGATCCATTTCAGCAATGCTCTTGATGCTTCTTTTGTTATAATCAATGCTACTCCTCCTTCATGAAGATCTTCTTTACCTGACCATATTATTGTATCTTCTGTGTGCTGTGTTGTTAATTTCCTTCTTCCTTGTCCTGTCCATCTTGCTTCTTCTATTCCTAATATGTTTAGTTTATATCTGTACATTTCCTTGATGGTTTGTGCTAGTTTTTCAGTCTGGTTAAGTGTTCTTACATTCCAGCTGCCTATTTGCATCCTGTGTTTAGGTTCCAGGAGGTCAACAGTCGGGCTGGGGACTTCCAGTGGCTGGCTTTCATCCACAAACTTCATGGGCTCAGTTTCCTGATAAGCATTTCTCCTTCCACCTGCATTTGCTTTTTCCCTTGCTTCCGTTTCTGTAGCAGTCTGATAGTTTTTTTTTACCAGATAGGGTTGCTGGCCCTATGCCGAACCCTCCTTAGTCGCCTTTTACGATCATGCGTGGTAGGGTACAGTGGTCCTATTCTTTGCAGATCCCGGGTACCACACGGCGGATTCTGAAATATAAAAATAAATAAATATATTGAACAGTAGTCTTATTCTGTCATTTCATTATAAAACTACAATAGAAACACAAATCTGATTTTCATTGTGTTCGTAAATGATCTTCAGTAGGCAGCCCCATGTAATGTTTTGTTCTGTGATCAAAGTGAAAGAATCTCACGTGTTATTTCTGATTGATTGCACCTTGTTATATGTAAATATATTACGTGCACTGTGTGAACTGTTTTTGTGACGACCACTGTCTTTATTTTCCATTGTTAGATACAACAACGCAGATGATTGTAGCCATGGTGTTTTACAAATGTCCATATCTCCATCTCTCAACATATCTTAGTAATTCATCTTACTGTATATATTATGTTTTCTCTTTACTGCAATGTCGAATTTAAAAATAAACTAACAATTTTTTTTTCAGGCGGATTCAGAGGGCACAGGAATTGTAAGTTAGATGTGTGTGCGCATGTGTGTGTGTGTTTGTATAAAATATGCCAGAATAGAAAAACCTAGTGTAATTTTATTGACTATGAGAAGGCTTTCGACAGCGTCGACAGACAGACCCTGTGGAAGCTGTTGAGACACTACGGATTACCGAAGAAGATTACCACCATCATTAAAAACTCCTATGAAGGGATGACATGTAGGGTTGTCCATGGACAACAACTAACAGATGCCATTCAAGTTAACACCGGAGTGAGACATGGATGCCTGCTGTCACCATTTCTATTTATCCTGGCCATAGACTGGATTATGACGAAATCAACAGAAAATAGGAGAAATGGTATTCAGTGGACGCTCTGGACTCAACTTGACGACCTAGACTTTGCTGACGACCTGGCACGTCTCTCCCAGACTAAGCAACAGATGCTAGAGAAAACCATCTTAGTGGCAGAAAATTCTTCAAGACTAGGCCTTACCATAAACAAAGGAAAGAGTAAAGTTCTTAGAGTAAATGAGGTCAATGAAATGCCCATTATATTGGAAGGAGAGGAACTGGAAGAGGTTGATAAGTTTACTTATTTGGGAAGTGTGATGGACAAGCAGGGAGGAACAGAAGCTGATGTAAAAGCAAGAATGGGCAAGGCAAGAGTAAAATTCCATCAGATGAAGAAAATATGGGGAACTTCAGCCTTGTCAATTAAATTGAAGATCAGAGTATTTAACACCATGATAAAGCCCATTCTGCTATACGGTTCAGAAACTTGGAGAACTACTGTTACGATCATGAAACGAATCCAGACATTTATTAACACGTACCTTAGAAGGATTCTACAAATACGATGGCCAGATACCATAAGTAACCAAGAACTGCAGCAGCGAACAGGCCAGCAACCAGTGGAAGACGACATCCTACGAAGAAGATGGGGATGGATCGGACACACCCTACGGAAACCAACATCCAGCACTACAAGGCAAGCCCTAAGATGGAACCCACAGGGTAAAAGGAGGAGAGGGAGACCAAGGAACTCCTGGCGCCGAAGTATGGACACGGACATCAAAATAATGAACCAGACGTGGAGACAGTTGGAAAGAGTGGTCCAGGACCGAACTGCCTGGCGAGCTCTTGTTGGCGGCCTATGCTCCACGAGGGGTCAGAGGCATTGATAGATAGTGTAAAATATAATCTAAAATATTCCTACTATTTTTCCTTCTCTTAATTTTTCTCTTCTTCTTCCTCTTCGTTTTCGTTTTCCTCTTATTCATCTTCTTTTTCCTCCTTCTTCTTATTCTACTTTCTCTTCCCCTTCTTCTTCCTTTGCGTCTTCTTCCTCCTCAGCGATTTTCCCAGTAAGCAATATTCGTCTTTCAAAGGCAATCCGTACTTTTTTTTAACACTTTCGTGCACACATTTGCTCATATTTACAATCTATTTCTAGTTAATTTGTTTAGTGTAAGATTATTTGTTGTACCTGTACACATATTTATTTTCCATGAAGTTTGAATCGCAAAACGTAATAATTTAACAGCATATGGTTTCCTTTTCTGTAATCTACAATTTATAACTTACATTTACATAAGGTCAAAAATTGAGAGCTATTCCATGGAAAAGCAGCCACAAAAGCAGCGAGAAGGATGGATGGAAGGATGGATGGATGGATGGATGGATGAATGGATGGATGGATGGATGGATGGATGGAAGGATGGATGGATGGAAGGATGGATGGATGGAAGGATGAATGGATGAATGTATGGATGGATGGATAGATAGATAGATAGATAGATAGATAGATAGATAGATAGATAGATAGATAGATAGATAGATAGATCAAGATAGTTTATATATGCAAAGTTTATTTTAATTTCTGTTTGTAATTCTTATTTCACTTATAATATTTTTGTTTGCAGCGCATAATAGAGCACGAGGTAAGAACGCAATTTATTTTCTTCATTTCAATAAATCGTTACATTCAGCTCTTAGGACTTGGAACAATAAATCAAAACATATCTCGACAATTCGTTCATTCTTTCATTCATTAATTCATGTGACATATACTTTCTAGAACGTTATCCCCCTTACAGCCTCTCTTAATGCATTACGGCCTAGTGCAAGTTGACCAGCGTCTCACAAAGACACATACAGATTTTCTATGATGTCCTGATTTAGCCCTCTTCGAAATTGTTCCATTTCGTTTTGTCAGACGCCATAATTCTGAAAATATAAAAATAAATAAATATATTGAACAGTAGTCTTATTCTGTCATTTCATTATAAAACTACAATAGAAACACAAATCTGATTTTCATTGTGTTCGTAAATGATCTTCAGTAGGCAGCCCCATGTAATGTTTTGTTCTGTGATCAAAGTGAAAGAATCTCACGTGTTATTTCTGATTGATTGCACCTTGTTATATGTAAATATATTACGTGCACTGTGTGAACTGTTTTTGTGACGACCACTGTCTTTATTTTCCATTGTTAGATACAACAACGCAGATGATTGTAGCCATGGTGTTTTACAAATGTCCATATCTCCATCTCTCAACATATCTTAGTAATTCATCTTACTGTATATATTATGTTTTCTCTTTACTGCAATGTCGAATTTAAAAATAAACTAACAATTTTTTTTTCAGGCGGATTCAGCCGGCACAGGAATTGTAAGTTAGATGTGTGTGTGTGCATGTGTGTGTGTGTTTGTATAAAATATGCCAGAATAGATAAACCTAGTGTAAAATATAATCTAAAATATTCCTACTATTCTTCCTTCTCTTAATTTTTCTCTTCTTCCTCCGCTTCGTATTCGTCTTCCTCTTCTCCATTCTCTTTCTCCTTCTCTTTGACTTCTTCATGTTTCTCGGTGATTTTCTCTGTAAGCAATATTCGTTTTGCATAAGCAATCCATAAATATTTATTAACACTTTCTTGCACATATTTACACATATTCATAATCTCTTTCTAGTTAAGTTGTTTAACGTAAGATTACTTTCTATAGCAGTACAGATATTTAATTTCCATGAAGTTTGAATCGCAAAACGAAACAATTTAACGCCATTTCCTTTGCTGTTATCTATCCTTTATAACTTACACGTACATAAGATAAACAATATAGAGCTATTCCAAGGAAAAACAAGCACACATGCAAGCAGAAAGATGGATGGATGGATGGATGGATGGATGGATGGATGGATGGATGGATGGATGGATGCATGGATGCATGGATGGATGGATGGACGGACGGATGGATGGATCGATGGATATTGTACTTATTAAATATATCGCATGGAATTAAATATAAATACAATTTAAAAGAAAAAAACAAAGTAACCGAAAAACCTGAGAAAACTCTGAGAAATTCTTAAATTAATGTAAACTTTAAAGGAGGAGACCAGTACACACATGCACAACGTGGACAGGACGGAAAACTGCAGGCAAAGATCTTCACATTACAGAAGACTGGTGCATGTAACAGTAATGAGTTTACTTTTGATTGGTTAGTTACTGCTAAAATTTATTTTGCAACCATGTAAGAGCAAAGAACACTGTTTATTAAGATCAATGAGAGATATAGAAATACAAAAATTGCTTCAATTTGTAACTCAAGAAATGAAACATCATAATGTGGTGTCTAATATTTGTTATTTAATTATGTATTACGTGGTACTCACTTATTACAATTTGTATATTTTTGGATTGTTTTTCTTTAATATAATTGTAAAATTACCTAAAATTACCTTTTCAGAGCACAGGAATCCAAGAGGTGTGGATTAGCATTATGAGTTTTTAAACAGTCATTATTGTCTATCTCACGTCAGCTTAAACCAAATCATGACACAAAATGCAGACATACATTTCAGTTCAACACTGGGAAACGTTATTTGAAACATGCGCGCATGTTTTCAACGAATGTTACCTATGTCTTACGATATTTCGATGTATAACTGCAACGAAATCAAACTTGTGTTTAACTAATAACTAAAGATACTTGCTTTTCTGAACTTTCAATATTCCTAACATATAACATTACTATATTATTTTTCAGTTGAACATATTAACATGACATTCTTCAGAAATCCTCGAAATTAGTCTGAATGTTAAGTCTGCATCTATTTTCAGATCAAGACTATGAGCCAAGGTAAGTTTTGTGTGTAATTCAAAGTCCACGCAAGACATAATATTTATGTAAATCCCATTCTCCCACCTACCTTGGCTACGCTATTCATGCTGTTAGTGCCTCGATGTCTATAATGACAGCCACAACATGCCCGATATATTCAGTAACCTTGCTTATCTGGAAGACGTTGTCACATCGTGATACAGTTCTATCAGCCACATTACCCACCAATTCTCTCAGATCTTCCTTTGCCTCTAATACGATGAAACATGCCCTGACATGCCATCCTCAGATCTTAGCAGTTAAAAAACATGGTCTGTTTGAGAATAATTAAAAATAGAAGCCGCATTAACCCAGCAGATTAGCCACTCGATCGCCGACCAGGCGAGCCGGTATCGATTCTCACTCACCAGAGTGGTGGTCAAACCGTTGCTAGCACAAAGAAAAAGAAAACTATCGAGGTCACGCACCCCCAAGAGATAAAGAAAATGGGAAGAGGAATGACGCTGCTAGGTACGGAGTTTGTGCTGATGGCGACACTAGTTATGACGCTGCTAGGTAAGAAGTTTGTGCTGATGGCGACCCTAGTTGAGATTTTGTGTATTAAATGCTGATTAGGCAGCAGTTAACCTATAGACTCATACCTTCACATTTACCTTTACTTTTCTCTTTAATTCAAAGTATATACTGAAATCAAAAAGGAACAATAATAGCCAATACCGACATAGCTGAGTATCAAATTATCAAACGAGATCTACGGCAAGGCTGTGTGTGTTATCTGATCTACTCTCATTAGTATGTAAAAGATGCAGGATAACGTATATTGGTGAGACTGGCCTCAGATTAGGGACCGCATGGAGAAACATCTGTAGGACATCGTCCAGCATGCTTCGAAACCAGCCTCACCCACAGAGGCAAATCAGATTTTCTGGTAACAGCCGTCAAACAATATGACGCAGATGACACAAGCTGCCTAGCGCTTGAGAACATCTACATTCAGGATTGTGGGACGCTAGAACTACACGGTTTGAACTCTTTATTCAGTTACACCTAACATTCTCCTCTTCAACAATCCCTCTCCACTAAGCTCCACTCCATTCTCACTTGTTACACATAATTCAGAACCTCCTCACAGCATCACATTACAACCCTCTACCCCAACTATAATCACCTATTTCACCTTCTCCTGGCTAGGTTACCATTGTATCACCATCTCTCCCCTCCACGGTTTCCCAACCCATCACCCTCAGTTACGAACCACCTATCACACAATACAAGTCTCTATTTAAACATTTTCTAAGCTCCACCATGCCCATTTCTGAACACTCGTCGGACAAGCCACAGCTTCTTACAAGTTACAGCTAAGTGCTCTATTTATTTTATGCCATTTAATTGTTTTTTTAAACATAGCATTCATGTGAATCTATACTTTATCTCCTCTCTCTATTTCTTCGTCCTGTTTGTTTTGTGTGATTAAGATTCATTCCGAAACGTCACAACTTTGTGGTCGTTAAGTAATAAAGCTGCTCCTACTTTTTTCCTAGTTTATGCATTTAGTATCACAGCTTTACTGCAGTGCTTTGTGTATAGTTGTATACTTATACACTAATTATTGTGTGTCACTTAAAAGCTCTTCATTTGTTTTCTTGACTGTCCTTCGTATTCTCATCATTCTTCTTAAGAACCACAACTCTGCTGCTTCCAGTAGATTCTTATTGCTCTTGGTTACCGCCCATGCTTTGTGTTCATTTAACAATATAATTCCTATGTATCACAGAACAACTCTCTTTTTCGTATCGAAATCGACTGAACTTTACTGCATGATATGTTTTTCATTTTCACAAATGCTAACTAATGTAGACCATAAGTGATCATAAAAGAAGAAATAAAAATGCATAGAGGAAAACACATAGTGATATGGATTGAACAATACCTGGTTATAGAGAGATATTACTATGATAGAAGTTCTAGATGCCGTCAGATATATTACAACTCTATAAAAATCTCACTTACTAATCCAGTCTTCAAGAAACTCTTCTATACAAACTAAAAGAACTATATCACTCAGTCAATCTTTTGCATGTCATTTGTGGAAATTTGCTTTCCTAACAGCTATCCTGTAGGCCTTTCGGTTGTAAGCAAGATGCCCTGCTACTGATGCATCCATTTTCAAATTATCAACGATGTCTTGCAGCCATCTTCGCATTGATCTTCCTCTCTTTCTTTTGCCTATTATGTACCCTTCCAATAATGTTTTCTCTAGATTATCATGATATTTAATATCTCCAAAATATTTAAGTTTTTCTCTCTTTAATCCTCTTTACTAGCCAGCCATCTTCAGTATTAAGTTCTTGTAGTATGGATATATTTGTTCTTTTTTTGCCCATGATATTTGAAAAACTCTTCTGTAGCATTTACATTTGCATTTCTGCAGCAGTAGGCCATCTTGCTCACAACCGAGAGGCCTACAGGAGTGCTGTTTGAGAGGCAAAGTTCCGCAAGGGACGTGCAAATGGTTGAATGAATGAAGCATTTACATTCAAAGGCGTTTATGTGTTTCTCGGCTGTTTCGTTAAGTGTCCAGGTCTCACAGGCATATGTTGCGATGGGAAGGATGCATGCTCTTAAAAATCTTAGTTTTGTAGTTCTGTATGTTCCTCTCCACAGCTTTTTTAGTTGTTTTGCTTTTTGAAGAGCAATAGATGTCCTCCTTTTAATTTCTCTCATTGTATCTCCATTATTAGTTAGTAATGATCCAAGATGTTCAAAACTCTCCAATTCTTCCAATCTTTCCTCATTGATACATATTTCAGCTGCCTTATTTGTTTTGTCATTTGTCATCAATTTAGTTTTCTTCACATTAAGATAAAGGTTTTGCTCTTCACTATTCTTACGGACTGACATAAATAGTTTTGACATTCCTTTTTCTTTATAAAACAAAAACTATATAAACGAACTATATAACTCCCCAGATTATCAGAGGAAGAACCCACACTCTTAGATAAATGTTTCCACCTTTAAAACTTCAAACACGGCACACAAAAAAGTGTGGGAGGGGAGGTTGACCTATATATACGATGATTTCAGAGCTTTCAAAGTTGCTTGATTTCCCCCCCCCCCCCACCCTCTTTCTTTCCAATATGGGACTTGAACTATTGTCATCCCACGTGACACTGAATCTTGAAACTGGTCTTAGTACCTTTTAGGATGTTATGAAATTAATCTCCATGTCCCTACAAGCTATAGCATATCTGACACGCTCAGTAGCTGTTAAAATACATTGCTACAGCCTGTTTACCTACACAAGAGGATCTGTTTTGTTAGCCCCAATCCCTGTATGTCCATTATCAAAACCATACTAGTACTTTGATTCTGCGATAGAACTAAGTAAAGCGCATGCATCTAAACAGAGTATGACAGATGCACAGGATATAGCTATAAGCAAGTGTCTTGTTGACTTAGTATACAGGTCTATTACCTGACCTTTACCGTGGTAAAATTTATGTTTCGGAGAAGAAATAAAGTCTGGCCAAGTTTGAAATACTGCTTTTCACATGTCTAATGGAGAATCTTAATATTATAAAGAAAAATAAAGTTGCTGTTTTTATTTAATGCTGAAGAATGCGATTATCACCATACACTTTTTGTAACAGTCAGCATGGCTCATCAATGCAGTTTGGCACATTTATCTGATTTTGGGTATTTCATGTAAAATATAAGAATATATGTCTAAGTAAACACGGATTGCTGAGATGGATAAAGCTAAGATGGGAAGTGGCATTCCATAAATTATCTTTTCTAACTGCCGTATGGAATAAATATATATATATATATATATATATATATATATATATATATATATATATATATATACATACATATATATATATATATATATATATATAGTGGTACCTCAGGTCACGAACTTAATTCGTTCATTGACTCTGTTCTCGAACTGAAACAATTTTTTCTATTGAAAGTAATGCAAATCCAATTAATCCGTTCGCCCGCCCCAGAAACATATTTTTTAAAAACTTTTTTTATGGATTTATGTGTGGCAAAAATATATAACATATACAGCATAACTTCAGCTTTGTGGTTGATAGTTGCTGGCACAGGTAGATGGTAGAGGAGGAGGAGGAGGAGGAGGAAGTTGCTGGCACAGGTAGATGGTAGAGGAGGAAGAGGAGGAGGAAGTTGCTGGCACAGGTAGATGGTAGAGGAGGAGGAGGAGGAAGCTGCTGGCACAGGTAGATGGCAGAGGAGAAGGAATTTGCTGGCACAGGTGGATGGTAGAGGAGGAGGAGGAGGAGGAAGTTGCTGGCACAGGTAGATGGCAGAGGAGAAGGAATTTGCTGGCACAGGTGGATGGTAGAGGAGGAGGAGGAGGAAGTTGCTGGCACAGGTAGATGGTAGAGGAGGAGGAGGAAGTTGCTGGCACAGGTAGGAGGAGGAAGTCTACTCCTTCGAAGGAGAGTCCCATTCCATAATAACCGTCGGGCAACAATGTAGGTGTTTCTGGTGTTTTTTTTCTCTTGTTTATATCCTGGGAAGTGGTTTGATTGCTGGCTCGGTGGCTGGTGTTGTCACAAGAAAACGATCCTGAGACATTTGTCTTTTCCTTTGTTGGATAATTTTCCGAAAATGGGACATGACATTGTCATTTCAAATGTCCACTGCTCTACTGGTCACAGTTTTGTTAGGGTGATACTTCTCAGTGAATACCTGCACTTCACTTGCTACAAATTTCTTTGATCTCAGCACTTGAAACATGTACCACCTCTTCCTCCTCCTCCTCTCCTGAGTGCTCCTCTCCTGTGTTGCAACTAAACAAGTTCTTCTGTGTTGAGTTCTTGTCTGTGGTCCTCCACCAGCTCCACCACATCCTCCTTGTTGAGCTCTCAAACTATTGCCATTGGTCACAATCTCGTTTACTAGAGTTAGCCTCCTCGAAGTCTCTATCAGGCACATAACTTGGCCAAAGTCTCCTCCAGGCAAATTGAAACGTGCGGTTAGAGACATTGTTCTATGACTTGTCAATGAGGTTTATACAGTGGAGGATATGGAAGTGATCCTTCCAAAAATCCTACAGGGTCAAATCAGTGTCCTTGGTCACCTGGAGACACCTGGAAAAAAGAGCCTTTGTATATAAGTTCTTGAAGCTGGAAATTGCTTGCTGGTCCGTGGGCTGGATGAGAGGAGTGCGGTTAGGAGTCAGAAATCCGACTTTTATGAAGTAATATTCAACATCAAGGTCTTCTTCCATACTTGGAGGATTGGCAGGAGCGTTGTTCATAATCAGCAGACACTTAAGGGGCAAATTATTTCCCTCGAGGTATTTCTTGACGGTTGGGACAAAAACTTCAGTCAACCACTCCATAAAAAGTAATATTGTTACCCAAGTCTTGCTATTCGCTCTCCATAATATCGGAAGTTTACCCCTTAGCACTTTATTGTGGTTAAAAGCGTGAGGATTTTCAGATTGGTCAACTAAAAGAGGCTTAATCTTACAATCCCCACTTGCATTAGCGCACAATAAAAGTGTAAGCTTGTCCTTCATTGGTTTGTGGCCAGGTAGTGACTTTTCCTCTTGGGTTATGTAGGTCCTTCTTGGCATTTTTTTTTTCAAAAACGTCCCGTTTCATCGCAATTAAAAACTTGATGCAGTACGTAACCTTCAGAGTTGATAAAGTTTGCAAATTCCTCCACATAAGCATCTGCTGCTTTTTTGTCCGAACTGGCTGCCTCTCCATGCCTAACAACACTATGAGTTCCAGTTCGTCGAGGAAATTTCTCGAACCATCCTCTACTTGCTTTAAATTCATCAACGCTAGAATCACTTGTATTTGGCGTTTTCGCCACTAAATCACCGTGCAAAAGTAAAGCCTTCTCGCATATTAGGGCCTCGCTAACACTATCTCCATCATAGGGCCTTAGTAACACTATCTCCATCATAAGGCCTTGCCAACACTATCTCCATCATAGGGCCTTGCTAACACTATGTCCATCATAGGGCCTTACTAACACTATCTCCATCATAGGGCCTTAGTAACACTATCTCCATCATAGGGCCTTGCCAACATTATCTCCATCATAGGGCCTTGCTAACACTATCTCCAGCATAGGGCTTTGCTAACACTATCTCCATCATAGGGCCTTGCTAACACTATCTCCAGCAAGCTTCTTTTCATTAATTCAAACTAACAATAATTTTTCTACTTCTTCTAACATTTGAGACCTTTCCTTCGTTAACATAGCCACTTATTTAGCCACATCAGCAGTCTTTAGCGCATCTTTGTTCTTTAAGATCGTACAGATCGTAGATTTAGCCATGTCGTACTTGCTGGCGAGATCCGAAACGCGAACACCATTCTCATGTTTAGTTATTATTTCCTTCTTTGTTCCTACTGTAACACGCTTAGACTTCTTTACACCGCTGTCACTAACACTTTTCACTTTCTTGGGAGCCATAATGAGGGTTAATTTGATGCAAAAAGCAAAAAAAAAAAAAGTATCAAGAACAACGCAACGACAAACAATGTTCACAGCGCGGAAACCTGAGTACAACTGATGCTGTTCGCGAGTTGAAAACATGGCTTTAGCGCCATGTTTGTGCGTTCGTGCGCCGAGGCATTGATCGTGGGTCGAATAAAAATGTGATCGGAAATTGTGTTCGTGGGCCGAATTGTTCGTGACCAGAGGCGTTCGTGACCCGAGGTACCACTGTAAATATATATGTATGAGTTCTTATATATATATATGTTCAAAGAAATAAACTCAACAAATACGATGTTGCGATTTAAACTGAAGTTTGCTGATCAGACAAGGGCAAATTGCCTGAAACGTTCACTTGGACATCAGCTTCACGTGCTGATCCGAATTGTACTCAGCAGATGATTCATGAGCACAGAAAAGCAAAATTAGTCAAAACAGCATTTTTGACACTAACTCATGACAGGTTCACGAGAATCCCACGAAACTTGCTGAACACAAAACTCACTGAACATGTTAGTTAATGACTGTAAAAGATTGACGGTTCTCGAATCAATTCTTTTGACAATTCAATGCGCAAGTATGGCTCATCTCACTACAGAACAACAACTCATCATCTCTGAACGTTTAAAGACTGAACAATCACAAAATGTAGTGGCCAGACAGTTTAATGTGGTTAGAAGCACCACTGGTCGCCTTTGGAGGCGATTTCAAGAAACTGGCTAAGTTGCAGACCGGCCGCGCAGTGGAAGACTCATAGTCTCAACTAATGCGGAAGACCCATTCATACGGCTGCGTCACCTCAGGAATCTATTTGCATCAGAGTCCTCAACAGTCCAGTCAATGACAGCAGCTCGTCGAATTTCAGAACAAACGGCCAGGAACCGGCTGCACGACGCTGGTCTTTGGGCTAGAAGATTCTACAGAGGTCCTGTTCATTCTTAAAGTCTTAAAGTTTCTTCATGCCAAGAATAAAACATTAATTCCGGAAAATAAAATGTTGGTACACGTTTGAAGTTTGGTGTCCATTGCGACTACATTAGCGTTGCGTATCTTTTTTAGAACATTATATATATATATATACTCAGTCTCAAAAATAGAAAATCTTGGATTAAGCAAAAGGTAACAGCAAAAGAATACCATTATTTAAGAATAAAACGAAAAAGTGTAACTGCGTTAGTTGTGTTTCATAATCATCAAAGCTGACAGTGGTTTTGTATTAGATTTTCAGAATCTTTAGATGGTCACAATAACAATCATTTAATCCACAGATTGAACCGTCTACCACCGTATCCCACGCCAGAGGAAAGGTAAACAAGTGTGTTATTGTAGATCAGAGTTTTCTTTCGTTAAACAATAAAGTATAGAAAAAATGCATAAAATAAGGAAAAAGGGAAAGTAGACTCATGAAAGAGATATGATCTTTGAAATGGAAAAGAACTGTAATCTTCTTCTTCTTCTTCTTCTTCGTTCGCACTGTCTGTCTATATCTGCAGTCCTGTCTCTTGGATAAATTTCACTGTTTTTTTGTAACTCATGTATGGAACCGTAGAGCTTATCTTCTTTAGTGGTTTCACTGGGCCAGTAATTATTTCTCAGTGTCTCGTAGTTGATGCAGTTCTGGAGGATATGTTCCACGGTTTGGGGCACCTGGGCACATGTACATAGATTAGTAGTACCAACCTTAAACTTTGTATACATATGACTTCGGAGTCGGCTGTGTCCTGTTCGGAGACGGAAGATGGTGACTTGTTACTTTCTGTTTAAGAACTGTAATAAATTTTCACAAAACAAAAATACATACCCGAGAGATCCATGTAAATCCATTCGATATTCAGGATCGTACATGAAGTTAATATTTTCAGAAACAGATAGAACTAAGTCATTTAACACTCTCAGAAGTATAATTGATTTGAATGATTCCAGCACTTAAATGAAAGTACAAGTCATACTTTTTTCTGTCCGTTCATTCTTAATTTTACACCATTTTAAAATTTAGGTGTAACATATCTGTCTGTGACTTACGTTTTCTTTTAAGTACTGTTGACATGTATCTTAATTCATAATATATATATATTCGTTTCTGAGGTCGAAATGTATCTATGCTACTATGAGACTTGACCGTGTAGATCATCGATAAAATATCGCTTTTATATAAAACTGCTCACTTTCATGGAAACAGAATAGATAAAGCAGTTCATTAACCTTTGTTCGTAAATACTAGAAAGATCTAGTTATGCTTCTCAGAAGCACATGTAAACTGAAAAAGGCGACTAAGGAGGGTCCAGCACAGGGCCCGCAACCCTATCTGGTTAAAAAAAAACTATCAGATTGCTACAGAAACAAAAGCAAGGGAAACAATAAACGCAGGTGGAAGGAGAAATGCTTATCAGGAAACTGAGCCCTTGAAGGTTGTGGATGAAAGACAGCCACTGGAAGTCGCCAGCCCGACTGAAGACCTCCTGGAACCTAAACACAAGATGCAAATAGGTAGCTGGAATGTAAGAACACTTAACAAGACTGGAAAACTAGCACAAACCATCAAGGAAATGTACAGATATAAACTAAGCATATTAGGAATACAAGAAGCAAGATGGACAGGATAAGGTAGAAGGAAATTAACAACACAGCACACAGAAGATACAATAATATGGTCAGGTAAAGAAGATCATCATGAAGGAGGAGTAGCATTGATTATAACAAAAGAAGCATCAAGAGCATTACTGAAATGGACCCCTATAAATAAGAGAGTATTATATGCACGCTTCAACTCAAGATTCACGAAGCTGTCTATTATATTTGTTATGCACCAACAGAAGCAGCTGAAGAGGAATTAAAAGAAGATTTTACAACAGCCTCCAAGCAACAGTAGAAACAATACCCAAGCATGATATGCTACTCATCTTGGGCGACTTCCATGCAAAAGTAGGTGAAGGAAATGAAGATAGAAGAAGAATCATGGGAAGATAAGAAATCGGAGAAATAAATGAAAATGAAGAAAGACTGCAATTTCTGTGACGAAAATATGATGACCATCGTAGGGACAATTTTCCAACATAAAAACATCCATAAAGTGATTGGAGGTCACCAGATAAAACCACAGAAAACCAAATCGATCATATACTAATAAATAACAAGTTGAAACGGTCACTACAAGATGTGCGAGCAAGGAAAGGAGCAGATGTAGGAAGTGATCACAACCTTCTGGTAGCAAAAATAAACCTAAAATTAAGGTAAGTCAAAATCGGAGAACACAGAAAAACACGTTTTGATACAATAAAATTGAAAGACCAGCAAAAAGGAATGAATTCTCGATAGTACTTAAGAACCGCTTCAGTGTCCTACAAGACGAAGCAGAAATGTCCATATTAGAGTTCAATAAAACACTACAGGAAACAGCAAAAGAGGTGCTGGGATATCGGAAAAGGAGAAAAGAGGAATGTATAAGCAGGACCACATGGAAAACGATAGAGCAAAGAAAAGAAATCAAGAAAAAATTACTGAACACCAAATCACAACGGCTTAAAGAACGAGTTTTAAGTAATATGCACAAAAAGACAAAGAAGTGAAGGAATCATGCCGTCAAGATAAACGTCAATACTATGACAACTTAGCAGAAACAGCAGAGAAAGCAGCATATACAAATGACATGAAAACCATATATAAAATCACAAAGCAATGACAGGTAACTTCAACACCAGATGTGAAAGTGCAGTAAGAACACAAAATGGACAACTGGTCAGTGGAGAAAGAGAAAAAATTGAAAGATGGAGGGAACACTTTAACACCCTACTAAACAGAACACAAGCAGCACAAGCAATAGACATACCTGAAGCAAAAAGGGAACTAAACATCAATACAGGACCAATAACAATAAATGAAGTAAAGGAGGCGATAAAGAAGCTAAAATCAGACAGGGCACCAGGTGAAGATGAAGTGACTGCTGAGATGTTGAAAGCAGAAGAAACAGAAACACCAAAACAACTTTGCGGATATTACAACAAATTTGGGATCTAGAAAAAGCCCCAGAGGAGTGGAAAACTGGGCTTATAGTAAAACTACCAAAGAAGGGTGACCTCAGAGATTGCGGGAACTGGAGAGGCATTACCCTACTGCCACTCACCAGTAAAGTATTTTGCAGAATAATCATCAACAGAATTGTACCAACACTTGAGGAAAAACTTCGGAAAGAGCAGGCAGGATTTAGGAAAGGAAGATCATGCATAGACCACATATTTGTACTTAGACAAATATTAGAACAGGCAAATGAGTGGCATAGCACAACATATGCATTATTCATAGATTTTGAGAAAGCCTTTGACAGTGTCAACAGAGATGCACTGTGGAAAATCCTAAGATGGCATGGCCTCCCACATAATATAATGAATGTAATCAAAGCCCTATACGAGGGTTTTCAGTGCAAAGTTATTGTGGAGAACATACCTCCAGCATTTAGGGTACAAACAGGATGAAACAGGGATGTGTACTATCACCAACATTATTTATTTGGCAGTAGACTGGTTAATGAAGGAGGCAACATCAGACAAACGAGAGGATTACAATGGACCCTTGACACAGTGCTGGAGGACCTTGACTTTGCGGACGACATTTGTCTATTATCAAGCAGTCACAAAGATATGCAAGATAAAATAAACAAGCTAACTCAGATGCAAACAACATAGGACTAAAGATCAACGTAGGAAAGACAAAGTTAATGAAGCAAAATGTGAACAACAGAAATGTACTCAGAGTAGATAACAAGTTAGTGGAGGAGGTCAACGAATTTGTATACCTTGGCAGCAGAGTAGTAGAAAATGGAGCAGCACAGAGGACATCAACAGCAGACTTACTAGAGCAAACCAGGCTTTTGCAATGCTGCAGACTATATGGAAATCAAAAAACTAAGCATAAATATGAAAATCAGATATTTAAGAGTAATGTTCTAAGTGTACTACTCTATGGAAGTGAATGCTGGAAAATCACCAAAACCATAGAAAACAAGTTGAATTCTTTCCAGACTAAATGTTTACGAAGAATTAGAAAATATTTTGGCCAACACATAAGAAATAACATCTTATTGACAGAAATGCAGATGAAGCCACTGACAACAATTATTGAGGAAAGACGCTGGCGATGGTTGGGACATGTGCTCCGAATGACTGACAACTCACTACCAAAAATAGCACTAAGATGGACACCACAGGGGAATAGAAGTAAGGGTAGACCAAAAGAGACATGGAGAAGAACAACAGAAAGGATGTTGAGCAATACAGGGCTCACCTGGGCAAGAGCAGAAAAAAAGGCAAAGGAGAGGCATTTGTGGAAAACCCTTGCGGAAACCCCATGTGCCCTGGGCACTTAAGGTTCAGATATATATATATATATACTCAGTCTCAAAAATAGAACATCTTGTATTAAGCAAAAGGTAACAGCAAAAGAATACCATTATTTAAGAATAAAACGAAAAAGTGTAACTGCGTTAGTTGTGTTTCATAATCATCAAAGCTGACAGTGGTTTTGTATTAGATTTTCAGAATCTTTAGATTGTCACAATAACAATCATTTAATCCACAGATTGAACCGTCTACCACAGTATCCCACGCCAGAGGAAAGGTAAACAAGTGTGTTATTGTAGATCAGAGTTTTCTTTCGTTAAACAATAAAGTATAGACAAAATGCATAAAATAAGCAAAAAGGGAAAGTAGACTCATGAAAGAGATATGATCTATGAAATTGAAAAGAACTGTAATAAATGTTCAGAAAACAAAAATACATACCCGAGAGATCCATGTAAATCCATTCGATATTCAGGATCGTACATGAAGTTAATATTTTCAGAAACAGATAGAACTAAGTCATTTAACACTCTCAGAAGTATAATTGATTTGAATGATTCCAGCACTTAAATGAAAGTACAAGTCATACTTTTTTCTGTCCGTTCATTCTTAATTTTACACCATTTTAAAATTTAGGTGTAACATATCTGTCTGTGACTTACGTTTTCTTTTAAGTACTGTTGACATGTATCTTAATTCATAATATATATATTCGTTTCTGAGGTCGAAATGTATCTATGCTACTATGAGACTTGACCGTGTAGATCATCGATAAAATATCGCTTTTATAAAAACTGCTCACTTTCTTGGAAACAGAATAGATAAAGCAGTTCATTAACCTTTGTTCGTAAATACTAGAAAGATCTAGTTATGCTTCTCAGAAGCACATGTAAACTGAAAAAGGCGACTAAGGAGGGTTCAGCACAGGGCCCGCAACCCTATCTGGTTAAAAAAAACTATCAGATTGCTACAGAAACAAAAGCAAGGGAAACAATAAACGCAGGTGGAAGGAGAAATGCTTATCAGGAAACTGAGCCCTTGAAGGTTGTGGATGAAAGACAGCCACTGGAAGTCGCCAGCCCGACTGAAGACCTCCTGGAACCTAAACACAAGATGCAAATAGGTAGCTGGAATGTAAGAACACTTAACAAGACTGGAAAACTAGCACAAACCATCAAGGAAATGTACAGATATAAACTAAGCATATTAGGAATACAAGAAGCAAGATGGACAGGATAAGGTAGAAGGAAATTAACAACACAGCACACAGAAGATACAATAATATGGTCAGGTAAAGAAGATCATCATGAAGGAGGAGTAGCATTGATTATAACAAAAGAAGCATCAAGAGCATTACTGAAATGGACCCCTATAAATAAGAGAGTATTATATGCACGCTTCAACTCAAGATTCACGAAGCTGTCTATATTTTGTTATGCACCAACAGAAGCAGCTGAAGAGGAATTAAAAGAAGATTTTACAACAGCCTCCAAGCAACAGTAGAAACAATACCCAAGCATGATATGCTACTCATCTTGGGCGACTTCCATGCAAAAGTAGGTGAAGGAAATGAAGATAGAAGAAGAATCATGGGAAGATAAGAAATCGGAGAAATAAATGAAAATGAAGAAAGACTGCAATTTCTGTGACGAAAATATGATGACCATCGTAGGGACAATTTTCCAACATAAAAACATCCATAAAGTGATTGGAGGTCACCAGATAAAACCACAGAAAACCAAATCGATCATATACTAATAAATAACAAGTTGAAACGGTCACTACAAGATGTGCGAGCAAGGAAAGGAGCAGATGTAGGAAGTGATCACAACCTTCTGGTAGCAAAAATAAACCTAAAATTAAGGTAAGTCAAAATCGGAGAACACAGAAAAACACGTTTTGATACAATAAAATTGAAAGACCAGCAAAAAAGGAATGAATTCTCGATAGTACTTAAGAACCGCTTCAGTGTCCTACAAGACGAAGCAGAAATGTCCATATTAGAGTTCAATAAAACACTACAGGAAACAGCAAAAGAGGTGCTGGGATATCGGAAAAGGAGAAAAGAGGAATGTATAAGCAAGACCACATGGAAAACGATAGAGCAAAGAAAAGAAATCAAGAAAAAATTACTGAACACCAAATCACAACGGCTTAAAGAACGAGTTTTAAGTAATAATGCACAAAAAGACAAAGAAGTGAAGGAATCATGCCGTGAAGATAAACGTCAATACTATGACAACTTAGCAGAAACAGCAGAGAAAGCAGCATATACAAATGACATGAAAACCATATATAAAATCACAAAGCAAATGACAGGTAACTTCAACACCAGATGTGAAAGTGCAGTAAGAACACAAAATGGACAACTGGTCAGTGGAGAAAGAGAAAAAATTGAAAGATGGAGGGAACACTTTAACACCCTACTTCTTCTTCTTCTTCTTCTTCGTTCACTTCTACCACCAAAAACCGCACTGTGAACCTACTGAATTCACACATGTGGTCCTCGTTAGGTCCCGTGGTCCCCTGTGTGGTCCAAAATAGACCACACGAGTTCCACGAAAGGACCACAAGGGGTTCAGAGTATCACAGTGCTTTAGCCTGTATTCTTGGTGGGTCTCGGAAGCGGGATTGCGTGACACCGTGGTTTTCATTGCACCAGTTTGGTCTAGGGTTGGACTTTCTCACCGGAAGACCTCGACGTGTTTGGAATATCAGTGCATCCCCGCTGGGTGAGAGGCGTTAGCCCACCCAGGCCAGAGTTGGACTTTCTCACCGGAAAACCTCGACGTGTTTTGAGATACCCGTGTACCACCGCCGGGTGAGAGGTGGTTGCCCATCCAGTCCAGGGTTGGACTTTCTCACCGGAAAACCTCAGCGTGATTAGGATACGCAGACATCCCCGCCGGGTGAGAGGTGGTTGCCTATCTAGACTTCCCTGGTCCAGTGTCTCCGACTTCAGCATTTTGCGGTCGTGGCCGCTACCCTTCCTAGTTGTGACCAGGATGGAGCTTTTGTCCAGGAGGACGAATCCTCGCCACTAGTGATTTCTACCCCTGGGTTGAGCCGGTTTAGGCATTTCCAGTATGGGCATGTTTGGGACAGGACCGACCTCTAGGGAAGAGGTACTGTGACATTCATAGCCTTCAAGATTCACCCCTGGTATGAGCCGGTTTAGGCAAAATTCACCAGTATGGGTGTTTATCAGGCGTTACCGACCTCTAGAGCGGAGGTGGCATGACATGTCTAGCCATCGAGTTCCACCCCTGGTGTGCGCCGGTTTAGGCATATTTCACCAGTGTAGGTGTATTTCGGACGTAGGCGGCCTCTAGAGCAGAGGTGCCGTGGTATAGCTCTCGTAGCGATACTACTGGACATACCAGGTTAAACTTCACTTTCCACCACCTTTTCCTATCGGCGCCGCACAGCAACCTTTATTTCCGCATTTACTTCCTAAACCGGGAGGAGCTTCACTCCACGCGCGGCATTTGAAAAGTCAAGCCAGCAGTGTCTTAACCTCTGGGACAAGCCGGTTCATGCATTTCACCCAATATGACTGCACACAGGACGTGGCCGACCTCCAGACCAGAGGTGCCATGATTTGACTGTTTGCTTCGCTTTATTCTTTCAACCACCTTTTCCGCAGTGATGCTGCGCGGCAACCTCATTTGCAAATTTCTTCATTGGCCGGGAGGAGCACCGCTCCACGCACGGCAGCTGAAGATCTCGCCAACAGCGGCAGATGAGCTACCAAACGTGACACTCATCTACCCTAAGTAACTGGTTTAAGGCGCCAGATATTCGCCCTCGCCCCTTCTCCTGTCAGTTTAAACAGTTCTGCCACGGGAAGGCCAGGAGCTGGACTTGACTGCCAGAGGCTGTTTGTGGCGCGTTTGCAGTCCTTAGAACCAACACCCTACTAAACAGAACACAAGCAGCACAAGCAATAGACATACCTGAAGCAAAAAGGGAGCTAAACATCAATACAGGACCAATAATAATAAATGAAGTAAAGGAGGCGATAAAGAAGCTAAAATCAGACAGGGCACCAGGTGAAGATGAAGTGACTGCTGAGATGTTGAAAGCAGAAGAAACAGAAACACCAAAACAACTTTGCTGGATATTACAACAAATTTGGGATCTAGAAAAAGCCCCAGAGGAATGGAAAACTGGGCTTATAGTAAAACTACCAAAGAAGGGTGACCTCAGAGATTGCGGGAACTGGAGAGGCATTGCCCTACTGCCACTCACCAGTAAAGTATTTTGCAGAATAATCATCAACAGAATTGTACCAACACTTGAGGAAAAACTTCGGAAAGAGCAGGCAGGATTTAGGAAAGGAAGATCGTGCATAGACCACATATTTGTACTTAGACAAATATTAGAACAGGCAAATGAGTGGCATAGCACAACATATGCATTATTCATAGATTTTGAGAAAGCCTTTGACAGTGTCAACAGAGATGCACTGTGGAAAATCCTAAGATGGCATGGCCTCCCACATAATATAATGAATGTAATCAAAGCCCTATACGAGGGTTTTCAGTGCAAAGTTATTTGTGGAGAACATACCTCCAGCAAATTTAGGGTACAAACAGGAATGAAACAGGGATGTGTACTATCACCAACATTATTTATTTTGGCAGTAGACTGGTTAATGAAGGAGGCAACATCAGACAAACGGAGAGGATTACAATGAACCCTTGACACAGTGCTGGAGGACCTTGACTTTGCGGACGACATTTGTCTATTATCAAGCAGTCACAAAGATAATGCAAGATAAAATAAACAAGCTAACTCAGAGTGCAAACAACATAGGACTAAAGATCAACGTAGGAAAGACAAAGTTAATGAAGCAAAATGTGAACAACAGAAATGTACTCAGAGTAGATAACAAGTTAGTGGAGGAGGTCAACGAATTTGTATACCTTGGCAGCAGAGTAGTAGAAAATGGAGGCGGCACAGAGGACATCAACAGCAGACTTACTAGAGCAAACCAGGCTTTTGCAATGCTGCAGACTATATGGAAATCAAAAAAACTAAGCATAAATATGAAAATCACGATATTTAAGAGTAATGTTCTAAGTGTACTACTCTATGGAAGTGAATGCTGGAAAATCACCAAAACCATAGAAAACAAGTTGAATTCTTTCCAGACTAAATGTTTACGAAGAATTAGACAAATATTTTGGCCAGACACAATAAGAAATAACATCTTATTGACAGAAATGCAGATGAAGCCACTGACAACAATTATTGAGGAAAGACGCTGGCGATGGTTGGGACATGTGCTCCGAATGACTGACAACTCACTACCAAAAATAGCACTAAGATGGACACCACAGGGGAATAGAAGTAAGGGTAGACCAAAAGAGACATGGAGAAGAACAACAGAAAGGATGTTGAGCAATACAGGGCTCACCTGGGCAAGAGCAGAAAAAAAGGCAAAGGAGAGGCATTTGTGGAAAACCCTTGCGGAAACCCCATGTGCCCTGGGCACTTAAGGTTCAGATATATATATATATATATACTCAGTCTCAAAAATAGAACATCTTGTATTAAGCAAAAGGTAACAGCAAAAGAATACCATTATTTAAGAATAAAACGAAAAAGTGTAACTGCGTTAGTTGTGTTTCATAATCATCAAAGCTGACAGTGGTTTTGTATTAGATTTTCAGAATCTTTAGATTGTCACAATAACAATCATTTAATCCACAGATTGAACCGTCTACCACAGTATCCCACGCCAGAGGAAAGGTAAACAAGTGTGTTATTGTAGATCAGAGTTTTCTTTCGTTAAACAATAAAGTATAGACAAAATGCATAAAATAAGCAAAAAGGGAAAGTAGACTCATGAAAGAGATATGATCTATGAAATTGAAAAGAACTGTAATAAATGTTCAGAAAACAAAAATACATACCCGAGAGATCCATGTAAATCCATTCGATATTCAGGATCGTACATGAAGTTAATATTTTCAGAAACAGATAGAACTAAGTCATTTAACACTCTCAGAAGTATAATTGATTTGAATGATTCCAGCACTTAAATGAAAGTACAAGTCATACTTTTTTCTGTCCGTTCATTCTTAATTTTACACCATTTTAAAATTTAGGTGTAACATATCTGTCTGTGACTTACGTTTTCTTTTAAGTACTGTTGACATGTATCTTAATTCATAATATATATATATTCGTTTCTGAGGTCGAAATGTATCTATGCTACTATGAGACTTGACCGTGTAGATCATCGATAAAATATCGCTTTTATATAAAACTGCTCACTTTCATGGAAACAGAATAGATAAAGCAGTTCATTAACCTTTGTTCGTAAATACTAGAAAGATCTAGTTATGCTTCTCAGAAGCACATGTAAACTGAAAAAGGCGACTAAGGAGGGTTCAGCACAGGGCCCGCAACCCTATCTGGTTAAAAAAAAAACTATCAGATTGCTACAGAAACAAAAGCAAGGGAAACAATAAACGCAGGTGGAAGGAGAAATGCTTATCAGGAAACTGAGCCCTTGAAGGTTGTGGATGAAAGACAGCCACTGGAAGTCGCCAGCCCGACTGAAGACCTCCTGGAACCTAAACACAAGATGCAAATAGGTAGCTGGAATGTAAGAACACTTAACAAGACTGGAAAACTAGCACAAACCATCAAGGAAATGTACAGATATAAACTAAGCATATTAGGAATACAAGAAGCAAGATGGACAGGATAAGGTAGAAGGAAATTAACACACAGCACACAGAAGATACAATAATATGGTCAGGTAAAGAAGATCATCATGAAGGAGGAGTAGCATTGATTATAACAAAAGAAGCATCAAGAGCATTACTGAAATGGACCCCTATAAAAAGAGAGTATTATATGCACGCTTCAACTCAAGATTCACGAAGCTGTCTATTATATTTTGTTATGCACCAACAGAAGCAGCTGAAGAGGAATTAAAAGAAGATTTTACAACAGCCTCCAAGCAACAGTAGAAACAATACCCAAGCATGATATGCTACTCATCTTGGGCGACTTCCATGCAAAAGTAGGTGAAGGAAATGAAGATAGAAGAAGAATCATGGGAAGAAGAAATCGGAGAAATAAATGAAAATGAAGAAAGACTGCAATTTCTGTGACGAAAATATGATGACCATCGTAGGGACAATTTTCCAACATAAAAACATCCATAAAGTGATTGGAGGTCACCAGATAAAACCACAGAAAACCAAATCGATCATATACTAATAAATAACAAGTTGAAACGGTCACTACAAGATGTGCGAGCAAGGAAAGGAGCAGATGTAGGAAGTGATCACAACCTTCTGGTAGCAAAAATAAACCTAAAATTAAGGTAAGTCAAAATCGGAGAACACAGAAAAACACGTTTTGATACAATAAAATTGAAAGACCAGCAAAAAAGGAATGAATTCTCGATAGTACTTAAGAACCGCTTCAGTGTCCTACAAGACGAAGCAGAAATGTCCATATTAGAGTTCAATAAAACACTACAGGAAACAGCAAAAGAGGTGCTGGGATATCGGAAAAGGAGAAAAGAGGAATGTATAAGCAAGACCACATGGAAAACGATAGAGCAAAGAAAAGAAATCAAGAAAAAATTACTGAACACCAAATCACAACGGCTTAAAGAACGAGTTTTAAGTAATAATGCACAAAAAGACAAAGAAGTGAAGGAATCATGCCGTGAAGATAAACGTCAATACTATGACAACTTAGCAGAAACAGCAGAGAAAGCAGCATATACAAATGACATGAAAACCATATATAAAATCACAAAGCAAATGACAGGTAACTTCAACACCAGATGTGAAAGTGCAGTAAGAACACAAAATGGACAACTGGTCAGTGGAGAAAGAGAAAAAATTGAAAGATGGAGGGAACACTTTAACACCCTACTAAACAGAACACAAGCAGCACAAGCAATAGACATACCTGAAGCAAAAAGGGAGCTAAACATCAATACAGGACCAATAATAATAAATGAAGTAAAGGAGGCGATAAAGAAGCTAAAATCAGACAGGGCACCAGGTGAAGATGAAGTGACTGCTGAGATGTTGAAAGCAGAAGAAACAGAAACACCAAAACAACTTTGCTGGATATTACAACAAATTTGGGATCTAGAAAAAGCCCCAGAGGAATGGAAAACTGGGCTTATAGTAAAACTACCAAAGAAGGGTGACCTCAGAGATTGCGGGAACTGGAGAGGCATTGCCCTACTGCCACTCACCAGTAAAGTATTTTGCAGAATAATCATCAACAAAATTGTACCAACACTTGAGGAAAAACTTCGGAAAGAGCAGGCAGGATTTAGGAAAGGAAGATCGTGCATAGACCACATATTTGTACTTAGACAAATATTAGAACAGGCAAATGAGTGGCATAGCACAACATATGCATTATTCATAGATTTTGAGAAAGCCTTTGACAGTGTCAACAGAGATGCACTGTGGAAAATCCTAAGATGGCATGGCCTCCCACATAATATAATGAATGTAATCAAAGCCCTATACGAGGGTTTTCAGTGCAAAGTTATTTGTGGAGAACATACCTCCAGCAAATTTAGGGTACAAACAGGAATGAAACAGGGATGTGTACTATCACCAACATTATTTATTTTGGCAGTAGACTGGTTAATGAAGGAGGCAACATCAGACAAACGGAGAGGATTACAATGAACCCTTGACACAGTGCTGGAGGACCTTGACTTTGCGGACGACATTTGTCTATTATCAAGCAGTCACAAAGATAATGCAAGATAAAATAAACAAGCTAACTCAGAGTGCAAACAACATAGGACTAAAGATCAACGTAGGAAAGACAAAGTTAATGAAGCAAAATGTGAACAACAGAAATGTACTCAGAGTAGATAACAAGTTAGTGGAGGAGGTCAACGAATTTGTATACCTTGGCAGCAGAGTAGTAGAAAATGGAGGCGGCACAGAGGACATCAACAGCAGACTTACTAGAGCAAACCAGGCTTTTGCAGTGCTGCAGACTATATGGAAATCAAAAAAACTAAGCATAAATATGAAAATCACGATATTTAAGAGTAATGTTCTAAGTGTACTACTCTATGGAAGTGAATGCTGGAAAATCACCAAAACCATAGAAAACAAGTTGAATTCTTTCCAGACTAAATGTTTACGAAGAATTAGACAAATATTTTGGCCAGACACAATAAGAAATAACATCTTATTGACAGAAATGCAGATGAAGCCACTGACAACAATTATTGAGGAAAGACGCTGGCGATGGTTGGGACATGTGCTCCGAATGACTGACAACTCACTACCAAAAATAGCACTAAGATGGACACCACAGGGGAATAGAAGTAAGGGTAGACCAAAAGAGACATGGAGAAGACAACAGAAAGGATGTTGAGCAATACAGGGCTCACCTGGGCAAGAGCAGAAAAAAAGGCAAAGGAGAGGCATTTGTGGAAAACCCTTGCGGAAACCCCATGTGCCCTGGGCACTTAAGGTTCAGATATATATATATATATATATACTCAGTCTCAAAAATAGAACATCTTGTATTAAGCAAAAGGTAACAGCAAAAGAATACCATTATTTAAGAATAAAACGAAAAAGTGTAACTGCGTTAGTTGTGTTTCATAATCATCAAAGCTGACAGTGGTTTTGTATTAGATTTTCAGAATCTTTAGATTGTCACAATAACAATCATTTAATCCACAGATTGAACCGTCTACCACAGTATCCCACGCCAGAGGAAAGGTAAACAAGTGTGTTATTGTAGATCAGAGTTTTCTTTCGTTAAACAATAAAGTATAGACAAAATGCATAAAATAAGCAAAAAGGGAAAGTAGACTCATGAAAGAGATATGATCTATGAAATTGAAAAGAACTGTAATAAATGTTCAGAAAACAAAAATACATACCCGAGAGATCCATGTAAATCCATTCGATATTCAGGATCGTACATGAAGTTAATATTTTCAGAAACAGATAGAACTAAGTCATTTAACACTCTCAGAAGTATAATTGATTTGAATGATTCCAGCACTTAAATGAAAGTACAAGTCATACTTTTTTCTGTCCGTTCATTCTTAATTTTACACCATTTTAAAATTTAGGTGTAACATATCTGTCTGTGACTTACGTTTTCTTTTAAGTACTGTTGACATGTATCTTAATTCATAATATATATATATTCGTTTCTGAGGTCAAAATGTATCTATGCTACTATGAGACTTGACCGTGTAGATCATCGATAAAATATCGCTTTTATATAAAACTGCTCACTTTCATGGAAACAGAATAGATAAAGCAGTTCATTAACCTTTGTTCGTAAATACTAGAAAGATCTAGTTATGCTTCTCAGAAGCACATGTAAACTGAAAAAGGCGACTAAGGAGGGTTCAGCACAGGGCCCGCAACCCTATCTGGTTAAAAAAAAACTATCAGATTGCTACAGAAACAAAAGCAAGGGAAACAATAAACGCAGGTGGAAGGAGAAATGCTTATCAGGAAACTGAGCCCTTGAAGGTTGTGGATGAAAGACAGCCACTGGAAGTCGCCAGCCCGACTGAAGACCTCCTGGAACCTAAACACAAGATGCAAATAGGTAGCTGGAATGTAAGAACACTTAACAAGACTGGAAAACTAGCACAAACCATCAAGGAAATGTACAGATATAAACTAAGCATATTAGGAATACAAGAAGCAAGATGGACAGGATAAGGTAGAAGGAAATTAACAACACAGCACACAGAAGATACAATAATATGGTCAGGTAAAGAAGATCATCATGAAGGAGGAGTAGCATTGATTATAACAAAAGAAGCATCAAGAGCATTACTGAAATGGACCCCTATAAATAAGAGAGTATTATATGCACGCTTCAACTCAAGATTCACGAAGCTGTCTATTATATTTTGTTATGCACCAACAGAAGCAGCTGAAGAGGAATTAAAAGAAGATTTTACAACAGCCTCCAAGCAACAGTAGAAACAATACCCAAGCATGATATGCTACTCATCTTGGGCGACTTCCATGCAAAAGTAGGTGAAGGAAATGAAGATAGAAGAAGAATCATGGGAAGATAAGAAATCGGAGAAATAAATGAAAATGAAGAAAGACTGCAATTTCTGTGACGAAAATATGATGACCATCGTAGGGACAATTTTCCAACATAAAAACATCCATAAAGTGATTGGAGGTCACCAGATAAAACCACAGAAAACCAAATCGATCATATACTAATAAATAACAAGTTGAAACGGTCACTACAAGATGTGCGAGCAAGGAAAGGAGCAGATGTAGGAAGTGATCACAACCTTCTGGTAGCAAAAATAAACCTAAAATTAAGGTAAGTCAAAATCGGAGAACACAGAAAAACACGTTTTGATACAATAAAATTGAAAGACCAGCAAAAAAGGAATGAATTCTCGATAGTACTTAAGAACCGCTTCAGTGTCCTACAAGACGAAGCAGAAATGTCCATATTAGAGTTCAATAAAACACTACAGGAAACAGCAAAAGAGGTGCTGGGATATCGGAAAAGGAGAAAAGAGGAATGTATAAGCAAGACCACATGGAAAACGATAGAGCAAAGAAAAGAAATCAAGAAAAAATTACTGAACACCAAATCACAACGGCTTAAAGAACGAGTTTTAAGTAATAATGCACAAAAAGACAAAGAAGTGAAGGAATCATGCCGTGAAGATAAACGTCAATACTATGACAACTTAGCAGAAACAGCAGAGAAAGCAGCATATACAAATGACATGAAAACCATATATAAAATCACAAAGCAAATGACAGGTAACTTCAACACCAGATGTGAAAGTGCAGTAAGAACACAAAATGGACAACTGGTCAGTGGAGAAAGAGAAAAAATTGAAAGATGGAGGGAACACTTTAACACCCTACTAAACAGAACACAAGCAGCACAAGCAATAGACATACCTGAAGCAAAAAGGGAGCTAAACATCAATACAGGACCAATAATAATAAATGAAGTAAAGGAGGCGATAAAGAAGCTAAAATCAGACAGGGCACCAGGTGAAGATGAAGTGACTGCTGAGATGTTGAAAGCAGAAGAAACAGAAACACCAAAACAACTTTGCTGGATATTACAACAAATTTGGGATCTAGAAAAAGCCCCAGAGGAATGGAAAACTGGGCTTATAGTAAAACTACCAAAGAAGGGTGACCTCAGAGATTGCGGGAACTGGAGAGGCATTGCCCTACTGCCACTCACCAGTAAAGTATTTTGCAGAATAATCATCAACAGAATTGTACCAACACTTGAGGAAAAACTTCGGAAAGAGCAGGCAGGATTTAGGAAAGGAAGATCGTGCATAGACCACATTTGTACTTAGACAAATATTAGAACAGGCAAATGAGTGGCATAGCACAACATATGCATTATTCATAGATTTTGAGAAAGCCTTTGACAGTGTCAACAGAGATGCACTGTGGAAAATCCTAAGATGGCATGGCCTCCCACATAATATAATGAATGTAATCAAAGCCCTATACGAGGGTTTTCAGTGCAAAGTTATTTGTGGAGAACATACCTCCAGCAAATTTAGGGTACAAACAGGATGAAACAGGGATGTGTACTATCACCAACATTATTTATTTTGGCAGTAGACTGGTTAATGAAGGAGGCAACATCAGACAAACGGAGAGGATTACAATGAACCCTTGACACAGTGCTGGAGGACCTTGACTTTGCGGACGACATTTGTCTATTATCAAGCAGTCACAAAGATAATGCAAGATAAAATAAACAAGCTAACTCAGAGTGTAAACAACATAGGACTAAAGATCAACGTAGGAAAGACAAAGTTAATGAAGCAAAATGTGAACAACAGAAATGTACTCAGAGTAGATAACAAGTTAGTGGAGGAGGTCAACGAATTTGTATACCTTGGCAGCAGAGTAGTAGAAAATGGAGGCGGCACAGAGGACATCAACAGCAGACTTACTAGAGCAAACCAGGCTTTTGCAGTGCTGCAGACTATATGGAAATCAAAAAAACTAAGCATAAATATGAAAATCACGATATTTAAGAGTAATGTTCTAAGTGTACTACTCTATGGAAGTGAATGCTGGAAAATCACCAAAACCATAGAAAACAAGTTGAATTCTTTCCAGACTAAATGTTTACGAAGAATTAGACAAATATTTTGGCCAGACACAATAAGAAATAACATCTTATTGACAGAAATGCAGATGAAGCCACTGACAACAATTATTGAGGAAAGACGCTGGCGATGGTTGGGACATGTGCTCCGAATGACTGACAACTCACTACCAAAAATAGCACTAAGATGGACACCACAGGGGAATAGAAGTAAGGGTAGACCAAAAGAGACATGGAGAAGAACAACAGAAAGGATGTTGAGCAATACAGGGCTCACCTGGGCAAGAGCAGAAAAAAAGGCAAAGGAGAGGCATTTGTGGAAAACCCTTGCGGAAACCCCATGTGCCCTGGGCACTTAAGGTTCAGATATATATATATATATATATATATATATATATATATATATATATATATATATATATATACTCAATCTCAAAAATAGAACATCTTGTATTAAGCAAAAGGTAACAGCAAAAGAATACCATTATTTAAGAATAAAACGAAAAAGTGTAACTGCGTTAGTTGTGTTTCATAATCATCAAAGCTGACAGTGGTTTTGTATTAGATTTTCAGAATCTTTAGATTGTCACAATAACAATCATTTAATCCACAGATTGAACCGTCTACCACAGTATCCCACGCCAGAGGAAAGGTAAACAAGTGTGTTATTGTAGATCAGAGTTTTCTTTCGTTAAACAATACAGTATAGACAAAATGCATAAAATAAGCAAAAAGGGAAAGTAGACTCATAATAACAATCATTTAATCCACAGATTGAACCGTCTACCACCGTATCCCACGCCAGAGGAAAGGTAAACAAGTGTGTTATTGTAGATCAGAGTTTTCTTTCGTTAAACATTAAAGTATAGACAAAATGCATAAAATAAGCAAAAAGGGAAAGTAGACTCATGAAAGAGATATGATCTATGAAATTGAAAAGAACTGTAATAAATGTTCAGAAAACAAAAATACATACCCGAGAGATCCATGTAAATCCATTCGATATTCAGGATCGTACATGAAGTTAATATTTTCAGCAAATAGATAGAACTAAGTCATTTAACACTCTCAGAAGTATCATTGATTTAAATGATTCCAACACTTAAATGAAAGTACAAGTCATACTTTTTTTCTGTCCGTTCATTCTTAATTTTAAACCATTAAATTTAGGTGTAGGTGTAACATATCTGTCTGTGACTTACGTTTTCTTTTAAGTACTGTTGACATGTATCTTAATTCATATATATATATATATTCGTTTCTGAGGTCGAAATGTATCTATGCTACTATGAGACTTGACCGTGTAGATCATCGATAAAATATCGCTTTTATATAAAACTGCTCACTTTCTTGGAAACAGAATAGATAAAGCAGTTCATTAACCTTTGTTCGTAAATACTGTAGAGATGTAGTTATGCTTCTCAGAAGCACATGTAAACTGAAAACATTCCTCAGATTTGAATAATCATATCAACTAATAAATCCCATTACTTTTTACAGGCACTTCTGAAACCAGTGGCAAACAAGCTCCAGAAGATTTTGTTTGCAGCGCTGAGTAAAATTAGTAAACTTAGGACAAATAATCATAATCTTAGTTGTTTATATAGTTATATATATAAATATATTTGTATGTTTCTGGATTTCTAATGATCTTACTTGTTACCTCTAACATTTATATAATGTATATTATATAGACATATCTTTTATTTCATATAAAATGACTAAGGACGTCTACATCTCTAACTCTGGAAGCAATTACTCATTAAAATGACCTACTTACGTAGTAAGAAATGTCGGGTAAAACTGTAAAAGTTTGTTATTTACGAACTAGACAAAATACATAAAATTATTCGCACAGTAAATGCGATAACATTTAATTACAAGATCTAAGAACAGAAGTTAAACCATCCTTGTCGTTCATCAAACTGACATTAAGGTAAAACTAGCAGGAATGTTTTTAACTTATTAACGACATTAACTTGAGTGTTTCGACAAAGAAGACCATCAGACAGCAGCAACAGACAATCGAAGAGAAAAGAGAAAGAAGAAGACATTTTTGTTCCCGCTGGAAAAAAACGTCTCATTAATTTCAGTTTTTTTTAATTCTTTTTTTTTCATAATAAGCGATTCTCAAATGCTTGAAAACAAATTTGAATGTTTCCATTTATCTCTCATCATTTCACTACTTCTGTTACTCTTATCATTTCACTATATCTGGTACACTTGTCATTTCATTATTTCTGTTACACTTATCATTTCACTACATCCGGTACACTTATTATTTCTCTACATCTCTTACTCTTAGCATTTCACTACATCTAGTACACTTATCATTTCATTACTTCTGTTATACTTATAATTTCACTACTTCTGGTACACTTATAATTTCACTACATCTGTTACACTTATCATTTCACTACTTATGTTACATTAATCATTTCACTACTTCTGTTACACTTATAATTTCACCACTTCTGGTACACTTATCATTTCACTACTTCTGTTACACTTATCATTTCACTACTTCTGTTACACTTATCATTTCACTATTTCTGTTACAATTATCATTTCACCACTTCTGTTACACTTATCACTTCACTACTTCTGTTACACTTATCATTTCACTACTTCTGTTACACTTATCATTTCACCACATCTGTTACACTTATCATTTCACTACTTCTGATACACTTATCATTTCACTACTTCTGTTACACTTATCATTTCACTACTTCTGTTACACTTATCATTTCACTACTTCTGTTACACTTATCATTTCACCACATATGTTACACTTATCATTTCACCACTTCTATTACACTTATCATTTCACTACTTCTGGTACACTTTTAATTTCACTACTTCTGTTACACTTATCATTTCACCACTTCTGTTACACTTATCATTTCACTACTTCTGGTACACTTTTCATTTCACCACTTCTGTTACACTTATCATTTCACTACTTCTGTTGCACTTATCATTTCACCACTTCTGTTACACTTATCATTTCACTACTTCTGGTACACTTTTCATTTCACTACTTCTGTTACACTTTTCATTTCACTACTTCTGTTACACTTATCATTTCACTACTTCTGGTACACTTTTCATTTCACTACTTCTGTTTCTCTTGAGCGGTTAAGCAAATGAAAGTTAGAAAATGCGGATTACACAAGATTTTTTGTGCTGCACACTGTCCCCTGCGTGCTCGCCTAGGGAAGTCAGTGTCGTAGAATGTTTGTTATACCCTCTTGAACTTTGTAACCAAGCTGAGGACTTGAGCCTTGCACCTGAATTCTTCGCTGTACGCTGCAGATATTACACAGTGTTTGTCCGAGGGATTCGGACCTTTTACTAACAGAAATACTTCTTCTTCTTCTTCAGCTTTCCAAACCATTAAGGCTCATTGCTGCAGATAAAGTTCGCCACCATTCCTCTCTATTCCTAATCTTCTCTCTCCAGTTGGTGACAGCAATTTCTTTCATATCCTCTTCTATGTTGTCTTTCTATCTCTATCTTGGTCTACCCCTCGGTCTTGTTTCTCTCATCTCATGTGCATACATAATTTGTGTCTGTCTGTTCTCTTCCATTCTTTCTACGTGCCCCAGCCAGCGAAGTCTGTTCAGTTTTAAGACATTTATAATTCGTTGTGATTTAAATAAGCTGTTCAGTTAGTGTTCTTTCTAGCTCTACATTTCTCACTGTTGCTACTCTTTATGGGTTCAAAGATTCTTCTTAGGATCTTGTTCGCAAAGATCTGCACCTGTTGTTCATCTTTCTTTGATGTACTCTACATTTCTGATCCATACATGATGGCTGGTCTAATCATAGTTTTGTAGATTGTTATTTTGGTGTTTTGGGGCAAGATTTTGGATTGTAGCAGGTGTTGCAAGGCAAAGTATATTTTATGTCCTATCTGTACTCTGCTTTTAATTTCCTCCCATTCTTTGTTGCTTCTGTTGAAGGTTGTGCCTAGCTGTTTTTCTAATGATCCTACTCGTTATCTCCAACGTTTATATAATTCTCCCCCATGTTTCTTGATATCTTCATATAATCTATCAACCCCACTTTTAGTGCCACATCTTTCAAATATATACGTATATTAACCACTTGCATAATTTCCCCCACTATGTCGATATCATCAGTGTATCTCAGTATTTCAGCTTATTCTTCTGTATGCTTTGTTCTTTCACTTTCTTTTCTGATTACCTTTTCTACTATTAGGTTGAATAGTAATGGAGATAATGTATCAGTTTGTCTTAAACCAGTTATTTTAGAGAAGGGTTCTGACTCTCTTCCTTTATATATTACTATATTTTGTGCATCCTCCATTCATATTCTGGTCAAATTGATTATTAGATATTTCAAATTCTTTCATAATTTTCCATAAGCTGCTCTTATATATGCTGTCATAGGCTTTCTTGAAGTCACTGAAGATATTATGTACTTCTTTTCCATATTTCCAGTACTTTTTGGTTTACGGTTGATCTAGTCTTCCTAAAACCTGCTTGATAGTCTCCTGGTATGTTCCCTCTGTATAGAAAAGTATAATCGACAGTATTTTGTAGGTAAGGATATTCCTCTGTAGTTTTCACACTTGCTCTTATCACGTTTTTGAATACTTGGATCAGTAATGATTCTCTCCATTCACTAGGGATTTTTTCTTCTCTCTATATCTTTTGTGTTAGGGCACATATCCGTCCAGGTAGACTTAGACCTGACTCACGGGAATAGAATGACATAACGCACTTCTTCCTTGGAGTATACTTACAGTACTGTGGCCATCTTGACATGTTTTATTCTCGGCTTGTTGCTAGGAACGATGACGCTGTTTTCTTATTGATATCACTGATCACAGTGCTAGCAGATGGTGCTAAGTAAAGTTTTCTATCTGTTCTTTCAGAAATTGTATTCGCATTTTCTAAACTTCATATGACTGACTCTCGCAGCTGTACAAACATATCATCCTATGTGTCTCAATATAAATCAACGAGACATATATCATTACTTGTAATAATTATATTCATAATCTTGGAATACTCCGTTGAATACGTGTGACACTGCTTATTACATTTCGCGTTAAACACTTTCATTGTAAGCCATGAACAAAGGAGATTTTTATTATTTTGCTTGTTTGTTATTTCCCTCCAAATTATCTGATTTATGCAATATTCTCAAGTTAACACATTGTTTTATGCGATTTATATGACTTACTTTCTCATATCTCACGATAGTGCGAGGATTAATGTACTTCTTGATAATTATTTACTCAGAAGTATGTATGGGATGAAGTATTATCATTTATGTCATGTTTAGAAAATCTCTGACAACGAGGCACATCGTGTATACACTTTAGGACTGGAAATATTGTCTAACAACAAGACATCTTAATCTTACCCTAAAATAGCACAAACAGATTAGAATAATGACATAAAAATGTTAAAAACATATACTGTAATTAGAATGTAGAATATTATCTAAATGTACTTCACCTTTTCATGGAATATTGACTTACGTTATCAAATTAAAATCTGGGACTGGTGACTGTTCTTAAGATAGACAGATACACAGATACACAGATACGCATATACACAGACACACAGATACATATATACACAGATACACAGATACACAGACACAAATATACACAGATACATAGACACACATATACACAGACACACATATACACAGACACAAATATACACAGATACACAGATACACAGACACATAGGTACACAGATACACATGTACACAGATATACAGATACACAGACACAAAGATACACAGACACACAGATACACAGACACACAGACACACAGATACACAGATATACAGATGCACAGACAAACAGATACACAGATACACAGACACACAGATACACAGACACACAGATACACAGACACACAGATACACAGACACACAGATACACAGATATACAGATGCACAGACAAACAGACAGATACCCAGATAAATAGATTTGTTTGCTTCTTTGTATCATTTAGATGGAGGTTGATTATGAAATAGTCCTCCTAGTATAAGGAGTGACTAGTGGGATAATTAGGGTTTCATCATTTTGTAGGAATAAAACGGATTATAAGTTATATTTTCTGTTATTCTTGACTCTTATATTATTTGTTTGTTATTTGTGTTGGTACAGGGGTTTGCTGATTGCACGGATTACACATTAGCATCTTACGACAAAGAAAGGAACACGAATAATGTTCTGGCCTGTGATCTATTCTTCATCCTTTTCTATGTCTCATTCATTCCTATACATCAAAAACATTACACATTAAGAAGGATGACACGAATAACAATCCTTTATCAAGTTAAACAATCAATTATATTGTCATTAAATCATCAGATTATATTAGTAACAAAAAAATCAAATCAAAACAATATTATTCAAAAATTAGTTTCCTAAAAAGGTACCAAGGGTATGAATGACTGAATCATTAGCATTCTACTATGCGTGTTAGATTGATTTAACAACGGAATTGTCGCATACGAACTCTCTTGTCTTCATTATATAATGCTTTAGTGTCTGATTGTAATCATATACTAACTAATGGCAAAATTGTATACTAAACGCACAATACATAAAGTTATCTTAACACGTTTTAATTTGCTCATGTAGAATAGCTGCAAATTATTTTAAAAAAACAAAACATTAGTTCTCGAATGGAACAATATAGGAGGGTCATACTGAAAGTCATGAGCATTTTCTTTTAAATCAGAATTTATAGATATAGAAAATATACACGTATCACCCTATCTGCACCATTTTCTTCAATTATCAACGTAGTCTCCGTTTGTTATTACACATTTTTCCCATCGATCTGCAAGTTTGAAACTACCCTCCCGGTAGAATTCCGTTCTAACTGACCGACCGTATAGACACACTGCTTTCTGGACCTTCTCTCCTGTGGGACCCAGCAAGCACAAGCTTTTCTATAGCCTAGGATTTCAATCATTTCCTGTACTGCATTGTGTCCTATTCCAAGATTTATAGTGATTTCAGATACTGTGACAGGTCCGTCTTGTTTAATGATGTCGTCAACCCCTTCCACGTTGCGTTCAGTGGAGGTAGTTCGAGGGCGACCGCTGCAAGGCAGATCTTGGATGCTCGTGTTTCCATCTTTGAAATGTTTCACCCACCTCCTAACACTGCTAGCACCCATATACACATCTTCATAAGCAAGATTAAGTACTTGTTGAATTTCAGCAGCGAGGATTTCCTCTTTAATGAGGAACTCACTAAACAGCAAGTTCACGAAACGAAAGTTCAGCACCCGCCATTTTGTTTCTGCTTCTCTTGGTCACGTGACAGATGATGGTGACGTCATGTGGACCTTTACATGAAGTGCAAAAAATGCAGATTTAAGGTGATACATTTATATTTTCTCTACCTATAAATTCTGATTTTTTAAAACATTTTGCACAAGACTTTCGGTATGACCCTCGTATCAGAAAATGAATTATCATTGTTAACAATACTAGACATTCATACCTAGGTGAGATAGGCCGGTCGGAGGAAATCGAACAATACAGCTCACATACATCCACATCAGATAGTATGGGCCAGTACTACTTAGCTATACATATTTTCTTTCTGTCGACGGATACCAAATCTCATTCACGCTTGGACGCACACATAACCTTTCCTCCGGCCGGCTGGCCACCTGCGTGTCCAGCGTACAATTCCCGACCTAAATGCTCGCACATTTTCTTTATATACTGGATCACTAGCCCGGTCTTCTCGGAGTTGCGCACCTCCAATACTAGCCAGTCACCGACCCATTATTTCTTACGCTAGGGTTGCCAATCAATCTAGGTTTGCTATGTTATATACCTATATCTTACAATTTAGAGGCAGATCTTTGTGACAGATAGGAGAACATCTGATTATTTTGCCTTTCGTGTTGCAGATCATGGTAACTTTCTTATTTGGCTTTTGGGATTGAAGACGCAGTGTGAGGTAGCAGTAAATGAGCCATGGCCCAGCAAGACCTTTTTGCACCTTTTCGCTGATGTCTCCAACAACATCTGGAGCTTGGCTAGCAGGTCACGGATCACTATAGTTTCTGTGGCTGTGGAGTGTGCTAAATAAATTTAGCATTTTTTTCCTAAACTTCATTCCTGGCTGCAAAATTAGCCACCGTAAACCAGTTCCAATTCTACACATAGTCTAGCACTTCAACACATCCACCACATAGGCAGCAAACAACATCGTGCTCGCAGCTGCAACAACAACAACAACAACAACATGTTTCTCTTTTTAATTCACAGCTTCTTATGAAAAGTAAATGTAACACTGTTACGCCATAAAGGCATATAGGAGATATGATGTCAGTGTTCATATTTTCATTGACCTGTCGGTAAACTAGAGGGTCATGTGATTAACATCACGCCCGGCCACCTTTTCTCCTCCAGCTTCACAAGAAACCAGGTATCTATTTCTACAGCTGGGGTGACTGCTTTTTATTTTAACCTTTCCTTTATTTCATTATTCTTTCTCAAATTGTTTTCTTTTATGTACACAAACGAATACAATTCTTCCACCACATAATAATTACTTAAATAAACATGATACTGCAAGCAATAACATGAAGGCGTACATCGCTTCCACGAAACACGATTAGCCGGTGGAGAAAAAGATAACATAGAGTGAAAAAAAAAACAGATATTGGGACCTCGGTGTAAACCTGTCACGTAGAGAACAGTTATAAATGATTATTTCTGAACGTTTGTCTAAGGTTGCAGTTGCAAGCTGTTTCTGTTTGTTGCTTTGTTAGTGCAGGGGTAGATAACCTGGTTGTTAGCCGTCACGCATCATGAGATTCTTGCAATTTAGTTTTGATTTTGTAACAAATCTATTACATTATCATTCTTAGCTTCTCATAAATATATTTCATAGTTGTAACTTTAAAAAGAGAATAGACTTAGACGAAAGAGTATGATGCGGTTTTATACACACATATGCGCACACACACCCAATATTTCAGCAAAGAATGCCCTTAAAAAAGAATAACTGAGAAGACAAAACAGGGAGATAAATATGCATACACGAAAGAGAAATTCTCACAGTTCTGCTACGAGCAATTAGAACTGACAAATGATTATAACGTGTTTTAGTAATCTTTATTTAAACGTTTAATACTTTTATTAATTTTGATAAAATACAACAGATATAAGCTGGTTCACGTGGTATGGTGAACTGTACTGCTTACTCAATACATTTATGGCGAAAGAAAAAACACCAACCTTTGTGTGACATCAATTTTATGGATAGATATATTGACGAAATAAAGAAAGTCCATGAAATTTCAAACTAAGAACATTTAGGATATGTTAGAAATGAGAAAATCATTATTAGACTTGCATAACTCCATAAAAACAGCCATCATGAGTTCAAGAGAGAGAGAGAGAGAAAGAGAGTAGATGAGATTTGGGGAGGGGCATGTTCTTTTTAGCTCGAGTTAGAGTTACAGACAGTATTAAGTGAGATCACGTCATGTTTATTTAGAGGTACAGGCAGTATTAAGTGAGAAAGGGCCATGTTTATTTAGAGTTACAGACAGTATTAGGTGAGATCGCGTCATGTTTATTTAGAGTTACAGACAGTATTAGGTGAGATCGCGTCATGTTTATTTAGAGTTATAGACAGTATTAGGTGAGATCGTGTCATGTTTATTTAGAGTTACAGGCAGTATTAAGAGAGATCGGACCATGTTTATTTAGAGTTACAGACAGTATTAGGTGAGATCGCGTCATGTTTATTTAGAGTTACAGACAGTATTAGGTGAGATCGGGCCATGTTTATTTACAGTTACAGACAGTATTAGGTGAGATCGGGCCATGTTTATTTAGAGTTACAGACAGTATTAGGTGAGATCGGGCCATGTTTATTTACAGTTACAGACAGTATTAGGTGAGATCGGGCCATGTTTATTTAGAGTTACAGACAGTATTATGTGAGATCGCCTCATTTTTATTTAGAGTTACAGACAGTATTAGGTGAGATCGCGTCATGTTTATTTAGAGTTACTTTTCTCAGCTGACTTTCCTTGGAGTCATGTCACAGGAAATACAAGTCGTCAAACTGAATTACTACATCTTTCTGAGTCATTATTTTTAGACAGCTGGTGTTCTTTATTCGGGTTGTCACTGACTGACATAGTCTGAAACGTCCAGACAAAGACAACTCTGTCCAGTCAGCTGTTGTCTAGCTTCTGTCTTGATGGTGAAGGCCTACATCTTCCAACTTTCTTAATCAAATTTTGCCTTTCTATGTGTGCACCAGAGAGGTTCTGTAAGTCATATTAGTTTGTCTTCTGTTGACAAGATTGAAAATAATAGTGGCATTAAAAAAAAAATATTTCTTGTACGATCAATCAGGCGTTGAGCTTTATATGAAATCTCTTATACGAGCCTCTTATAGACTTAGGTAAGTCTGAACCAGTTATTTCGAGCTTACTAGCCGAGGAGTAGAGTGCGGTATCTTAGGTGTGAGCACCTCAGACAAGATCATAGATAAGGCTCATTGATAGGGATCATAGATAAGACTCATAGATAAGGATCATAGATAAGGTTCATAGATAGGGATCATAGATGAGGATCATAGATAAAGTATACCGTGAATGTAAACAACATACTACTTTCCTGGATACTTCAGTTCTAGATATATACCCACCGTCTGGCGATGACAGATTATGTTAGAAAAAAATCACATCATGTTTTATAATCTGGCGGCTCATTTTCCATGAAACACAGTCTTACAGTACATTGTGAGTGTTAACTGTTTTACGTTTTCTGAATATAATCTTGCAATTTATTTTTTGGAAAAAATCAATAGATTTTCTTCATGTTAAGTGCTTGTGGCACTATAGAGAGTATGGGGGTGGGGGTGGGGGCGGGAGAGAATAGTTTTGGTTAAAACATTACCTCGGGGGACCCCGCTCCGACCCTACCCACGCGGATAGGGGAGAATATGTGTAGAAAATATATTTGTAATGACTGATTATGGAGATTGCGAGGACACATACACACATCCCTCTCTCTCTCTCTCTCTCTCTCTCTCTCTCAACCTTAAATGCCCAGGCCACAAGGGGATTCCGCGTGGGTTTTCCACAAATGCCTGTCCTTTGCCTTGTTTTTCTCCCTTGTTCAGGTAAGCCCTCTATTGCTCAACATCCTCTCGATTGTTAGGTTCCAGGAGGTCTGCAGTCATGCTGGGGACTTCCAGTGGCTGGCTTTCATGCACAACCTTCATGGGCTCAGTTTTCAGATAAGCATTTCTCCTTCCACCTGCATTTGTTATTTCCCTTGCTTCTGTTTCTATAGCAGTCTGATAGTTGTTTTTTTTTTACCAGACAGGGTTGCTGGCCCTATGCTGAACCTTCCTTAATCGCCTTTTACGATCATGCGTGGTATGTACAGTGGTCCTATTCTTTGCTTCCGAGGCACGTGATACACACATATAGACATACCTATATAATTATACACATCTGTCGATGCGGTAGTTTGTACATCATACATGTAACTTCTTACTTTCTCTTGCACCCGCTGGTAGAGACATGATAATAATGCTGGTCAAGATTTTGCTCTCTCAAAAATTGTGTATATAGTTTCGCAAACATGTATGTGAACGTTTTTCGTGTATGTCTTAACAGCAGTGTTCTGCGATAATGTCTTAGTTAGTCGATGGATCATCCTCATTGCACATCGGACGTTAGTCCGTAAGTGCTCTGATCCAATCTTCGGTATTTCCGTCAGTGTTTGGCGGCTGATGATACCAATTCTGTGTTAAGACGTTTTCTTTGCTTCCCACTGTAGCTCTCTTATCTGGCCGTTCCATGTGTGCACCAGAGAGGTTCTGTAAGTCATATTAGTTTGTCTTCTGTTGACAAGATTGAAAATAATAGTGGCATTAAAAAAAAAATATTTCTTGTACGATCAATCAGGCGTTGAGCTTTATATGAAATCTCTTATACGAGCCTCTTATAGACTTAGGTAAGTCTGAACCAGTTATTTCGAGCTTACTAGCCGAGGAGTAGAGTGTGCGGTATCTTAGGTGTGAGCACCTCAGACAAGATCATAGATAAGGCTCATTGATAGGGATCATAGATAAGACTCATAGATAAGGATCATAGATAAGGTTCATAGATAGGGATCATAGATGAGGATCATAGATAAGGATCATAGATAAAGTATACCGTGAATGTAAACAACATACTACTTTCCTGGATACTTCAGTTCTAGATATATACCCACCGTCTGACGAAGACAGATTATGTTAGAAAAAAATCACATCATGTTTTATAATCTGGCGGCTCATTTTCCCATGAAACACAGTCTTACAGTACATTGTGAGTGTTAACTGTTTTACGTTTTCTGAATATAATCTTGCAATTTATTTTTTGGAAAAAATCAATAGATTTTCTTCATGTTAAGTGCTTGTGGCAGTATAGAGAGTATGGGGGGTTGGGGTGGGGGCGGGAGAGAATAGTTTTGGTTAAAACATTTACCTCGGGGGACCCCGCTCCGACCCTACCCACGCGGATAGGGGAGAATATGTGTAGAAAATATATTTGTAATGACTGATTATGGAGATTGCGAGGACACATACACACATCCCTCTCTCTCTCTCTCTCTCTCTCTCTCTCAACCTTAAATGCCCAGGCCACAAGGGGATTCCGCGTGGGTTTTCCACAAATGCCTGTCCTTTGCCTTGTTTTTCTCCCTTGTTCAGGTAAGCCCTCTATTGCTCAACATCCTCTCGATTGTTAGGTTCCAGGAGGTCTGCAGTCATGCTGGGGACTTCCAGTGGCTGGCTTTCATGCACAACCTTCATGGGCTCAGTTTTCAGATAAGCATTTCTCCTTCCACCTGCATTTGTTATTTCCCTTGCTTCTGTTTCTATAGCAGTCTGATAGTTGTTTTTTTTTTACCAGACAGGGTTGCTGGCCCTATGCTGAACCTTCCTTAATCGCCTTTTACGATCATGCGTGGTATGTACAGTGGTCCTATTCTTTGCTTCCGAGGCACGTGATACACACATATAGACATACCTATATAATTATACACATCTGTCGATGCGGTAGTTTGTACATCATACATGTAACTTCTTACTTTCTCTTGCACCCGCTGGTAGAGACATGATAATAATGCTGGTCAAGATTTTGCTCTCTCAAAAATTGTGTATATAGTTTCGCAAACATGTATGTGAACGTTTTTCGTGTATGTCTTAACAGCAGTGTTCTGCGATAATGTCTTAGTTAGTCGATGGATCATCCTCATTGCACATCGGACGTTAGTCCGTAAGTGCTCTGATCCAATCTTCGGTATTTCCGTCAGTGTTTGGCGGCTGATGATACCAATTCTGTGTTAAGACGTTTTCTTTGCTTCCCACTGTAGCTCTCTTATCTGGCCGTTCCATGTTTGATGTTATGTTCCAGCAATATGTTCATGGTTGCACATTCAGAATTGTTGCTTGAATGTCTTAGTTTAATTTAAAGTTGAGACAAGATAACATACGTTAAGATACGATAACATAAGATAATAAAAATAGAATTTATGGTTTACAGTTGCATGACCGTTGTTGGTAATATAAACACACTTCGGCTGGTCTGTTGTTTTCATCATTAAAATGGTGTTCAGTGTGATGCTTCAACGTTTGAACGTGCTATTCTTTATGCTGACGGCTGTAGAGTGCCTTGAACGTGTTATTCTTTATGGTGATGGCTGTAGAGTGCCTTGAACGTGCTATTCTTTATGCTGATGGCTGTAGAGTGCCTTGAACGTGCTATTCTTTATGGTGATGGCTGTAGAGTGCTTTGAACGTGCTATTCTTTATGGTGATGGCTGTAGAGTGCCTTGAACGTGCTATTCTTTATGGTGATGGCTGTAGAGTGCCTTGAACGTGCTATTCTTTATGGTGATGGCTGTAGAGTGCCTTGAACGTGTTATTCTTTATGCTGATGGCTGTAGAGTACCTTGAACGTGCTATTCTTTATGCTGATGGCTGCAGAGTGCCTTGAACGTGCTATTCTTTATGCTGATGGCTGTAGAGTGCCTTGAACGTTTTGAGGAACTTCCATGGCATCATGAAGTTGTTACACCTGCCTCACTTCGTCACACTGATACGCTCTATGTAACTTCAGTAACGCAGGATCACTAAACAGAGTTCATACACGACTTGTGGATTATATAAATAAACTAAATGATCATTCCAACTCCACAGTTGCCAGACAAAACATAAACCAATAATCATCTAACTGTGGACGTTACAATAAAACAGATTTATTGATGAAACCACATTTGTTGGTGGAAGTTGTCAAATAAATAAAAATGGCGTGAAAAGTCTGATGGAATATACAAATTCATGAAATAGTGTCCGAGCGACTTGACGTCGCCATGGGACGACCTCTCACATGGCAAGATGTTGAGGGACATTTTTGCCTCTTACTACAGACAATACCACTTACTCTCTCCAAAAAAACTGAATTCAGAAGAAAACTGTCCTAAGTACAACAAATGTAACCCATACTAAGCATTCTTACAAAGGACAGACTACAGTCTTCTACTATTTCGACAGTCCAACTAAAGTACTGACTCTGAAGAAAAACTTGCGTGCCTACTTTTCTGGAACCTTCTCTCTTGCCTGTCTCAACAGTTTTTTTTTCGACTGCCTATTTTCTGTTCGTCTCTTCCAAATGAGTTCGCTATGAGTGCAAATATGTGCGAGCTTTACAACAGATCTTCCCACAGCGCATGCCTATGGGTATCCTAAATTAACTCTCTACGGGGGAGACAACTATTTTCTTTTATCCAACCCAATAACCTATCCTATTCTATTACAATAATACAAGTGTTGGAATCTGCTCATCTTCGACTTAGCTATTGCGTAAGTATTCTTCTTCTTCAGCTTTCCGAGCCATTAAGGGTCATTACTGCAGATAAAGTTCACCTCCATTCCTCTCTATTCCTAATCTTCTCTCTCCAGTTGGTGACACCAATTTCTTTTATATCCTCTTCTATGTTGTCTTTCCATCTCTATCTTGGTCTACCCCTCGGTCTTGTTTCCTTCATCTCTTCTGCATACATCATTTTCGTTTATCTGTTCTCTTCCATTATTTCTAAATGGCCCAGTCAGAGTACTCTGTTCAGGTTCAAGACATTTATAATTCGTTCGGATTTAAATAAGCTCAGTGTTCTTTCTAGCTCTCCATTCTCCACTTTTGGTATCCTTTGGGAGACAAAGATTCTTCTTAGGATCTTGTTCTCTAAGATCTGCAATTCTTGTTCATCTTTCTTTGTTGTACTCCATGTTTCTGATCCATACATGATGGCTGGAGTTATTAAAGTGTTGTAGATTATTATTTTGGTGTTTGAGTAAGTATTAATAGTACACAGTTTTGTTGAACTGCATAATCCTTCGTACGTTTCCTGGTAAACATTTATGTGATTCTGTTGCGAAGAACTGCTCCACAGAGTAATATAATAAAAGAAGAAATCATTAATACAATCTGTAGTACAAAATGTGGTTGTTATTATTGAATGGTGTAGATTATTGCAGAGTTCTGCGCAGTAGACTAATATAAGTTATAGAGGAGAAATAATGTAGACTACAACAGAGCAGAATATAAAATGTTAGTATAAATTAGATGGTACAGTAGACTAATTTAAATTATTGGGCAAAGGGTAGCGTAACATTATATAACTTATTGAACAACAGAAACTGTAGACTAATATTAAGCAACTGGTTGAGTAGACTAATAAAAGGAAATGGTTTGCTAATTGTGTAGACTAATATAACGTGTTGTGTTGCTGGTTTAGATAATATTAGATAGTAAAGTATACCAATATAAAATATTAGGTAGGTGATAGGGTAGACCAATATAAAGTGTAGAGTAAATGGTAGTTTATAGAGCAAACTAATATAAATTACCTTTTAGCAGAGGGGACATTGTGTAGACTGGCTCAGAGACAAAATGATGCCGGTACATCATTAACATCAACATAATCTACTGAACACATACTGACCATTTACATACTCTACTGACCACATACGGACCATCCACATACTCTACTAACCACATACGGACCATCCACATTCTCTACTGACCACATACAGACCATCCACATACTCTACTAACCACATACAGACCATCCACGTACTCTGCTGGCTACATACAGACCATCCACATACTCTACTGATTACTTACAGACCATCCACATACTCTGCTAACCACATACAGACCATCCACATACACTACTGGCTACATATAGACCATTCACATACTCTGCTGGCCACATACAGAGTTCACAGTTTAACCACGTTCATGACTTTGGCTGTAGGAAAGTGTCAAGATATCCCATGCCTATTCACTCTTCAGTGAGACGCCAGATATCACATGCCTATTCACTCTTCAGTGAGACGCCAGATATCACATGCCTATTCACTCTTCAGTGAGACGCCAGATATCACATGCCTATTCACTCTTCAGTGAGACGCCAGATATCCCATGCCTATTCACTCTTCAGTGAGACGCCAGATATCACATGCCTATTCACTCTTCAGTGAGACGCCAGATATCACACGCCTATTCACTCTTGTGATTAACTTGGGTACTGCTTGCTCCTTTAACAGAAAAAGATAATCCAGTCTCTTCTCGGGAAAATCGCTCGAATTGTAGATATGGGAATCCAAAGTAAGCATTTTTTGTTGTCTGTAAACATACAGGTAGATCTTGATATATGCAGTTAATTTTTGCAATGTAGACACCGTGTACAGAGAGGATGAAATGCAATGAGAAAAGATCTGATTCATCCATGAGGTTTTAAAACGTTTCTCACAAGATCAAGACAATATAAAGAATAATGGAAAGAAGTAAGCTTTAGAGAAAGAAAGAAAGAAGAAAGAAAGAAAGAAAGAAAGATAGAAAGAAATGTATATTTTACACATGATACTTCCACACACAAAGATGTGAGGAGATCAGTAAAACATCCACGAGACATCCAGAAACAATTACTTGAAAAGGAATGACAAATAAATAAATACATAAAAAAGGATTATGTAGAAAAAACTCTGATATCTGCTGTTGAGTCTTTTGATCATTATATAAGAGTGAAAGTAGAAGACAAATGCTCACGCAGATGTGATCTTGTAACACAATAAAAGCATGCTCGAGGGTCATATCAAAAGTCATGAGCAAAACATTTTTTAAACTCAGAATTTATACATTAAAAAAATATAAATATATCACCTTAATATGCATCCTCTACACTTCATGTAGAGATCACGTGACATCACCATTATGTTTCACGTGGCCACGAGGAGCAGAAACAAAATGGCTGGTGCTGAAGTTTCGTTTCGTCAATGTGTTGTTATTGAATTCCTCGTTAAAGAGAAAATCCCCGCTGCCGAAATTCACCATGGACTTCAACTTGCTTATGAAGCTGTTTACGGGTGCTAGCAGTGTTAGGAGGTGGGTGAAACATTTCAAAGATGGAAACACGAGCATCCAATATATGCCTCGCAGAGGTCGCCCTCGAACTACCTCCACTGAACGCAACGTGGAAAGGGTTGACAATATCGTTAAAGAAGACAGACGTGTCACAGTATCTGAAAACGCTGTATATCTTGGAATATGACACAATGCAGTACAGGAAATGATTGAAACCCAAGGCTATAGAAAAGTTTGTCCCTACTGGTCCCACGTTTTTGACTGAAGATCACAAAGCTGTGAGAACAACAATAACTCACCTGAAGAAAGTCAGAAAATAGTTTGGGAAATCTTCCGCACCCTGCCTATATCCCTGACCTGGCACCTAGTGATTACCATCTTTTTGGGTTTGTGAAAGAACAAATGTGAGACCATCACTACGACACAGGAGAGAAGGTCCAGAAAGCAGTGCGTTTGTGCAGTCGGTCAGTTGGAACGGATTTCTACCGGGAGGGTATTTTCAAACTTGCAGATCGATTGGAAAAAGGTGTGCAGAGAAATGGAGATTATGTTGAAAAGTGAAGAAAAGGATGTAGATTAAGGTGATACATTTATATTTTCTCTTTCTATAAATTCTGATTTTTTTTTAAAAACTATGTTTCTCACGACTTTCGATATGACCCTCGTATTTTTTAGTACCGGCTCTCAGTCAGTCAGTCATTTGGATGTCTCTTGCGGAACTTTGCCTCCCTAAGAGCTCTGCTGTAGGTCTGTCTGTTGTAAGCAAGATAGCCGCTGCTGATACAATCATTTACAGATTAGTGCCCGCTCTACAGATCATATATTGTTAGTACGGGATGTATGAGAGCTGAAATTACCAACTTTTGACTTTCACGCGCATCTTTGGACGAAATTGAACGAAGCAGCCACAGTCTCGTACAGCATTTAGCGTTCTACCAGGCGGCCATTTTGTCTATCCACTACACATGGTATGCAGCCAGATTTTATAAGCCGAGCAGCAGTTATGTCCCATCTTTTCAGTTTCCTGTTCATCATTTCGTCGTCAGATTGTTATTTGTCTATCTCTTCTAGTGACCGTCCGGTGGCTATTCTAGTAGTACTGATAGGGCCATTTTGGATTATATGATTAATCCACTAACAACATCTACTTTCTAGTTATTTACACAGGTCGTGATACCAATTTGCTTTGAAATAGCACGAAGAGATTATACAGACTACATGTAGGTATGAAGTAAAATTTCCTTTTCCATGCCATTAAAGCATATTGGTGATAAGTTGTTAGGCCGCCATTTCTAAGACCATCGGTACATGAAAGTGTGCTGAAGTCGTTTACTTCCCAGAAATCTCTGTGACCCATTTTTAGAGACTTGATGACCCAGGAGCCCTTTTGTTGTGTACCAGAAAACAAATCTACACTGCTGAGACTTGAACCCACTACTACCGGATTAGTAAATCTAGCGCCTAACCACCTTATATAGCCTAACCACCTTATATAGCCTAACCACCTTACATATCGGGCTACAATTGTCCAAAAGTCAAAAGGGCTTACACTAAGTGACGGAGTTTAAGGAATGCACCAAAAAATATCAGAGCTAATCAAATTATAATAAAATGTAACAAATTTATGACAATACAGGGAGTTTTCATGTGTAAAACTCACTGGTCCATTACAGAAGGTTTTAAGAAAATATAAATATACAAAAATATTTCAAAATCCCAAAAATCTGTCGAAATGCACAACGTTTGCAAACATAATTTACGTGCTTTCTTTCTATTTCAAAGAGTCTCTAAATTTTATCCAGAGATCCCCAACACTGCCTGCCCAACAGCTTGTGAACACTTTCATTACTGATGTATTTAAAACGGCATTCTAACTCTCTTTGTTTACCGTGAACGTGAATGCGAGCATGGAAAAACCCTACCGCGTTATTAGAAAATGTGAATGCTGTATGAACAGCTTGTGTTTTTGCAACATTTTTTCTTAACGTCATGACAATGGTCATATTATCAGATTTATATAATATGCTGGCGTCATCTGGCAGAATAATTACCATTTTCTACTTCCGCCTGAATGTCTGTTGGACAGGACATAACCAACTCTGAGGTCATCTTTACACAAACTTTTATGTTTCACTTTTGTACATGCGCCGAGACACCCCAAACAGTGGAACATTTCTTCCAAAACAGTGACATCTGTTACTGTCAGGCGCACATACCAACCCAGTGACACCAGCTAAGTAATTAAGTTCTTCTATACATAAATTCCAAATGAAAAACAGTCCAGTTTATCCAAGACATACAGCTGCAGATAAAGACAGTAATTTTTAAGACGAAGAAGAAAAAATATCAGCTAATGTAAAAGGCCCTTATACTGGGCGCAGTACATTCTAAATTCTTCTTTACTCAGTGCTAGGTTATTCCAGTTGCTAGAGTAATATTCTCACATTTCAACAGTTTTTGTATCATCATCTTCATAGCTCCTGCTGCAGCTTAACAACACGGACCAACTACTGGAAGTCTAGGTGCCACTGTGTGTTGAAGTGTTGGTGTTAGCATGTGCTGAAGTCTGTCTGTTGTAAGCAAGATAGCCGCTGCTGATACAATCATTTACAGATTAGTGCCCGCTCTACAGATCATATATTGTTAGTACGGGATGTATGAGAGCTGAAATTACCAACTTTTGACTTTCACGCGCATCTTTGGACGAAATTGAACGAAGCAGCCACAGTCTCGTACAGCATTTAGCGTTCTACCAGGCGGCCATTTTGTCTATCCACTACACATGGTATGCAGCCAGATTTTATAAGCCGAGCAGCAGTTATGTCCCATCTTTTCAGTTTCCTGTTCATCATTTCGTCGTCAGATTGTTATTTGTCTATCTCTTCTAGTGACCGTCCGGTGGCTATTCTAGTAGTACTGATAGGGCCATTTTGGATTATATGATTAATCCACTAACAACATCTACTTTCTAGTTATTTACACAGGTCGTGATACCAATTTGCTTTGAAATAGCACGAAGAGATTATACAGACTACATGTAGGTATGAAGTAAAATTTCCTTTTCCATGCCATTAAAGCATATTGGTGATAAGTTGTTAGGCCGCCATTTCTAAGACCATCGGTACATGAAAGTGTGCTGAAGTCGTTTACTTCCCAGAAATCTCTGTGACCCATTTTTAGAGACTTGATGACCCAGGAGCCCTTTTGTTGTGTACCAGAAAACAAATCTACACTGCTGAGACTTGAACCCACTACTACCGGATTAGTAAATCTAGCGCCTAACCACCTTATATAGCCTAACCACCTTATATAGCCTAACCACCTTACATATCGGGCTACAATTGTCCAAAAGTCAAAAGGGCTTACACTAAGTGACGGAGTTTAAGGAATGCACCAAAAAATATCAGAGCTAATCAAATTATAATAAAATGTAACAAATTTATGACAATACAGGGAGTTTTCATGTGTAAAACTCACTGGTCCATTACAGAAGGTTTTAAGAAAATATAAATATACAAAAATATTTCAAAATCCCAAAAATCTGTCGAAATGCACAACGTTTGCAAACATAATTTACGTGCTTTCTTTCTATTTCAAAGAGTCTCTAAATTTTATCCAGAGATCCCCAACACTGCCTGCCCAACAGCTTGTGAACACTTTCATTACTGATGTATTTAAAACGGCATTCTAACTCTCTTTGTTTACCGTGAACGTGAATGCGAGCATGGAAAAACCCTACCGCGTTATTAGAAAATGTGAATGCTGTATGAACAGCTTGTGTTTTTGCAACATTTTTTCTTAACGTCATGACAATGGTCATATTATCAGATTTATATAATATGCTGGCGTCATCTGGCAGAATAATTACCATTTTCTACTTCCGCCTGAATGTCTGTTGGACAGGACATAACCAACTCTGAGGTCATCTTTACACAAACTTTTATGTTTCACTTTTGTACATGCGCCGAGACACCCCAAACAGTGGAACATTTCTTCCAAAACAGTGACATCTGTTACTGTCAGGCGCACATACCAACCCAGTGACACCAGCTAAGTAATTAAGTTCTTCTATACATAAATTCCAAATGAAAAACAGTCCAGTTTATCCAAGACATACAGCTGCAGATAAAGACAGTAATTTTTAAGACGAAGAAGAAAAAATATCAGCTAATGTAAAAGGCCCTTATACTGGGCGCAGTACATTCTAAATTCTTCTTTACTTAGTGCTAGGTTATTCCAGTTGCTAGAGTAATATTCTAAAATTTCAACAGTTTTTGCATCATCATCTTCATAGCTCCTGCTGCAGCTTAACAACACGGACCAACTACTGGAAGTCTAGGTGCCACTGTGTGTTGAAGTGTTGGTGTTAGCATGTGCTGAAGTCTGGGTGTCATTGTGTATTGACGTCTCGGTGTCAGTGTGTTGAAGTTTGCGTGTCAGTCTGTGTTGAAGTCTGGGTGTCATTGTGTATTGACATCTCGGTGTCAGTGTGTTGAAGTTTGCGTGTCAGTCTGTGTTGCCGTCTGGGTGTTAGTGTGTGTTGAAGTCTAGATGTCAGTGTGTGTTGAAGTCTTAGTGTCAGTGTGTGTTGAAGTCTTAGTGTCAGTGTGTGTTGAAGTCTTAGTGTCAGTGTGTGTTGCCGTCAAGGTGTTAGTGTGTGTTGAAGTCTTAGTGTTAGTGTGTGTTGAAGTCTTGGTGTTAGTGTGTGTTGCTGTCTTGGTGTTAGTGTGTGTTGCAGTCTTGGTGTTAGTGTGTGTTGCAGTCTTGGTGTTAGTGTGTGTTGCAGTCTTGATGTTAGTGTGTGTTGCTGTCTTGGTGTTAGTGTGTGTTGCAGTCTTGGTGTTAGTGTGTGTTGCAGTCTTGGTGTTATTGTGTGTTGCAGCCTTGGTGTTTGTTGCAGTCTGGGTGTTAGTGTGTGTTGCAGTCTTGGTGTTTGTTGCAGTCTGGGTGTCAGTGTGTTTTGCAGTCTGGGTGTTAGTGTGTGTTGCAGTCTTGGTGTTTGTTGCAGTTTTGGTGTTTGTTGCAGTCTTGGTGTCAGTGTGTTTTGCAGTCTGGGTGTTAGTGCCTGTTGAAGTTTGAGTATTAATGTGTGTTGAATTCTGAATGTCAGTGTGTTGAAGTCTGAGTGTCAGTGTGTGTTGAAATCTGAGTGTTAGTGTGTGTTGAAGTCTTGGTGTTAGTGTGTGTTGAAGTCTTGGTGTTAGTGTGTGTTGAAATCTGAGTGTTAGTGTGTGTTGAAGTCTGAGTATTAGTGTGTGTTGATGTCTGAGTATTAGTGTTTGTTGAAGTCTGAGTATTAGTGTGTGTTGAAGTCTGAGTATTAGTGTGTGTTGATGTCTGAGTGTTAATGTGTGTTGAAGTCTGAGTATTAGTGTGTGTTGAAGTCTGAGTATTAGTGTGTGTTGAAGTCTGAGTATTAGTGTGTGTTGAAGTCTGAGTATTAGTGTGTGTCGAAGTCTGGGTGTTAGTGTGTGTTGAAGCCTGAGCATTAGTGTGTGTTGATGTCTGAGTGTTAATGTGTGTTGAAGCCTGAGTGTTAGTGTGTGTTGAAATCTGAGTGTTAGTGTGTGTTGAACAGTCTTTAACTGCTCATTCCTAAGAAAACATTGTTAGCATAATACAGGATGCAGTGCGAAAGGTCATGGTATAAAAATTAACATCATACCCAATTACACCATACACAGACGCTCTTACAGATGTTTATAGTCTAGTTTCTGTAGAATTTTTAAGTAACACTGCGGCAGTAGATAAAATGAAGCAGAAATCACACATCTCGTCTACACTTTACAATTCATTTGACATAAGAAGAAAAGGACATGCATGAAGTATTATAAACATCACACAGCATGGACATGTACGTGGAAAATATTACCTTCTCACATTCTCACTGTAGTATTATTTTGTGGGAAAAGTAGATAGAGGTGTATTTTTCATCTATTTTTCGTGTTTTGTCGTTTTTGTAAGTGATCCCTGAAAAGGTCTTTTGTGCAAATATTGGATGGTTTTATGTTCTACATTTGTATGTGCACACCATGCTGTCTGCCATTCTTATTTCTGCCAGCTTTCCTCACTCTTTCTATCTCTTTCAGCTTACACTGATATCTCCTTTCATTACTAGAACCAATTTTATCGCAGTCGTCATTTCTATTATTTGGTGGGTATCATGATAGTTTGCTGTTTATTTTCTTGCTACATTGTTTTGGTGTTTATATTTTTCTTTTTTTCGAGAAACACCATTGTGCCTTTTTATCCAAGGTAAAAATCAACTCTATAACAACAGCAACAACAACAATAACAACAAAACACGTCTAAACAGAATTTCAACATGTATAGGTATTCTAGGATATCTCGAAGTACCTGACATATGCTACGCGTCTCCAATTGGTAAAGTGCAAAAAAAAAAAGAACTTAATCAAAAATGCGTAATAGAAAAACAATACCGTGTAAAAAGATAATAAAAATATGAAAGGTATTTTTTTTTAATTTCCAGAGAATCATAATACAGGAGAAGGGCAGCGTTACTCAAGGTCACTAATCTCGAGGTTTTTTCTCTCATAACTGGTCTCATACAAGTAAACTAGGATTATGTTGGTAGATCTAATAGAACTGCACTCGCTTCTCTCATACTAATAAACTAGAATTATGTTGATAGATCTAGTCCAACTGCACTCGCATCTCTCATATTAATAAACTAGGATTATGTTGGTAGATCTAGTCGAACTGCACTCGCATCTCTCCTGCTAATAAACTAGGATTATGTTGGTAGATCTAGTCGAACTGCACTCGCATCTCTCATACTAAAAAACTAGAATTATGTTGGTAGATCTCCCCCGTGTGGTAACCGGGATCTGCAAAGAATAGGACCACTGTACCCTACCATGCATGATCGTAAAAGGCGACTAAGGAGGGTTCAGCATAGGGCCAGGAACCCTATCTGGTAAAAAAATTATCAGACTGCTACAGAAACGGAAGCAAGGGAAAAAGCAAATGCAGGTGGAAGGAGAAATGCGTATCAGGAAACTGAGCCCATGAAGGTTGTGGATGAAAGCCAGCCACTGAAAGTCCCCAGCCCGACTGCAGACCTCCTGGAACCTAAACATAAGATGCAAATAGGCAGCTGGAATGTAAGAACACTAAACCAGACTGGAAAACTAGCACAAACCATCAAGGAAATGCACAGATATAAACTAGACATACTAGGAATATAAGAAGCAAGATGGACATGACAAGGCAGAAGGAAATTAACAACACAGCACGCAGAAGATACAATAACATGGTCAGGTAAAGGGATCTTCATGAAGGAGGAGTAGCATTGATTATAACAAAAGAAGCATCAAGAGCATTGCTGAAATGGACCCCAATAAATGAGAGATTATTATATGCACGGTTCAACTCAAGATTCACGAACCTGTCTATTATAGTTTGTTATTCACCAACAGAAGCAGCTGAAGAGGAATTAAAAGAAGATTTTTACAACAGCCTACAAGCAACAGTAGAAACAATACCCAAGCATGGTATGCTACTCATCTTGGGCGACTTCAATGCAGAAGTAGGTGAAGGAAATGAAGATAGAAGAAGAATCATGGGAAGAGAAGGAATCGGAGAAATAAATGAAAATGGAGAAAGACTGTGCATTTCTGTGAAGAAAACATGATGACCATCGGAGGGACAATTTTCCAACACAAAAACATCCATAAGATGACTTAGAGGTCACCAGATAAAACCACAGAAAACCAAAATGATCACATACTAATAAACAACAAGTGGAAACGGTCACTACAAGATGTGCGAGCAAGGAAAGGAGCAGATGTAGGAAGTGATCACAACCTTCTGGTAGCAAAAATAAAACTAAAATTAAGGAAAGCCAAAATCGGAGAACACAGAAAGATACATTTTGATACAAGAAAACTGATAGACCAGCAAACAAGAAATGAATTATCAATAGTACTTAAGAACCGCTTCAGTGTCCTACAAGACGAAGCAGAAATGTCCATACTAGAGTTCAATAAAACACTACAGGAAACAGCAAAAGAGGTGCTGGGATATCGGAAAAGTAGAAAAGAGGAATGGATAAGCGAGACCACATGGGAAAAGATAGAGCAAAGAAAAGAAATCAAGGGAAAATTACTGAACACCAAATCACAATGGCTTAAAGAACGAGTTTTAAGTAATTATGCACAAAAAGACAAAGAAGTGAAGGAATCATGCCGTCAAGATAAACGTCAATATTATGACAACTTAGCAGAAACAGCAGAGAAAGCAGCATATACAAATGACATGAAAACCATATATAAAATCACAAAGCAGATGACAGGTAACTTCAACACAAGATGTGAAAGTGCAGTAAGAACACAAAATGGACAACTGGTCAGTGGAGAAAGAGAAAAAATTGAAAGATGGAGGGAACACTTTAATACCCTACTAAACAGAAAACAAGGAGCACAAACAATAGACATACCTGAAGCAAAAGCGGAACTAAACATCAATACAGGACCAATAACAATAAATGAAGTAAAGGAGGCGATAAAGAAGCTAAAATCAGACAGGGCACCAGGTGAAGATGAAGTGACTGCTGAGATGTTGAAAGCAGAAGAAACAGAAACACCAAAACAACTTTGCCGGATATTACAACAAATTTGGGATTTAGAAAAAGCCCCAGATGAGTGGAAAACTGGTCTTATAGTAAAACTACCAAAGAAGGGTGACCTCAGAGATTGCGGGAACTGGAGAGGCATTACCCTACTGCCACTCACAAGTAAAGTATTTTGCAGAATAATCATCAACAGAATTGTACCAACACTTGAGGAAAAACTTCGGAAAGAGCAGGCAGGATTTAGGAAAGGAAGATCATGCATAGACCACATATTTGCACTTAGACAAATATTAGAACAGGCAAATGAGTGGCATAGTACAACATATGCATTATTCATAGATTTTTAGAAAGCCTTTGACAGTGTCAACAGAGATGCACTGTGGAAAATCCTAAGATGGCATGGCCTCCCCCATAAAATAGTTAATGTAATCAAAGCCCTATACGAGGGTTTTCAGTGCAAAGTTATCTGTGGAGAACATACCTCCAGCAGCTTTAGGGTACAAACAGGAGTGAAACAGGGATGTGTAATATCACCAACATTATTTATCTTGGCAGTAGACTGATTAATGAAGGAGGCAACATCAGATAAACGCAGAGGATTACAATGGACCCTTGACACAGTGCTGGAGGACCTTGACTTTGCGGACGACATTTGTCTATTATCAAGCAGTCAGAAAGAAATGCAAGATAAAATAAACAAGATAACTCAGAATGCAAACAACATAGGACTAAAGATCAACGTAGGAAAGACAAAGTTAATGAAGCAAAATGTGAACAACAGAAATGTACTCAGAGTAGATAACAAGTTAGTGGAGGAGGTCAACGAATTTGTATACCTTGGCAGCAGAGTAGTAGAAAATGGAGACAGCACAGAGGACATCAACAGCAGACTTACTAGAGCAAACCAGGCTTTTGCAGTGCTGCAGAATATATGGAAATCAAAAAAACTAAATATGAAAATCAGGATATTTAAGAGTAATGTTCTAAATGTACTACTCTATGGAAGTGAATGCTGGAAAATCACCAAAACCATAGAAAACAAGTTGAATTCTTTTCAGATTAAATGTTTACGAAGAATTAGAAAAATATTTTGGCCAAACACCATAAGAAATAACATCTTATTAGCAGAAATGCAGATGAAACCACTGACAACAATTATTGAGGAAAGACGCTGGCGATGGTTGGGACATGTGCTCGGAATGACTGACAACTCACTACCAAAAATAGCACTAAGATGGACACCACAGGGGAGCAGAAGTAAGGGTAGACCAAAAGAGACATGGAGAAGAACAACAGAAAGGATGTTGAGCAATAGAGGGCTCACCTGGGCAAGAGCAGAAAAAAAGGCGAAGGACAGGCATTTGTGGAAAACCCTTGCGGAAGCCCCATGTGCCCTGGGCACTTAAGGTTCAGAGAGAGAGAGATGTTGGTAGATCTAGTCGAACTGCACTCGCATCTCTCATACTAATAAGCTAGGATTATGTTGGTAGATCTAGTCGAACTGCACTCGCATACTGCATACTAATAAACTAGGATTATGATGGTAGATCTAGTCGAACTGCACTCGCATCTCTCATTCTAGTAAACTAGGATTATTTTGGTAGATCTATACGAACTAGACCTGCATCTCTCATAGTTTTATCTCTTCTGCTTGTAGGAAGGACATTTACGGGGAGCTTCATATGAATGAGCAAAATACGTAAATAAGAGAATATGTCCGTCTAACTAAGTCTAACTAAAGAAATTAACGAAGGTTAGAAGCTGCGTGGGCAGATTAAATATTATACAGGCGCAGGTCTTAAGCGGGGATTAGTAAACTAGGAGTATTGATCGATAAGCGTGTGCAATGTGTATTTGTTATAGTTAATATATTTACGATGCTTGAATATGGTTACAGTTCTGGTAAAGAGAAATCTTGATTAGAGATTAAATTTTGACGTCCTACAGCAAAAAGAGTTTAAAATTGCCCAGTTTTACCTCATGTGGGGCGGGTATAGTCTAAACGAATCATTTTGATTGTCTCTGACTAGACAAGCTAGGACTCCAATAAGGAGAGGTAACCTGTCAGAACCTGCGTGGGTGTGTTTCACTCCAGGAGTCACAGATCAAACATTGCATACGAAACTTGAGAATTTCCCCAGGAGTCACAGAACAAACATCGCACACGAAACTTGAGAATTTGCCCAGGATTCACAGAACAAACATCGCACACGAAACTTGAGAATTTGCCGAGGAGTCACAGAATAAACATCGCACACGAAACTTGAGAATTTGTCCAGGATTCACAGAACAAACATCGCATACGAAACTTGAGAATTTGTCCAGGATTCACAGTACAAACATCGCATACGAAACTTGAGAATTTCTCCAGGAGACACAGAATAAACGTCACACATCAAACTTGAAAATTTCCCAAGGAGTCACAGAACAAACATCGTACAGGAAACTTGAGAATTTCACAAATGAGTCACAGAACAAACATCACACATGAAACTTGAGAATTTCCACAGGAGTTAAGGACAACCTCTCTCAGCCAAATCATCGCCTTCGTGTCCTCAAACTGAACTGAGCTCATTGTGGCACTGCTTTGACTTTCAACCATTCTGTTACGAGCTAACAGATCAATCTTCACCTTGTTATGCTAAATGGTATACTCCAGCACTTGTCAGGCCGAGTTTGAACAAACCTAATGAATGATATGCTGACCTTGATGTCTAAGGAGTCTCTGCTATTGCACGATGCTGTGTGAGAGAACGAGTTATGGAAATACATATATCTCCAAAAACGTCAGTGATATTAAGATGATAATAATAAACAATGAAGTAAAACCATATAAATATGAACTAATGAAAGGATAAGGAAATATTTGATAAATTCTTAATTGGATCTTTTTACATCCTCTGGCTGCTTTTTTGCCGCTTCGTTATCTATTATATCTTATATCCTTCCCGTGCTGTTAAACGTCACATAGGGCTTGCAATTTAGTTCGCCAATTTTCTTCGGCGAGTTTTTCAATCTCATCAAGGGATTTTATGCCTATTAATTTGGCCTCTCTTAATAATTTCATCTTCAGAGTTTCACGCGGTCTGCCTCTTTTTCTGTGGCCTGTTGTGTTCCACTTGACAGCTTGTTTTTGGGATTCTCTGATCGTTTCTTCTCATCAAGTGACCAACATATGTCCATCTCTTTTTCCTGATCACCCATGAGACTGGTTGTTGTTCAGTCATCTGTCTTATCTCTGCATTGTTCTTGAATTCGTTCCACTTGATGCCGAGTATTTTCCTTAGGCATTTGTTTTCAAAAGAGTCTAATTTCTTGTCTATTTCTTTAGTTGTTTTCCAGCTTTTATATCCATATATGAGGGTGGATATTACGTTTGAATTGAATAGCCTTAATGTTTTTGTGCTTATAACTTTTGAATTCCATATATTCTCAGGATTATTGAAGATTAATGCTGCTTTTACAATTATAATTCTAACTTCCTTTCTAGTGTCACAATCCTGGTCTATGTAGCTGCTAATGTATGCAAATTGATTGCCTTCTTCAACATCTGTCCCTTCTATGTGTATTTTTTTCAATTTTGATTAATGGGAAGTTTCATTATTTTTGTTTTTGTCCTTGTTAATTTCTAGTCCTTTTTTGCTAGCCAGTGAAGACAGAATATCTGTTTTATCTTGCATGGAATTCACGTTGTTACTAATAAGAGCTATGTCATCAGCAAAATCAAGATCTTCTAGTTGAGTCCCATGTACCCAGTCAATTCCTGTGTTACCTGTGCAGGATTTTTTCATTATGAAGTCTACGCAATTCCAAAAAGCAAAGGAGACAGTATACATCCTTGTTTGAAGCCTGTTTCAATCTAGAACCATTCACTCATCCCTTCTTCTGTTTTGATTGCACATAATATCCATTGTAGAAATCCTTAATATTGTTGACAATTTTAGATGGTATTCGTTATCTATTGCATTACCTTTATTCTCTTTATTTTGATTATATTTTAACCATCTATGTACGTTATTCTACACAATCACCTCTTATTGTGATTTGTTGAAGAGCAACAATTCTATCCACTTCTCGCGATTTTCAGCCAATCTTTGTACTCTTTACAGCCAGAGTCCATTTCTGTTAAAATCTCTCCGTCTTAGCTCGTATTGTTTTTTCTATAGATTGTCTGTGATCGGTTTCAGTCCTTGTAGTAGTTTTTTTTAGTACTTTCTGGAGCTTATTATCATCATCATCATCATCATTATCATCATCATCGTCATCATCATCATCATCATCACCATCAGGTGCGGTGCAGACTGGCGTTGGCTATTATGCTTCTCCAGAGTACACGATCCTTCATGCAGGCCATCAGCTCGGTTGGTGATCTCCTCTCACACCATCCCGTCAGACTGTCCAGTATCATTTCTCTTGGTCTTCCTCTTGATCTTCTTCCCTCTATTCTTCCTGTTGTTATAATATTTTCAAGACCCCCTCTTCTCATTGCATGTCCTGTGAAAGTACAAACTCTCTCTATTAATTTTTTGTATCTCCCGCTCTTCTCATCATCTTCCACCGTTTAAATCCTGTGATAACGCTCACATCGAGAACACGACTTGTGTTGGAAGAAATCTTTATTTCGCCAATGAATTCTACTGATAATTATAAAATTATATTTGCCCAGCAAAGCTAACCAAATTAATTCTCTAATTATCTCCCATTGGTGGAAGATTTCTATCCTACGTACCTAATTATGGGAACAAAAATAGGATTCGAACATGGATTAAAACTCATTTCCCAGTAAACAAGGTAAATTTGCAAATAATCAGACAGTATTAGATAAAATAATCATCTACTTAGTAATAATACCCCTACCCTTTTGTGGACAATCCGCGCTGGGGTCAATGGGCGTACGACCTTGACCGAAGCGTCATTATCCATGTGATTTTGTAGTTAGTTTCCGGGATGGGGGGAATACTTTGGCTTGCATTAGATTAAATAAGCGAACATGACCGGCAATGTATAATCTTCGTTGCGCTTATATTATTGCGCGTGTTTAGTACATTCTGCCGAACCCACTTCTTCTAGTGTAGTTATGTAGTTGCGAATTAATAGGTGATGTAAAATTCTTATATTTTCGTACTGATATGAAAATTCTGCTATCAGTGTGATTATCAATCTACTGGATGGGCAACATGTTTGATTCGTTTCTTATGCTTTTCTTGTAGACTGATCTTGTGCTGCAGAAGCACAGTTATATGGAGGTGTCATGGCAACGATAACTGCCGTGGGATAGTGCTATTGCACATTAGATTCGTAGTGAAGGTACGTGGAGGGTCAAGAGAGCCCAGGACCTCTGGTCCATCAGGTTCCAATATGAAACATAAGAAGTCACTATCGTATGATACCACGCTTAATTACCCTGCATAGCATTGTAAGAACCAAAAATAAGTTTGTCAGTACAACCGTAAAAGACTGTCCTGCTATATGGTTCAGAGATATGGTTTATGACCAAGACAATACAAGAAACATTCATGAACTACTGCTTGAGGAGAATTTTAAACATTGAATGTGGAGTTCTGAGAAAGGGCAGGACAATAGACTATGAATCTACAAATCATGTCTATGAAGCGAATGTGGATTGGCCACACGCTGAGGAAACCCGACACCAGCATAGCAGGACAGCCACTACATGGAATCATCAGGGAAATAGAAAACGAGGAAGACCTAGACTTACTTGGAGAAGAGAAATTATGGCAGTGCTTAGAGACAAGGGACGCACATGGAAGGAAGCAGAGAATAAATCTAAGAACAAGGATTACTGTAGAGCTTTTATCCGTGGCCTATGCTCTCTAGAGAGTGAAAGGCGATGATGATGATGATGATGATGATGATGATGATGATGGTGATGATGATGATGATGATGATGGTGAGCGAGGACAGGTGCTGGCAGTGATGACAGGTGCTGGCAGTGATGACAGGTGCTGACAGTGAGGACAGATGCTGGCAGTGAGGACAGGTGCTGACAGTGATGACAGGTTCTGACAGTGATGACAGTGAGGACAGGTGCTGACAGTGAGGACAGATGCTGACAGTGAGGACAGATGCTGACAGTGAGGACAGGTGCTGACAGTGAGGACAGATGCTGACAGTGAGGACAGGTGCTGACAGTGAGGACAGATGCTGACAGTGAGGACAGGTGCTGACAGTGAGGACAGATGCTGACAGTGAAGACAGATGCTGACAGTGAGGACAGGTGCTGACAGTGAGGACAGATGCTGACAGTGAGGACAGGTGCTGACAGTGAGGACAGATGCTGACAGTGAGGACAGGTGAAGACAGTCAGGACATGTGCTGGCAGTGATGACAGGTGCTGGCAGTGATGACAGGTTCTGCCAGTGATGACAGGTGCTGACAGTGATGACAGGTGCTGACAGTGATGACATGTGCTGACAGTGAAGACAGGTGCTGACAGTGATGACAGGTGCTGACAGTGAGGACATGTGCTAGCAGTGAGGACATGTGCTAGCTAGCAATGAGGACATGTGCTGACAGTGAGGACAGGTGCTGACAGTGAGGACAGGTGCTGACAGTGATGACAGGTGGTGACAGTGAGGACAGGTGCTGACAGTGAGGACAGGTGCTGACAGTGAGGACAGGTGCTGACAGTGTGGACAGGTGCTGACAGTGAGGACAGGTGCTGACAGTGAAGGCATGTGCTGGCAGTGATGACAGGTGCTGACAGTGATGACAGGTGCTGACAGTGAGGACAGGTGCTGACAGTGAGGACAGGTGCTGACAGTGAGGACATGTGCTGACAGTGATGACAGGTGCTGACAGTGATGACAGATGCTGAAAGTGATGACAGGTGCTGACAGTGAAGACAGGTGCTGACAGTGAGGACAGGTGCTGTCGAGCCTAACCTCAGATGTTGTAGTGACCTATAAATGTGAAGACACCATCACTTTACTCCCATACGGCATGCAACTGCTACAAGTAAACGTGAATTCCCTTTTACATGCCATTAATACATGTTGGGAATACGGCGCTAATCCCGTATTTTACATGACCTTTGGGGTATGAATGTTATCTTATATCTTCTTGTATCCTTCCCATTCCATGATTGCTGTTTGGTATTGGGAAGGAGAATGCCTTTGAATGTAAATGCTACAGAAGAGTTCTTAAAATATCATGAACACAAAAAAAGAACAAATATATCTATACTACAAGGACTTAATATTGAAGAAGACTGGGTAGTAAAGAGGATTAAAGAGAGAAAACTGAAATATTTTGGACACATTAAACGTCATGATCATCTAGAGAAGAGCGTCTTGGAAGGGTACATAATGGGAAAAAGAAAAAGAGGAAGACCAAGGCGAAGATGGCTGCAAGACATCGTTGATGATCTGCAAATGGATCCATCAGCAGCAGGCCATCTTGCTCACAACAGAGAGGCCTACAGGAGTGCTGTTTGGGAGGCAAAGTTCCACAAAAGACATGCAAAAAAATGAATGAATGAATGATCCTTCCCATGACGTTAAACGTCACATAGGGCTTGCAAGGTAGTTCGCCAGTTTTTACTGTTTTCAGTGAGCTTTTCAACCCCATCAAGGGATTTTATGCCTATTAATTTGGCCTCTCTTAACAATGTCCTCGTTAGAGTTTCACATGATCGACCTCTTTTTCTTCGGCCTGTTATGTTTCACTTGATAGCTTGTTTTGGGATTCTCTATTTCTTCTCATCACGTGACCGACATATGTCCATCTCCTTTTTTCTGATCACCCATGAGATAGGTTGTTGTTTGCTCATCTGCCTTATCTCGAAGTTGTTCTTGAATTCGTCCCACTTTATACCGAATATTCTCATTAGACATTTCTTTTCAAAAGAGTCTATTTTCATATATATTTCTTCAAGAAAGTGTTCCAAAAAAAAAAAAAATCCAACTTCTAAGACTTGAACCCAATGCCACCAACTTAGTAACTGGGAGCCTAAGCACTTTAAAAAAACCAAGTGTTTTAAACATAAATTATATTGAACCCGGTTTTCACAATAATATTCTTAGAATGAACCAGTTCAATAAATCGAAATGGTATTTTCGGCCTAGTATATAAAGAAAATAGTTTACGAAACAAGCTGTGCAACATTTGAGTAACAGCCAGTCAGCTGTAGTCAAGCGAGTCATCATGTGTGTGTGTGTATGTGAATGATAGATTTTATTTTCTCTGAAGCACTTCTTATGAACAGAACAGCCTCTCCTTGAGGAGGTTAAAGAAGTGCGGGCAGAAAGCAGAGATAAGAAAGTAGGTATATTTCTTCTCATCTCTGTGAAGTTTTTTTATTTATTTATTTTTTTTTTTATTTCAACAACATTTTACGCCATGTCGAAGAGATTATCCAGTGCTGTTTCTTCATGTTACTTTTCATTTCTTCTCATTTTCCAGTTCAGTGCCGTAGTTGTCCTTTTATGCTCTATAAAATGTATTTATTAGAGAACATTATTCCAAATAACGCAGTATCTAATTATATATTGTTAAATTGTGTTATTATTATATTTAATACACTATTATATCATTTCATTTTAAACTATGATTTTGCTAAAATTGTGTTTGAACATAGTATTTCATTTGACCTATCAATTAAGACTTTAAAAAAGGGCACACGTTCTCATCTAAATGAACACCACCTGTATATACAAGTCACACTAAGTCGTCTACAACAACAGTATTTCTGACAGACCAAGCAACTGGTCAAATACATCAACACTAGCTATAAATGCAAGACGTTTAGTGAGCTATGTCAGTGATTTTCAAATTATGTGATACGAGAGAACCCGTTGTGTGCCTTCAAATTTGGAGAGTAAAATATATTTTCCTTCAAATTAGACCGGACATTTGCTTTTACTAGGACATCAATTTAAAACGTTTTATTTACATAAAAATAATTAAGAACGTCTTTACTCAGCATTCCATTTTGGAGAGAGAAGATATGTGCCTCCAAGCAACGAAAACTAGGTTCTTGCACAGTACAATTTTTAAATCTTAACCAATTTGTTTCTGTTTTTGTCACATATTACTATGCATTGTAATATAATTTTAATACAGCCAGTGCAGTGATACCTGCTGTACTATAAATTTAATGTTAAATACGCAGGTGTTTGTTGTTTACGTTTTAGAACAGAAACCTGCATTGCCAAAAGTATCCCAGTCTGAAAAGATTTTGAGAACTACTAACCGACCTGACTGCTATGACAAACGCCACTGATAATTTGTGTTTTTTTTTCTACCTTATATCAGAAAATCTTCCATAATGGGGAACACACGTGAGTCATGTATTGTCTGTTTATATGTCTGTCAGTCTGCTTGCTTATCATATCCGTTTATATGTCTGTTAGCTTCCTTCCCCGTCTTGCCAGTTTATCTTTCTTCTGTTCTCAGTGTCTGATCTAAGGACAGGTAATTTTCCTGCAGCGTTTGTCTATTTCATGTGTGAGGTATGTTTCTTCTACCCGTCTTCTTTTTCTTTGTTTAACGCTCATGTGATATATGACAACATATTTATTTTATTTTTAAGATAAACCTTTCGTTTCTTCTTCTCTTTACCCACGGAAAAGTGCCAGGATACACGTATTATCCTTTTAAGATTTTCGTTATCCCTACAGTTTAATATAAGTAGTGCCATGTTACAGATAATAACTAGAGAGTAACGTATATAATGTCGTAGTCTAGACAGAAACGTATATAACGTGGTAGTCTAGAGAGTAGTGTATATAATGTTATAGTCTTGACAGTAACATATATAATGTCGTAGTCTAGACAGCACCGCACATAATGTCATAGTCTAGACAGTAACGTATATAATGTCATAGTCTAGACAGTAACAAATATAATGCCATAGCCTAGACAGGAAGGTGTGTAATGTCTTAATCTAGACAGTAACGTATATATTGTCATATGCATATATGCAGGAAACTCTCTACCGTAGAGAGCGGAACAACAACACAACTCCTTCAGATCATCAGAGGAAGTACCCCCCCTCAGACAAGTGTTTCGGCCCTTTAAACTCCTGACGACCTCACTGCCCTCTAGTTATGACCTCAGCTATTACTATATGAGTTTGTATTACACAGACAAAACACAAAATGACAAGTCACTGTCTTTTGTATAAAATATCCTTCTAGCGTAACAATAATAGCTATGTGCATGCAGGAAACTCTACTGTAGAGAGCGGAACAACAACACAATTCCTTCAGATCTTCAGAGGAAGTTCCTACCCCCCCCCCTTTAGACAAATGTTTCGTCTCTATTAAACCCATGACACTCTAAGTGGGGTGGGCCCCTCTGGGTCATGTCTTGTGGGTTGTTGCTTTTTTCCTTCCTGGAATTGAACCCGCGATCTTCCAGATACCTCTGCACTTCGAAGTGCTTCTTTATCCTTTTAGCTACGGAGTACCGGTATTAGCTGTGACAGACGAAATTATTTAATTTGTCAATGCTTGTTTTTCATACTCCACAGCCAGCATGAGGCCTTTTCTGCTGTTTATGAAAGGCTTTTCAATGGCCTTGTTCTTGCTTGTCCCTTTATGCCCAGTTCTTTACATAGGTCGTATGCTGATGTTGCTACGAATCCTCTCGCTCCCATTTCTACAGCTATCACTTTTACCTTGACTCATGCTCCCTGCCTTAATTGCTTGACCAGGTCATTGTACTTCTCACATTTGAATAAATGGTGCTCCTCTATTCTTGTTTTGTGTGGAACCGTAAGCTCGGTCATTGTTATTTCCTGTTTTGCTGTGTGGCGTACTACAATGTCCGGTCGCATTCCTCTGTTCTTGGTGCCAGTGCCTTTGAGGTATTTAGGTGGGACCTCAACTCTTTTGCTGTTGTTTGCTTTATCTTTTGCCCTGTCTACAATGGCTACTAGTTCCTGCAGCACTCTGTTGTGCCGCAAGGTGTAGCGTCCTTGACCTAATGATAATCTGCATGTTGACACATATGCTCCAATGTTTGCCTTTCGTTGCAGAGAGGGCACTTTGTGTCTTCTGATAAACCCCATTTGTGTAGGTTGGAGCCTACAGGCAGAAGGTCATAAGTAGCTCTGATGATGAAACTGAGTCTTAGAGGTACCATTTTCCAGATGTCATTCCATGTTAGTGATCTCTGCAGGATTTCCTCCCATGTTAGTGATCTCTGCAAGACTTCCTCCCATGTTAGTGATCTCTGCCGGACTTCCTCCCATGTTAGTGATCTCTGCAAGACTTCCTCCCATGTTAGTGATCTCTGCAGGACTTCCTCCCATGTTAGTGATCTCTGCAGGACTTCCTCCCATGTTAGTGATCTCTGCAGGACTTCCTCCCATGTTAGGGATCTCTGCAAGACTTCCCCCCCCCCCATGTTAGGGATCTCTGCAGGACTTCCTCCCATGTTAGGGATCTCTGCAGGACTTCCTCCCATGTTAGTGATCTCTGCAGGACTTCCTCCCATGTTAGGGATCTCTGCAAGACTTCCTCCCATGTTAGGGATCTCTGCAAAACGTCCTCCTATGTTGTCATTTGGCATTGCTGTGCCTCTGGGAGTGCAATATGGACCCGCTTATCATCCTCTGAATTAGTTACTTCGCTGATGATCATATACCTTCTTTCCTTACAGTAGGTCTTTGACAACAATTTGATTTCACTATGACCAAATCCCATTCTGTTGGTCTGGTTGTATCCTATTATTTGCTAAAGACCCACTTCAAAGTGCAGTGTCAACTCAATCCCGGGACGAAAAAAGCAACAACTCACAAGACTTCTGGGAGTCATGACCCAGAGGGGCCTATCCCCCTTAGAATGTCAGGAGTTTAATAAGGCCGAAACACTTGTCTAGGGAGGGGGTGGTACTTAATCTGATGATCTGAATGAGTTGTGTTGTTGTTCCGCTCTCTACAGTAGAGAGTTTCCTGCATACTTACTTCTTTCAGCTCATGTGTTTCCCTGGCTGTGGTCACTTCCTCACTTACTTTCCATTTTCGTCCAGTTTTAAGTGTTGGCTGCACTTCTCGTACTACTGGATCTGTAGATTCTTGTAGTATCATTGCAAGCCTTGTCTTATCTACCTTTCATTCTTCGACAACAGATTTGAATGGTAGCTGCAGTTTGCTCTTCTTACAGTACAGTGCTACATCAGTTAATCCTGGTGGTACACCCAGCCACTTTCTTATGGATTTATTTATCTTTCTTTCGACTGCCTCTACTGTGCTGATACTTACTTCGTAAATGAGTAGTGGTCACGTCAATTTTGGGATCAGCGTGAACTGGAGGCACCATAATTTGAACTTTCCCGGTAGCCTGCGTTTGTCAATAATGTTCAGTCTGTTCTGTGGTATTTCTATGACCTGTTTCACCTCGTTTGAATCTTTCATGGATGCATCATATACTTTGCAAAGGCTCTTCACTAGCTCTTCCCCCACAGTTGGGATTATTTGATTTGCCACTGTGTACGATCTTTCTATCACTTTCCTCTTTATGATTGGCAGGCTTCTTGACTTCTTCGGCTTGAAGTTCATGCGGCGCCATATGATAAGGCTGACCAAACGCTCTAACATCCTTCGTGCCGGTGCTTGACTTGGTTGTTATTACTGTTGTGTTATCCATGAACGCATTTAGTGTTATCTGTCAACCATTTCTGAACATAGGGCTTTCTGCTACTCCTTCTGCTGCTTTCAGTATTAATTGCATGGCTAGTAGGAAGAATGTGGGAGATATTGTACAGCCCATTTCAATTCCTACTGGAGCTCAGACTATCTTCTAATATATCACGATGTTCCAAATTTCATGCAGAACACTGTGAAGTATGTTTTCAGCATCTTCATGATTTCTCTTAGCACATAAGACATGTCTAGTGCTATCCATATCATCTGTTGCGGTACTGGGCCATATGCAGTGGCTAGATCGAGCCATATTTGAATCATGCTACAGGTCTTGCTTTCCAGATCTTGGCTGTTGAATAGTTTCATAAATTATTAAAGCATCCTCAAGACATCCTAGGGAACCTGGAATTCCTCCCTTCTGCACGGATATATCGACGTAACCATTATCTAGGAGATATGTTGTTAGTCTCCATGCCATCACGGAGAAGAATATCTTTCCTTCCACATTCAGAAGTGAGATGGGTCTGTATGATGTGTCTGTATCAACAGATATGTTGATCTCAGTGGGTTTCTGCTTCTTTATGATGTATACTCCGTTAGCCTTTCTCCATTCTTTACTTATGAATCCCTTGCTCCATGCTGTTCGTAGGAGTTTATGGAGCTTCTTCAGTACTTCTGGGAAATTTTTGTATAGTATGTAAGGAACGCCATTTCAGTCCAGTGCTGATTCACCTTTAGCTTTTTTTTACGAGGCCCTCTACTTCTTGTAAGGTTGGTGGGTTGCATTTGAATTTGCTGCCTGGTGCAAAAGGCCAAACTAGACCTTTCATCTGCTCGGGTGACATTGCTCATATGTTCCTAGGGCACCTCCTTACCTGCTTTCAGCGTACCTGATTAAGGCTGTTCAAATAACTGCTTGGCAAACCAGAAGGGATCTTCTCTGTATAACTTCTCTCGTGCGTATCTGGTTTCCTTCTTTGTTTTATAGTCTTTCAGCTCTGCAAAAGGGCATTGTGCTGGGCTTTTAGATGCTGCCAAACTTGCCTTAATCCTTCCTTTTCTGACTCACGTGCCTTCTTGAACATTTTTGGGTATGGTTTTTCCGCCGTCTTATTGTTTCTATTTTCCTTGTCTTCCGGATTTTCTTGGTGCTACTTTTTCCCTTTAATCACTTATCACATGAAACAATGATCTGTGTATGCAAAGTTGTCGCCGAATCTAACAGAATGTGTCTGTGTGGTCCCTGAATTTCTCATGTGAAGTTAACACCCCTGGTTGTTTGTTTATATAATCGAACTTATAAGGTGCTTGCTCTTGATTCTAGAGCTGAGACTTGGGGTGTAATTATTGTATTAAATGGAAAAGGCGCGTGAGACAAAGTCTAACGATGATTTGTAAGGTGCAGTATGAATTTTTTAAAAACTTTACTCATAACTTGAATCTCCATCTAACGTTGTGTCAGAGAGGTCGTCTTTTGTGCTAGCGTGATGATGTGTGAAAGAAACAGCCATGTAGCTACTATGTGTGTTTCGTCGTCTTCTGGTGGTTCCGGTTGGCTATGGCTATTTACTGCTTGACCAGTTCTCACTCCTTCAGGATGTCCATTGTTTCCATCGTAGACTCTGTTTGGTGTTCCATTTCCAAGACGCAACCCAACCTTCATCATCCTAGTCTGCTTCTGATGGTGACACTTTCTCTTTCTTCTCTAAACAACCATCCACATGGACACCATCTGCAGGAGCGTCTCGTTCACTAGACCTCTACATTGATCACGCCCTTCATGAAATCCACAGGCTTCCTCCTCCCCGTGTAATTTATTCATTAATTTTATTTATTTATGTTTTGTTATTTCTTTTACATAAGCTTGATGTGAATCTATACTTTGTCTCCTCTCTCTGATTCTTCTTCATGTTTGCTTTTGTTTGAAAAAGGCTGGCGCCGAAACGTCACTAACATCACATTCTCTGTCCTAATCAGGACAATGCTACAAAACTATTTACATTCTAAGCTAGGCAAAGCCTTGCCCTAAAAAGAACAAATGTTACTGCAACAAAGCTAAGCATGTCTAAAACTCACTGACAATTACTGCAATCGAACCCATTTAATATTACATCGCTTTATGTCACCACCTGGATATTTACAGACCCCACTTTCTATCAGAGACTGGGCGAGTACAAGCTATAAACATCTCACAAAGCGTTATCAGCTTGCGACTCATCAAAGAAGGAGCTCCTGTTTGATCACCGAGTACGTGCCACATCAACCTTTTGAACACGTGGGCATCAAAGCTCAGGTGGTGTGAATGATGTGAAACATTTGGTGTGAATGAAAGGCATACTGTGGCCGCCCTTTCGTGATTAAAATCTTTCTGTTCTCTCAAACTCGTCTCTAGGGAGCATTCTGGTGTATTCTGTACAGGGAGGGATTCCACAGATAGGTTTTTCCTTTTTTTTCTTTTGGTAATATGTTGTTTGTGTTTGTGTATGTAATCCTTGAAAAAGTCTCACGATGAAATATTGGATGTTATATGTTATTCATTCTCACCTTACTCTCATACTTTCTTCTATTTATTTTTTTCTCACTATATTCTCACTATATTCTCACTATATTCTCACTATATTCTCACTATATTCTCACTATATTCTCACTATATATATGGATGCATCAGCAGCAGGTCATCTTGCTCACAAACGAGAGGCCCACAGAAGTGCTTTTTGGGACGCAAAGTTCCGCAAGGGACATGCAAATGAATGAGTGAATGAATGAATGAATATTCATTCCGTCTCTTTGTAAAACTGTACCATACGCCACTATATGCCTTTATTACTACGACTATTTATGCCACCATTATTTGTTATCTGTGTCTTGTCACCAGTATTTTGACACATGACTCAATAATATCATCATTCATCATATGAACTTTATCATCATCCTGAGCCATTATTAAACTCACTGATGTTTTTCATGATCTATAGGGTTAGTAATAAGCTAAGTTCGACTGTTCAAATCTCTATTGCTTGCGTCGCCATCATACAGGAAAAGTGACGTTGTCAGTGTGTAATTTTGTGTTAGTTGTTAGAAACCGTCCCACCAGAGGCTCTAGTGAAGACGTTGTCACTAGTATCCATCAGTCAGATTTACAGGGGCACACGAGCTGTCATACTTAGTGCAGAACTGCATCACCGGCCAATATCCTTCCGAACTACTTATTCAACTAACTAATACAAGGTCACTGTCTGTAAAAATGCAACATTTATTTCTATCACCCAGATAAATATGAAGTAGTTTGACATCACTTAGGGATTAGCAATATTTAGAACTCCTTGGCCTAAAGAACACTCCTGACAGTAGACTAAAACCGCGGGTAAGATTATCATTGAAGAACAATAAAGAACACTAATCACAGTAGACTGAAAACACGTGTAAGATTAACATTGAAGAGCACTAAAGAACACTCCTCACAGTAGACTAAAAGCGCGTGTAAGATTAACATTGAAGAACACTAAAAAACACTAATCACAGTAGACTAAAAGCGCGTGTAAGATTAACATTGAAGAACACTAATCACAGTAGACTAAAAGCGCGTGTAAGATTAACATTGAAGGACACTAAAGAACACTAATCACATTAGACTAAAAGCGCATGTAAGATTAACATTGAAGAACACTAAACACAGTAGACTGAAAACACGTGTAAGATTAACATTGAAGAACACTAAAGAACACTAATCACAGTAGACTAAAAACGCGTGTAAGATTAACATTGAAGAACACTAAAGAACACTAATCACAGTAGACTAAAAACGCGTGTAAGATTAACATTGAAGAACACTAAAGAACACTAATCACAGTAGACTGAAAACACGTGTAAGATTAACATTGAAGAACACTAAAGAACACTAATCACAGTAGACTAAAAACGCGTGTAAGGTTAACATTGAAGAACACTAAAGAACACTAATCACAGTAGACTAAAAACACGTGTAAGATTAACATTGAAGAACACTAAAGAACTGGGTCGCATTCTCCCAGACGGTGACTGGGATGGGTCCTTTGGAAAGGCAGATGCTGCCCAAGATCAAGCAGGAACAGACCTTACCCTACTGACTTATAATTCGCAGATTAGTTACTCACTTGAGGTCACGTGTCAGGTGATTCTAAAAGGATGAGCTAATCTATGGTCCATCTTCTAAAAACTCGTGCTGAGAAAATTGTATAGTTTACTATTCCTGTATACAGTACCAGATTTTTTACCACCATAGTCAGATGTTACCACCGTATTCGCATGATGTATTTCGTTATTTTACCACTCCATTCACACCATCATCGATGTAGGGAAACTTCGTTATTAGAAATCAGTAAACTGAGTTATTCTGGGCTGATGATTTTGATCTGAGACTCCGTGCCGTGGAATATCATGTTTATACTTCTACCATCTCTGGGCTACTCAAAGTTTAGAGAAGAGTAGCTGGACATATAGCGAGCTGTGCTGCTTTCTTTCTTCGTATATATATATATATATATATATATATATATATATATACGTATTTCAATACACACATAGCTAAACTAATGCACACATAATACATATTGTTAAATACACAGAAATGTCATAATTTATTTCTAATCCCCACCCCAAATGTTTTTCTCCAGAGGCTGCTTATGAAAGAGGTCGCAGAGATGCTTGTGAAAGTAAGTACCCTTCAGATAGTTATGGTTAGATTGTCCATTATGTGAACAGTAATTAAACTGCAAAAAAAGTGACCAAACATAAAAGCTTTACTCGTTCAGTAAAGTGATTAAATTTTAACAGAAATATCAAACATGCAGTTAACCATTTTATCTTTCTTCTCTGTGTATATATCTAAGGACAGGTAATTTGCCTGCTGTGTTTGTATGTTTCGTGTGTAAGTGGTATGTTTATTTTACCTGTCTTTGTTTAACGCTCATGTGATATATAACAATACATTTATTCTATTTTTAAGATAGACCTTTCTTTTTCTCTTCTCTCTATCCGACGAATAGCGACATGACACACTTATTGTCGCTTTATTCTCACTATATTCTCACTATATATATGGATGCATCAGCAGCAGGTCATCTTGCTCACAAACGAGAGGCCCACAGAAGTGCTTTTTGGGACGCAAAGTTCCGCAAGGGACATGCAAATGAATGAGTGAATGAATGAATGAATATTCATTCCGTCTCTTTGTAAAACTGTACCATACGCCACTATATGCCTTTATTACTACGACTATTTATGCCACCATTATTTGTTATCTGTGTCTTGTCACCAGTATTTTGACACATGACTCAATATCATCATTCATCATATGAACTTTATCATCATCCTGAGCCATTATTAAACTCACTGATGTTTTTCATGATCTATAGGGTTAGTAATAAGCTAAGTTCGACTGTTCAAATCTCTATTGCTTGCGTCGCCATCATACAGGAAAAGTGACGTTGTCAGTGTGTAATTTTGTGTTAGTTGTTAGAAACCGTCCCACCAGAGGCTCTAGTGAAGACGTTGTCACTAGTATCCATCAGTCAGATTTACAGGGGCACACGAGCTGTCATACTTAGTGCAGAACTGCATCACCGGCCAATATCCTTCCGAACTACTTATTCAACTAACTAATACAAGGTCACTGTCTGTAAAAATGCAACATTTATTTCTATCACCCAGATAAATATGAAGTAGTTTGGTATCACTTAGGGATTAGCAATATTTAGAACTCCTTGGCCTAAAGAACACTCCTGACAGTAGACTAAAACCGCGGGTAAGATTATCATTGAAGAACAATAAAGAACACTAATCACAGTAGACTGAAAACACGTGTAAGATTAACATTGAAGAGCACTAAAGAACACTCCTCACAGTAGACTAAAAGCGCGTGTAAGATTAACATTGAAGAACACTAAAAAACACTAATCACAGTAGACTAAAAGCGCGTGTAAGATTAACATTGAAGAACACTAATCACAGTAGACTAAAAGCGCGTGTAAGATTAACATTGAAGGACACTAAAGAACACTAATCACATTAGACTAAAAGCGCATGTAAGATTAACATTGAAGAACACTAAACACAGTAGACTGAAAACACGTGTAAGATTAACATTGAAGAACACTAAAGAACACTAATCACAGTAGACTAAAAACGCGTGTAAGATTAACATTGAAGAACACTAAAGAACACTAATCACAGTAGACTAAAAACGCGTGTAAGATTAACATTGAAGAACACTAAAGAACACTAATCACAGTAGACTGAAAACACGTGTAAGATTAACATTGAAGAACACTAAAGAACACTAATCACAGTAGACTAAAAACGCGTGTAAGGTTAACATTGAAGAACACTAAAGAACACTAATCACAGTAGACTAAAAACACGTGTAAGATTAACATTGAAGAACACTAAAGAACTGGGTCGCATTCTCCCAGACGGTGACTGGGATGGGTCCTTTGGAAAGGCAGATGCTGCCCAAGATCAAGCAGGAACAGACCTTACCCTACTGACTTATAATTCGCAGATTAGTTACTCACTTGAGGTCACGTGTCAGGTGATTCTAAAAGGATGGGCTAATCTATGGTCCATCTTCTAAAAACTCGTGCTGAGAAAATTGTATAGTTTACTATTCATGTATACAGTACCAGATTTTTACGCACTACCACCATAGTCAGATGTTACCACCGTATTCGCATGATGTATTTCGTTATTTTACCACTCCATTCACACCATCATCGATGTAGGGAAACTTCGTTATTAGAAATCAGTAAACTGAGTTACTCTGGGCTGATGATTTTGATCTGAGACTCCGTGTCGTGGAATATCATGTTTATACTTCTACCATCTCTGGGCTACTCAAAGTTTAGAGAAGAGTAGCTGGACATAGAGCGAGCTGTGCTGCTTTCTTTCTTCGTATATATATATATATACGTATTTCAATACACGCATAGCTAAACTAATGCACACATAATACATATTGTTAAATACACAGAAATGTCATAATTTATTTCTAATCCCCACCCCAAATGTTTTTCTCCAGAGGCTGCTTATGAAAGAGGTCGCAGAGATGCTTGTGAAAGTAAGTACCCTTCAGATAGTTATGGTTAGATTGTCCATTATGTGAACAGTAATTAAACTGCAAAAAAAGTGACCAAACATAAAAGCTTTACTCGTTCAGTAAAGTGATTAAATTTTAACAGAAATATCAAACATGCAGTTAACCATTTTATCTTTCTTCTCTGTGTATATATCTAAGGACAGGTAATTTGCCTGCTGCGTTTGTATGTTTCGTGTGTAAGTGGTATGTTTATTTTACCTGTCTTTGTTTAACGCTCATGTGATATATAACAATACATTTATTCTATTTTTAAGATAGACCTTTCTTTTTCTCTTCTCTTTATCCGACGAATAGCGACATGACACACTTATTGTCGCTTTAAGAGTTTCGTTATCCTAGAGGGCAGTATAAATATTGCCGTATTCCAGACAGTAAAATGTATATCGTCGTAGTCTAGACGGTAATGTATATAATGTCATAGTTTAGACAGTAACGTATATAATGTCTTAGTCTAAGCAGTGACACATATAATGTTGTAGTCTAGACAGTAACTTATAAAACGTCTTAGTCTAAACAGTAATGTATATAATCTTGTAGTCTAGACAGTAACGTATATAATGCCTTATTTTAGATAGTGACATATATAATGTCTTAGTCTAGATAATAACGTATATAATGTCTTAGTCTGGACAGTAACGTATATAATGTCTTAGTCTAGACAGTAACGTATATAATGTCTTAGTCTAGACAGTAACGTATATAATGTCTTAGTCTAGACAGTAACGTATATAACGTCTTAGTCTAGACAGTAACGTATATAATGTCTTAGTCTAGACAGTAACGTATATAATGTCTTAGTCTAGACAGTAACGTATATAATGTCTTAGTCTAGACAGTAACGTATATAATGTCTTAGTCTAGACAGTAACGTATATAATGTCTTAGTCTAGACAGTAACGTATATAATGTCTTAGTCTAGACAGTAACGTATATAATGTCTTAGTCTAGACAGTAACGTATATAATGTCTTAGTCTGGACAGTAACGTATATAATGTCTTAGTCTAGACAGTAACGTATATAATGTCTTAGTCTAGACAGTAACGTATATAATGTCTTAGTCTGGACAGTAACGTATATAATGTCTTAGTCTGGACAGTAACGTATATAATGTCTTAGTCTGGACAGTAACGTATATAATGTCTTAGTCTGGACAGTAACGTATATAATGTCTTAGTCTGGACAGTAACGTATATAATGTCTTAGTCTGGACAGTAACGTATATAATGTCTTAGTCTGGACAGTAACGTATATAATGTCTTAGTCTGGACAGTAACGTATATAATGTCTTAGTCTGGACAGTAACGTATATAATGTCTTAGTCTGGACAGTAACGTATATAATGTCTTAGTCTGGACAGTAACGTATATAATGAGATTTTCAAAGCAATAACGTCAATATTGCATGTTACAGACAATAACGTCAATATTGCATGTTACAGACAACGTCAATATTGCATGTTACAGACAATAACGTCAATATTGCATGTTACAGACAATAACGTCAATATTGCATGTTACAGACAATAACGTCAATATTGCATGTTACAGACAATAACGTCAATATTGCATGTTACAGACAATAACGTCAATATTGCATGTTACAGACAATAACGTCAATAGCTCAAAGTTAGGTTTCAGACAGAAATGAAAAGAAACTTAACAGACAATATAACAATTTAAAGACTAACTATTATCTAGGTTTTAGAAAACTGCCTTTTTCGAAGATCAGGATACAACTTAAAGTGCTCCCATCATAAAGAAAGTTGCTACAGTAATATTATAAAGTAATGCTGCACGACTCCTGTTCTAGTCATCGATGACACAGTTTTAATTACCCAGCCTCCCAGGCTACATTTAGCAAGGGCCTTCACCCTCTTCGACTAGTCCCTGAACGGTTTTCTCAGATATACGACCTGACTGCCCTCTAGTTGTGATCTCTACTATTACTAAATGCGTTTGTATTACAGAGATAACACACAAACTGATACGTGCCTGTCTTTTGTAAACACCCCCCCCCCCTCCTCAGACAAGTGTTCCAGTCCTATTAAACACATGACACTATTGGGGGGGGGGGGGGGAGAGGCCTCTGGGTAATAAGTCCCAAAGGTCTTGTGAGTTGTTGCCCTTTTCCGTCCATGAATTGAAACCGTGATCTTCCAATTGGCGCTGCACTTCGAAGTCATCTTAGAGATTTAGCTACGGATTATCGGTATTGGTTGTTGCAGACGAAATTATTTAAGTTGTCAATGCTTGTTTCTCATACTCCACAGCCAGCGTGAGGCCAACTCTGCTGTTTCTGAAAGGCTTTTCAATGGCCTTGCTCTTGCTTGTCTCTTTATGCCCAGTTGTTTACAAAGGCCGTATGCTGATGTTCATACGAAACCTCTCGCTTCCACTTCTACAGCTATCACTTTTGCACTTGACTCCTGCCACCTGCCTTAGCTGCTTGACCAGATAAATTTAGTTCTCACATTTGAAATAATGCTGCTCTTCTATTCTTGCTTCATGTGGAACCGTAATATCGATCATAATTAGTTCCTGTTTTTCTATGGAGTACACTACAATGTCCGGTCTCATTTCTGTGTTCTTGATAGCAGTCGGGTATTCTCTTCTTCCTGGTAGGTTCGCTATCACATCCCATTCGATACCACCATCTAGCAGTGGTGGTAAGATAATGTCCCTGATTTCGATATTCGATTTTGTACCAGAGCCTTTGAAGTACTCAAATGGGACCTCAACTCTTTTGCTGTTGTTTGTTTTATCTTTTGCCCTGTCTACAATGGCTACTAGTTCCTGCAGCACTTTGTTGTGCCGCCAGGTGTAGCGTCCTTGACGTAATGATACTCTGCATGCTGACAGCACATGTTCCAATGTTTGCCTTTCGTTGCTGAGAGGGCACTTTGCGTCTTTTGATGCACTCGATTTGTGTAGGGGTACCATTTTCCAGATGCCAATCCATGTTAGTAAATCACCAAAACCAAGTTGAATTCTTTCCAGACTAAATGTTTACGAAGAATTAGAGAAATCTTTTAGCCAAACACCATAAGAAATAACATCTTGTTGGGAGAAATGCAGATGAAGCCACTGACAGCAAGCAATTATTGAGGAAAGACGCTGGCGATGGTTGGGACATGTGCTCCGAATGACTGACAACTCACTACCAAAAAATAGCACTAAGATAGACACCACAGGGGAACAGAAGTAAGGGTAGACCAAAAGAGACACGGAGAAGAACAACAGAAAGGATGTTGAGCAATAGAGGGCTCACCTGGGCAAGAGCAGAAAAAAGGCAAAGGACAGGCATTTGTGGAAAACCCTTGCGGAAGCCCCATGTGCCCTGGGCATTTAAGGTTCAGAGAGAGAGAGAGAGAGAGAGAGATAATCCATGTTAGTGATCTCTGCAGGACTTCCTCCTATGTTGTTAGTTGGCATTACTTTGCCTTTTGGACTTCATTATGCACTCGCTTTTCATCCTCTGAATTCCTTACTTCACCGAAGGTCATATCACTTCTTTCCTTCGACCACTACTTGATTTCACCATGAAAAATCCCCTTCTGTTGGTCTGGGTATATCCTATTACTTCTTTCAGCTCTTGTGTTTCCCTGGCTGTGGTCATTTCCTCACTTACTCTCCATTTTCTTTCTGTCTTTAGTGTTGGCTGCACTTCTCGTACCACCACATCTGTAGATTCTTGTAGCATCATTGCAAGCCTTTTCTTTCCTACCTTGTATTCTTCGACCATAGATTTGAATGGTAGCTGCGTTTACTCTTCTTGCAGTACAGTGATACATCAATTAATCCTAGTGGCACGCTCACCCACTTTCTTATGGATTTATCTTTCTTTCGACTGCCTCTACTGTGCTTTTATTTAATTAGTAAATGAGTAGTGGCTACATCAATTTTGGAACCAGCATGAACTGGAGGCACCATACTTTGAAATTTCCATATACTTTTGTCTATGATGTTCAGGCCATTCTGTGCCATTTCTATGACCTGCCTTTGAGTCTTTCATGGAAGCATCATATACTCTGCCAAGGCTCTTCACTAGCTCTTCCCCTACAGTTGGGATTATTTGATATGCCACTGTGTATGATCTTTCTAATGCTTTCCTCTTTATGAGTGATAGGCTTCTTGACTTCTTTGGTTTGACGCTCATGCGGCGCCATATGATAAGGCTGTCCAAACGCTCTAACATCGTTCTAGCCTGTGCTTCACTGGTTGTTATTACTGTTGTGTTGTCCATGAATGTTTTAATGTATCTGACATCCATTTCTGGACCTTTGACTTTCTGCTACTCCAGCTGTTTTCGGGATTATATGCATGAGTAGTACAAACAGTATGGGAGATATTGTACTGCCCATTTAAATTCCTACCTGGAGCTCAATCCATCTTGTAACACATCCTGATGTTCAAAATCTCACGAGGAACATCGTGAAGTACGTTTCCGGCATCTTCGTGATTTATTTTGACATATGATACATGTTTAGTGCTATCCATATCATCTGTTGCCGTACTGAGACATATGAAATCACTAGTTCAAGCCTTATTACCTGTAGATCTTGCTTTCCAGATCTTGCCTGTTGAATAGCTTCCTAAATCATTGAAGCATACTAGAGACATCCTAGTGAACATGGAATTCCTCCCTTCTGCACGGATGTATCAACGCAACCATTATCTGAGAAATATTTTGTTAGCCTACTTGCCATCACAGAGAAGAATATATTTCCTTCCACATTCAGAAGTGAAATGGGTCTGAACTGGTTGATCTCAGTGAAATTATGCTCCTTTGGGATGTATACTCCTTTAGCCTTTTTCTATTCTTTACTAATGAATACCTTGGTCCATGCTGTTAGTAGGAGTTTATGGACAACCTTCATAATCCCAATCCACTTCTGATGATGACCCTTTCTCTCTCTTCTCTAAACAACCATCCACCTGGACACCATTTGCAGAACCGTCTCGTTCATTAGACCTCTACATTGATCACGCCCTTCATGAAATCTACAAGCTTCCCCCTCCCCGTGTACGGCACAAAAGATGTTACTGACCCCCGGGGAGTATCGCGCACTTTCACAACTCCAGCGCAAACGAGATATCGTGATCAAGAGTGCTGACAAGGGAGGGGCCATTGTTTGCTGGAAGAAAGATTTCTACATCCAAGAGGCTATGAGCCAGCTGAGTAACACAAAATTCTATGACTCTTGTCCTCAAGATTCGACTGTGGTCAATAGCAATCACCAGGTTCGTGACACGATCAACGAACTCATCCACAAGACTGATCTTTCTCCCTCTGCTACACATCTACACATCCTTGAGACTGATCTTTCTCCTTCTGCTACACATCTACACATCCGTGAGGCTGATCTTTCTCCCTCTGCTACATATATATATACATCCTTGAGGCTGATCTTTCTCCCTTTGCTACACATCTACACATCCGTGAGGCTGATCTTTCTCCCTCTGCTACACACCTACACATCCTTGAGACTGATCTTTCTCCTTCTGCTACACATCTACACATCCTTGAGACTGATCTTTCTTCCTCTGCTACACATCTACACATCCGTGAGACTGATCTTTCTCCCTCTGCTACTCATCTACACATCCGTGAGGGTGATCTTTCTTCCTCTGCTACACATCTACACATCCGTGAGGCTGATCTTTCTCCCTCTGCTACTCATCTACACATCCGTGACAGCTGTTTAAAGAAGCCATCCTTTTATCTACTTCCCAAGATAAACAAACCAGACTACTCAGGAAGGTCCATAGTTTCAGCGTGTACCTCCCCTGAAGAACAAATCTCTGACTTTCTTCATAGTATCTTTCAACTTCCTGTTGTTAGTCTGCCCACTTATCTGAAGAACACGAACCATTCTCTCATTGCTTTCGAGACCCTTACCCTCCTGCCTGGTCACACCTACCGTATCTTCACCCTTCATGTAGTATTCTTATACACATCCATCCCTCATGATCAGGGACTTAAGGCCGTCAAGTTGTTTCTGAACATAAAACAACATCATTCTATTCCAAGTCTACTATTCTGCGCAAGATATGACTTGACCTCCAAAACAACTCGTTTGAATTAAACGGCCTGTACTTCGACCAGATTAGTGATGTGGCCATGGGTACCAAATTTGGCTCTAGCTACGCATGTCTGTTCATGAACCACTTCGAACACAAGGTTCTGAGTCCTATACAGGTCCTTTTCCATCCTTCTTTATGCGCTTCATAGATGATGGCATTGGTGTCACATCATTGCCAGACAAAGACCGTGACGACTTCATCAGTTTTAATAAAAAGTACAATACTGACATTTCTTTCACTTCCTATGTCTCTACAACTTCCGCTAACTTTCTCGAAATTGCCGCCACTATCGGCCCTACCGGGCTTACTACTTCTGTCCACTATAAAACCTACAGACTCTCACAGCTATCTCTTGTACTCTTCCACCCATCCCAGATCGTGTAAGGACTCTCTTCTTTTTTCCCAGCTTCTTAGTTTGCGATGTTTGTGTACTGATGATAGAGATTTCCATGAGCAATTTCACAAAATGTTAGATTTCGTCTGCCAACGAGGTTATCCAGAACCTGTTCTCTCTTCATCTTGGAACCACATCAGCCATATGTCGCGGCAACAAGCCCTCACTCTTAAACCGCCCTGTAGCTTGGACAGAGTCAAACTGGTTCTCACGCACCACCCCCACAATTTGGCAGTTAAGAACATACTGTTTCGCCATCTCCATCTCCTCCAGACCCAGCCTGATAGACGTGAAATGTTTGGGGAACCCCCATTGGTGGCCTACAGACGGGACAAAAAAGTATGGACCTTTTAGTTAGACTTCGCCTTAAGACAGAGGAAAGGAGATCTGGCTAGCCTCAACAACAAACACCAAGTATTGCATCTATCACTTCCTCAACGTCTGGGACCATTAAAAGTGTCCTGAGTCCACGTTATCAGTTCAGAAGGGCTTAACCTGCACTTCACGCAACGTTATTTATGCCATTATGTGCAAACGTTGTGATACGAAGTATATAGAGAGGACCGGTTTACACTTAGGAGATCGTTTTTTTTCGTCAACATCTTAACGATATTTCAAAGAGGGCATTGACCCTGTGGCAAACAGGAGAAAACGGGACATTTTTGTTAGTGCAATCCGTTCCTGTTCTACTGATGTACGCTCTCGGAGACTCTAGAAAAGCGCCTTATTTTCCAGGCTGTCTGTCTCCACCCAGGTGGAATTAACAATGTATTCATTTTCCTTTAAACATCTTTAGATTTGCACATATTTTCTTTCTTATCTTAGCCCCGACTATTTCACTGCAGCTCTTCACTCATCAGTTTCACGTTATCTCCCGGTTTCCCTCCCCCCTCCCTCCCACCAACCCCGCCTCCAAATTCTTCTCTAGCCGTTTATTGCCCTTCCTAGTCTATTTCCTTGCCCCCCCCCCCACCACCCCGACTTCTCCCTTCCACCGCCGTTGACATCCGATTGGTTGTATCTCCTTTCCTTTGTGGTCTCCCAAACTAGTCTGGTGTATTCTGTACAAGGAGGGTTGCCACAAAGATGCGTTTTTCCTTTTTATTTTCTTTGTATGTTGTTTGTGTTTGTGTATGTAATCCTTGAAAAAGTCTCATGCCGAAATATTGAATGTTGTATGTTGTTCATTCTCATGTTACTTTCATATTTTCTTCTATTTATTTTTTCTCACTATATTCACTCCGTCTCTTTGTAAAACTGACCATACGCCACTATTTGCCTTTATTACTACAGCTATTTATGCCATAATGATTTGTTATCTGCGTCTTGCCACCAGTACTTTGACACGTGACTCGATAATACCATCATTCATCATATGAACTTTATCATCATCCTGAGCCATTATCAAACTCACCTGATGCTTTTCATGGTCTATAGGGTTTGTAGAAAGCTAACTTCGACTGTTCAAATGTCTATTGCCTGGCTGCTATCATATAGGAAAAGTGACGTTGTCAGTGTGTAATTTTGTGTTACTTGTTAGAAACTCTCTCACCAGAAGCTCCATGTGAAGACGCTGTCACTAGTATCCATCAGTCAGATTTACAGGGGCACATGAGCTGTCATACTTAGTGCAGAACTGCATCACCGGCCACTGTCCTTCAGAACCCCTTATTCAACTAACTAGTTCTCCGCCACTGTCTCTAAACATCCCGCTGCCTTTATTTCTATTACTCAGGTATACATGTCAGTGTCTCTAAACCAGCTGCCTTTACGTCTATTGCCCAGATATACATACCACTGTCCCTAACCACCCGCTGCGTTTATATCTATCACCCAGATAAATATGAAGTAGTTTGTCATCACTTAGCGAATAGCAAAAATTAGAACTCCTTGACCTAAAGAGCACTCCTCACAGTAGACTAAAAATACGCGTAAGATTAACATTGAAGAACACTAAAGAACACTCCTCATAGTAGACTAAAAACACGAGTAAGATTAACATTGAAGAACACTAAAGAACAGGGTCGCAGTCTCCCAGACGTGACTGGGATGGGTCCTATCTAAAGTCAGATGCTGCCCAAGATCAAGCAGGAATAGACCTTACCCTACTGACCCATAATTCGCAGATTAGTTACTCACTTGAGAGCATGTATCTTGTGATTCTAAAGGGATGAGCTAATCTAAGGTCCATCTTTCAAAAACTCGTGCTAATGACCGCGTGACCAAGGAACCTCATTGCTTGGGACGACATGTTTAAAATCATCCACATTAAAGCCATTTTGGTTTTCAAATCACTTAAGATCAGGCTAAGAGAAATGGTCCTGCATGAATCTTATCAGAAAACTGACAAAATTGTATGTTTTACTATTACTATTATTTTTATGCACTACCACCATAGTCAGATGTTACCACCGTTATTCGTATGATGTATTTCGTTATTTTATCACTCTATTCACACCATCATCGATGTAGGGAAATTTCGTTATGAGAAGTCAATAAACTGAGTTACTCTGGGCTGATGATTTTGATCTGAGACTCCGTGTCGTGGAATATCAGGTTTATACTTCTGTCATCTCTGGGTTACTCACAGTTTACAGAAGAGTAGCTCGACATACAGCAATCTCTCTTCCTTCCTTCCTATATATATATATATATCCCGTGTGGTACCCAGGATCTGCAAAGAATAAAACCACTGTACCCTACCACGCATGATCGTAAAAGGCGACTAAGGAGGGTTCGGCACATGGCCCACAACCCTATCTGGTAAAAAAAAAAAAAACTATCAGATTGCTACAGAAACAAAAGCAAGGGAAACAACAAACGCAGGTGGAAGGAGAAATGCTTATCCTCTGCCCTTGAAGGTTGTGGATGAAAGACAGAATCTGGAAGTCGCCAGCCCGACTGAAGACCTCCTGGAACCTAAACGCAAGATGCAAATAGGCAGCTGGAATGTAAGAACACTTAACCAGACTGGAAAACTAGCACAAACCATCAAGGAAATGCACACTTATAAACTAGACATATTAGGAATACAAGAAGCAAAATGGACAGGATAAGGTAGAAGGAAATTAACAACACAGCACACAGAAGATACAATAATATGGTCAGGTAAAGAAGATCATCATGAAGGAGGAGTAGCATTGATTATAACAAAAGAAGCATCAAGAGCATTACTGAAATGGACCCTTATAAATGAGAGATTATTATGTGCAAGCTTCAAATCAAGATTCACGAAGCTGTCTATTATAGTTTGTTATGCACCAACAGAAGCAGCTGAAGAGGAATTAAAAGAAGATTTTTACAACAACCTCTAAGCCACAGTAGAAACAATACCAAAGCATGATATGCTACTCATCTTGGGCGACTTCAATGCAAAAGTAGGTGAAGGAAATGAAGATAGAAGAAGAATCATGGGAAGATAAGAAATCGGAGAAATAAATGAAAATGGAGAAAGACTGTGCAATTTCTGTGAAGAAAACATGATGACCAATGACCATTGGAGAGACAATTTTCTAACATAAAAAACATCCATAAAGTGACTTGGAGGTCCCCAGATAAAACCACAGAAAACCAAATCGATCACATACTAATAAACAAGTGGAAACGGTCACTACAAGATGTGTGAGCAAGGAAAGGAGCAGATGTAGAAGTGATCACAACCTTCTGGTAGCAAAAATAAAACTATCAGATTGCTACAGAAACAGAAGCAAGGGAAACAACAAACGCAGGTGGAAGTAGAAATGCTTATCCTCTGCCCTTGAAGGTTGTGGATGAAAGACAGCCACTGGAAGTCCCCAGCCTGACTGAAGACCTCCTGGAACCTATAAGCAAGATGCAAATAGGCAGCTGGAATGTAAGAACACTTAACCAGACTGGAAAACTAGCACAAACCATCAAGGAAATGCACATATATAAACTAGACATATTAGGAATACAAGAAGTAAGATGGACAGGATAAGGTAGAAGGAAATTAACAACACAGCACACAGAGGATACAATAATATGGTTAGGTAAAGAAGATCATCATGAAGGAGGAGTAGCATTGATTATAAAAAAAGAAGCATCAAGAGCATTACTGAAATGGACCCCTATAAATGAGAAAGTATTATATGCACGCTTCAAATCAAGATTCACGAAGCTGTCTATTATAGTTTGTTATGCACCAACAGAAGCAGCTGAAGAGGAATTAAAAGAAGATTTTTACAACAACCTCTAAGCCACAGTAGAAACAATACCAAAGCATGACATGCTACTCATCTTGGGCGACTTCAATGCAAAAGTAGGTGAAGGAAATGAAGATAGAAGAAGAATCATGGGAAGATAAGAAATCGGAGAAATAAATGAAAATGGAGAAATACTGTGCAATTTCTGTGAAGAAAACATGATGACCATCGGAGGGACAATTTTCTAACATAAAAAACATCCATAAAGTGACTTGGAGGTCCCCAGATAAAACCACAGAAAACCAAATCGATCACATACTAATAAACAAGTGGAAACGGTAACTACAAGATGTGTGAGCAAGGAAAGGAGCAGATGTAGGAAGTGATCACAACCTTCTGGTAGCAAAAATACAACTAAAATTAAGGTAAGCCAAAATCGGAGAACACAGAAAGACACGTTTTCATACAATAAAATTGAAAGACCAGCAAAAAAGGAATGAATTCTCGATAGTACTTAAGAACCGCTTCAGTGTCCTACAAGACGAAGCAGAAATGTCCATACTAGAGTTCATTAAAACACTACAGGAAACAGCAAAAGAGGTGCTGGGATATCGGAAAAAGAGAAAAGAGGAATGGATAAGCAAGACCACATGGGAAAAGATAGAGCAAAGAAAAGAAATCAAGAAAAAATTACTGAACACCAAATCACAAAGGCTAAAAGAACAAGTTTTACGTAATTATGCACAAAAAGACAAAGAAGTGAAGGAATCATGCCGTCAAGATAAACGTCAATACTATGACAACTTAGCAGAAACAACAGAGAAAGCAGCATATGGAAATGACATGAAAACCATATACAAAATCACAAAGCAGATGACAGGTAACTTCAGCACAAGATGTGAGAGTGCAATAAAGACACATAAGGGACAACTGGACAGTGGAGAAAGAGAAAAAAAAATTGAAAGATGGAGGGAACACTTTAACACCCTACTAAACAGAACACAAGCAGTACAAACAATAAACATACCTGAAGCAAAAAAAGAACTAAACATCAATACAGGACCAATAACAATAAGTGAAGTAAAGGAGGCAATAAAGAAGCTAAAATTAGACAGAGCACCAGGTGAAGACGAAGTGACTGCTGAGATGTTGAAAGCAGAAGAAACAGAAACACCAAAACAACTCTGCCAGATACTACAACAAATTTTGGATCTTGAAAATGCTCTAGAGGAGTGGGAAACTGGTCTTATAGTAAAACTACCAAAGAAGGATGACCTCAGAGACTACGGGAACTGGAGAGGCATTACCCTACTGCCACTCACCAGTGAAGTATTTTGCAGAATAACCATCAACACTTGAGGGAAAACCTCGGAAAGAGCAGGCAGGATTTAGGAAAGTAAGATCATGCATAGACCACATATTTGTACTTAGACAAATATTAGAGCAGGCAAATGAGTGGCATAGCAAAATATATGCACTGTTTACAGATTTTGAGAAAGCCTTTGACAGTGTCAGCAGAGATGCACTATGGAAAATCCTAAGATGGCATGGCCTCCCACATAATATAATGAACGTAATCAAAGCCCTATACGAGGGTTTTCAGTGCAAAGTGATCTGTGGAGAACATGCCTCCATCAGCTTTAGGGTACAAACAGGAGTGAAGCAGGAATGTGTGCTATCACCAACATTATTTATCTTGGCAGTAGACTGGTTAATGAAGGAGGCAACATCAGACAAACGCAGAGGATTACAATGGACCTAATGCACACATAATACATATTCTTAAATACACACCTTCATAATTATGTAAATGAAGGAAAAGAAGAGAAATTCTGAATTTATTCATAAACTACCACTGTTTTTCCAGATGCTGAACTTGAAAAAAAGCTTGCTGTGGCTCATGAAGGTAAGTACTCGCAGATAGTTATGTTCACATTGTCCGTCATGTGAACAACAATTAAATTGCAAAAAAGTGACCAAACATAAAGGCTTTACTCGCTCAGTAAAATAATCAGATTTTAAAGGAAGTATCAAACATGCAATTAACCAGTTTATCTTTCTTCTCTGTGTCTGATCTAAGGACAGGTAATTTACCTGCTGTGTTTGTATGATTCGTGTGTATGAGGTATGTTTATTCTACCTGCCTTCTTCTTCTGTATTTAATGCTCATGTGATATATGAGAATACATTTATTTTATTTTTAAGAGAAACCTTTCATTTCTTCTTCTCTTTATCCACGGAAAACTGGCATGATACGCTTATTATCCGTTTAAGATTTTCGTTATACCTAGAGTTTAATAAACTCGTAAATACACTGTCGTGTTCGAGACAGTAACATTTATAACCTCGTAGTCTAGATAGTAACGTATATAATGCCATGTTTTAGGCAATAACGTATACAGTGCGTGTTACAGACAATAACATAAATAGTGCTAGGTCAAGTTACAGGCAGAGTTAAAAGGAATCTTAAGAGACAACATAACAATTTAAAAACCACCATTATCAATGTTTCGGAAAACTACCTTCATCGAAGATCAGGATACACCTTAAAAAGCTCTGCTAACAAACATAGTTACTACAAAGTTACTACAGTAACATTATAAAGTAACGTGTTGCTGCCGACTCCTGTTGTAGTCATCGAGGACATAATTTTAATTATCCAGCCTCCAAGGCTAAATTTTCTAAGTGCTTTAGAACTATATCGTTCATTCCCACATATACGACCTGGCTGACCTCTAGTTGTGATCTCTACTATTACTATATGATTTTGTATTACACAGACAAAACGCATACTGATACGTCACTGTCTTTTGTATAACGTAACCTGGTAGTGTAGAAATAATAGTTATATGCATGCAGAAAACTACTGAAACTATACGTGCTGTTACTGAGTTCCTCATTAAAAAGAAAATCCCCACTGCTGAAATTCACCAAAGAATCAACTTGCGTATAAAGATATGTGTATGGGTGCTAGCAGTATTAGGAGGTGGGTGAAACATTTCAAAGATGGAAACACAAGCATCTAAGATATGCCTCGCAGAAGTCGCCCTCGAACTGCCTCCACTGGACGCAATATGAAAAGGGTTGACGACATCATTAAAGAAGACAGGCGTGTCACAGTACATGAAATCGCTGTAAATTTCGGAATAGGACACAGTACAGTACAGGAAATGATTGAAACCCTAGGCTATAGAAAAGTTTGTGCCTGCTGGGTCCCACATTTGTTGACTGAAGATCACAAACTGTGAAAACAACCATCACTTAACTGAGGAAATTCAGAAAATACGAGTAGGTTGGAAAATTCTTCCACGCCTTGCCTATATCCCTGACCTGGCACCCAGTGATTACCACCTTTTCGGTTTTGTGAAAGAACAAATGTGAGGCCATCACTACGACACAGGAGAGAACGTCCAGACAAGCAGTGCATCTGTGCGTCCGGTCAGCTAGAACAGAATTCTAACGGGAGGGTATTTTCAAACTTGCAGAGCGATGGGAAGATGTGTGCAGAGAAATGTAGATTATGTTGAAAAGTGAAGAAAAAGATGCAGTTTAAGGTGATACATTTATATTTTCTTTATCTATAAATTCTGACTTTTAAAAAAGATTTTGCTCACGACTTTCTGTATGACCCTCGTACATATTCTTAAATACGCACCCACATAAGTCTGTAAATGAAGGAAAAGAAGAGAAACGAGAAATGTCGTAATTTTTCCCTAACCTCCCCCCCCCCCCACTCCCCCATTTGTTTTTCCCCAGAGACTTCCCATGAAAAAGATCTTGCTGAGGTTCGTGGAGGTAAGTACCCGCAGATAGTTATGTTTAGATTCTCAGTCATGTGAACAATAATTAAACTGCAAACAAGTGACCAAACATAAAGGCTTTACTCGTTCAGTAAAATAATCAGATTTTAACAGAAGTATCAAACATGCAGTTAACCATTTTATCTTTCTTCTGTGACAGATAAATGGGGTGGCAACTGCAGTAAAACTTGTTTAAATAACATAGGTACATAGAGGTGTATGGTGCAGTTTTACAAAGTGGCAGAGTGAGTAAGTGAGAAAAAATGAATAGAAAATATGAGAATGTATAAATGAAAAATATACAACATCCGATATTTTGGCGAGAGCCTTTTTCGAGGATTACATACACAAACGAGACAAAAGGCGTATAACTAAACGAAAAACTGATCTTAAAATGGGCTCCTACAGAAGTAGGAAACAGAAATCCGAGTCCACGCGGGGCCAACCAAAGGATAAGCCGATAGAGCCAGTCATAAAGAAGAGGTAGAGGGAGAGAGGAGAAAAACAGGTGGTTGAAGTGGGGGGGGGGGGGAAGGGCAATATAAACATAATAGTCGCTAGAAGGAGTCGGGGGAGGGGGAAAGAGGAAGTGGAGAGATAATGAATGAAGAACATAAACTGGTGAATAGGACAAGACCCTATAAACACCAATTTGTTGCAAGAGAAAGAGAGAAGGTGGCGATAGGGAGGGAGAGCTAGGAGAAAGAGAGTAGAGTTAAAAAAGGGGGTGGGGTGGAAAACTAAAGACGTTACAGAAAGCTGAAGACATTGTTAATTCCAGCTGGCGAGATATTGGTGTTTATAGGGTCTTGTCCTATTCACCAGTTTCACATTTTCTCCCTGCAGGTGTTTATGTTCTTCATTCATTATCTCTCCGTTTCCCCTTTCACGCTACCCCCTCCCCGACACCTTCTGTCGGCTATCATGTTTATATTGCCCCCCCCCCACTTCAGCGACCTGTTTTCCTCTCTCTCCACTTCTTCTTTACTATTGGCTCTGTCGGATTATCCTTTGTGTGGCGCCGCGTGGTCTCTATATCCCGTCTAGTGGACACGCATTTCTGTTTCCTACTTCTTTTAAGAGGCCATATTAAGATCAGTTTCTAGTTTAGTTATACGTTTTTTGTCTCGTTTGTGTATGTAATCCTCGAAAAAGGCTCTCGAAAAATTTCGGATGTTGTATGTTTTTCATTTATACATTTTCATACTTTCTATTCGATTTTTCTCACTGTACTCACTCCATCTAGTATTCATCAGTCAGATTTACAGGAGAGAACATCCAGAAAGCAGTGCGCCTGTGCGTCCGGTCAGCTAGAACAGAATTCTAATTGGAGGGTATTTTCAAACTTGCAGAGCGATTGGAAAATGTGTGCAGAGAAATGTAGATTATGTTGAAAAGTTAAGAAAAAGATGCAGAGTAAGGTGATACATTTATATTTTCTCTATCTATAAATTCTGACTTTTAAAAAAAATTTTGCTCACGACTTTCTGTATGACCCTCGTACATATTCTTAAATACACACCCGCATAAGTCTGTAAATGAAGGAAAAGAAGAGAAACGAGAAATGTCGTAATTTTTCCCTAACCTCTCCCCCCCTCACTCCCCCATTTGTTTTTCCCCAGAGACTTCCCATGAAAAAGATCTTGCTGAGGTTCGTGGAGGTAAGTACCCGCAGATAGTTATCTTTAGATTGTCCGTCATGTGGGACAACAACTAAACTTCAAACATGTGACCAAACATAAAGGCTTTACTCGTTCAGTAAAATAATCAGATTTTAACAGGAGTATCAAACATGCAGTTAACCATTTTATCTTTCTTCTGTGGCAGATAAAGGGGGATGGCACCTGCAGTAAAACTTGTTTAAATAATATAGGTAGATAGAGGTGTATGGTGTAGTTTTACAAAGTGGCAGAGGGAGTAAGTGAGAAAAATGAATAGAAAATATGAGAATGTATAAATGAAAAATATACAACATCCGATATTTTGGCGAGAGCCTTTTTCGAGGATTACATACACAAACATGTTGAGACAAAAGGCGTATAACTAAACGAAAAACTGATCTTAAAATGGGCTCCTACAGAAGTAGGAAACAGAAATCCGAGTCCACGCGGGGCCAACCAAAGGATAAGCCGATAGAGCCAGTCATAAAGAAGAGGTGGAGAGAGGAGAAAAACAGGTGGTTGAAGTGGGGGGGGGGGGGAAGGGCAATATAAACATAATAGTCGCTAGAAGGTGTCGGGGGAGGGGGAAAGGGGAAGTGGAGAGATAATGAATGAAGAACATAAACTGGTGAATAGGACAAGACTCTATAAACACCAATTTGTTGCAAGAGAAAGAGAGAAGGTGGCGATAGGGAGGGAGAGCTAGGAGAAAGAGAGTAGAGTTAAAAAAGGGGGTGGGGTGGAAAACTAAAGACGTTACAGAAAGCTGAAGACATTGTTAATTCCAGCTGGCGAGATATTGGTGTTTATAGGGTCTTGTCCTATTCACCAGTTTCACATTTTCTCCCTGCAGGTGTTTATGTTCTTCATTCATTATCTCTCCGTTTCCCCTTTCACGCTACCCCCTCCCCGACACCTTCTGTCGGCTATCATGTTTATATTGCCCCCCCCCCACTTCAGCGACCTGTTTTCCTCTCTCTCCACTTCTTCTTTACTATTGGCTCTGTCGGATTATCCTTTGTGTGGCGCCGCGTGGTCTCTATATCCCGTCTAGTGGACACGCATTTCTGTTTCCTACTTCTTTTAAGAGGCCATATTAAGATCAGTTTCTAGTTTAGTTATACGTTTTTTGTCTCGTTTGTGTATGTAATCCTCGAAAAAGGCTCTCGAAAAAATTTCGGATGTTGTATGTTTTTCATTTATACATTTTCATACTTTCTATTCGATTTTTCTCACTGTACTCACTCCATCTAGTATTCATCAGTCAGATTTACAGGTAAACATGAACTGCTATCACTTGTGCAGAACTGCATCATCGGCCACTGTCCTTCCGAACTCCTTATTCAATTAACTAGTTCTACGCCACTGCCTCTAAACAATCCTATGCCTTTATTTCTATTACCCAGATATACATGCCAATGTCTCTAAACATGCAACTTTTATTTCTATCACCCAGATAACTATGAAGTAGTTTGGCATCACTTAGAGATTAGGAAAAATTAGAACTCCTTGACCTAAAGAACACTCTCCACAGAAGACTAAAAACGCGTGTAAGATTAACATTGAAGAACACTAAAGAACACTCCCCACAGTAGATAAAAAACGCGTGTAAGATTAACATTGAAGAACACTAAAGAACACTCCCCACAGAAGATAAAAAACGCGTGTAAGATTAACATTGAAGAACACTAAAGAACACTCCCCACAGTAGATAAAAAACGCGTGTAAGATTAACATTGAAGAACACTAAAGAACGCTCCCCACAGTAGATAAAAAACACGTGTAAGATTAACATTGAAGAACACTAAAGAACACTCCCCACAGTAGATAAAAAACGCGTGTAAGATTAACATTGAAGAACACTAAAGAACACTCCCCACAGTAGATAAAAAACACGTGTAAGATTAACATTGAAGAACACTAAAGAACACTCCCCACAGTAGATAAAAAACACGTGTAAGATTAACATTGAAGAACACTAAAGAACACTCCCCACAGTAGATAAAAAACACGTGTAAGATTAACATTGAAGAACACTAAAGAACACTCCCCACAGTAGATAAAAAACACGTGTAAGATTAACATTGAAGAACACTAAAGAACACTCCCCACAGTAGATAAAAACACGTGTAAGATTAACATTGAAGAACACTAAAGAACACTCCCCACAGTAGATAAAAAACACGTGTAAGATTAACATTGAAGAACACTAAAGAACACTAAAGAATTGGGTCGCATTCTCCCAGACGGTGACTAGGATGGGTCCTTTGGAAAGGCAGATGCTGCCCAAGATCAAGCAGGAATAGATCTTACCTACTGGCTCATAATTCGTTGATTAGTTACTCACTTGAGGGCATGTCTCAGGTGATTCTAAAAGGATTAGCTAATATATGGTAAAGTAAGAGAACACATATTGTAGGATTAAACCTCGAAAAAATCGTAGACAAAGCACTTTAGTGAGACGTGAGAGAAAGAAAAATCACAAGAAAATTACCTGGGATTCGAATAAGGACTCCGGTAGGACGAGCAGCCGTCTAGCCACGAGAGAACAGCGTACTATCGACTTAGCCAACTAGCACTCCAGGTAATTTTCTTGTGATTTTTCTTTCTCTCACGTCTCACTAAAGTGCTTTGTCTACGATTTTTTCGAGGTTTAATCCTACAATATTTGTTCTCTTACTTTACCGTACCAAAACCTCGTAGTTTCCTATTTATAAAAAATTGTTCCTGGCTAATATATGGTCCATCTTTCAAAAGATTGCGCTGCTCGACACGTGACTTAGGAAACTCATTGCTTGCGGCAGCGTATATAAAATCATCCAAACTAAAGTCATCTTGGTTTTTAAATCACTTAAGACCAGCCTATGGGAAATGTTTCTGCGTGGACCCTTATGATAAAGCTGACAAAATGTTATGCCCTACTATCCCTGTATACAGTACCAGATTTGTACGCACTATCACCATAGTCAGATGTTACCACCGCTATTCGTATGATGTATTTCGTTATTTTGCCACTCTATTCACACCATCATCGATGTAGGGAAATTTCGTTATGCGAATTCAATAAACTGAGTTACTCTGGGCTGATGATTTTGTTCTGAGACTCCGTGTCGTGGAATGTCAGGTTTATACTTCTGCCATCTCTAGGTTACTCAAAGTTTACAGAAGAGTAGCTCGAACTAGAGTAGCTTGTGTTCCTTCCTTCCTTCTATATAAATATATGTGTGTGTATGTGTTCGTATTTCAATACGCACGCAAATAAGTTAATGAATACATAATACATATTCTTAAATACACACCGGCATAATCTGTACATGAAAGAAACAAAGAGAAACGAGAAATTCTTAATTCCCCCCCCCAAATTGTTTTTCTCCAGAGGCTGCCTATGAAAGAGGACGTGCTGAAGCTCGTGCAGGTAAGTACCCTCAGATAGTTATGTTTAGATTGTCCGTCATGTGAACAACAATTAAATTGAAAAAAAAATGACAAGACGTAAAGACTTTACTGGTTCAGTAAATAATCAGATTTTAATAGAAGTATCAACCATGTAACACATGACAAACAAAGTCAATAAATAAATCACAAAACAAGTAAGGGGGACAAACTGCATGTACTTGCGTGATCTTTTTGTCGACATAAAAGCCCCTTTCCATTCAGACACTTGTGTCACCGACTCACAAATCCTTGAAGGCCAGCATCAAAGGTTTCTGGTTGCAGTCAACGAGTTGTCTCCATGGCAACGTCTTCGTCGTCTCTGAAATGCCGATCATAATGTGATATGTCCATTCTTACATTTCTGGATCTGATTACAGAGAGCTTTCTTCACATACACTTTTCACCGTACACTTCAATCATTTCTTTACGCATTTTCTCTGCGCGTTATATACGCTACTCTCTGTCCCTTGGCGCACAGAAAACGCGCAACTCCGAACAGTTCTTCTCGCGTATACACGCATTCACCACACTCATCATCTTAACACACAAATCCGAACAGTTCTTCTCACGTATACACGCATTCACCACACTCATCATATTAAAACAGTGGCTGTTAAATAACCGTGGCACGCTGGGATGTAGCTTTGGTTCTAATTTCGCCACAATTAATGCTGCTATGTACCGCCAAAAACCATTAATTAATATCGTTTTTATTCTGTGTGGATCTACGACTTATTTATCGACTTGTTTTCCTACTACTACTACTACTACCTCTACTACTACTGTCACTTCTGCTACTACTACTAGTACTATTACTTTTAATACTACTGCTACTGCTACTACATCTACTACTACTAATGCTGATGCTACTACAACTACTAATACTACTATTGCTCCTGCTACTACTACTACTACTTCTACTGCTACTACTACTACTACTACTACTAATACTGTTTTTACTGCTGCTACTACTACTGTTACCACTACTACTTCTAATAGTAATGCTAATATTGCTAATACTGCTACCATTATTATTACTGCTACTACGGCTATTACTACTTATATTTCCACTGCCACTATTACTGTTCACGCCACTGTTACTACTACTACCACCAATACTACTACTTTTACCATCACTATTACTACTACTATTGCTGTCACTGCTGTCACTACTGTTAGTAATAACAATAACAGTGATAAGAGTGTATAAACAACAGTGAGATCTGTGTAGTTGGTTTTAAAAATTTAGACTTATAAACTATGAACTAGACCTGAACGGTGAGGTTGACATGACTAATCGCTGTTTCCATCATACCATTGCATCGTTGTTCTGTTGATCTTTGATGACGATGATGATAATGATAATGACGATGACGATGATGATAATGATGGCTGAATTTGCCTAGTTCACATATCTTATGATGATGATGGCTGAATGTGTCTATTTCACACATCAGATGATGATGATAATGATGATGACTGAATGTGCCTAAATCATACATCTTTTCACGGTGCTCAAACATGAATGTTTCCCAGAAACGTACAAAGCTATAACGGCGAGTAGCTTCTCTTTCCTGACCTAGTTAGAACGACTAATGAGACACTGCTGAAGACGGAGCGTGTTACCCAACAAATGACGCAGTCTGAGAAAATCAGGACACACACGCAACGAGAAACTGTCATGAAACAATCTCGGCTCCCAGAGTGGCTGCGTTCCTGCCCATCTCCACAGTAAAATGCCTACACCGCCAAAACCGCTCGAGGGACAGTCAGAAACCCGTGGGTTGCTGGAGGTCACGTGAAAGCAACGACCTGGTATCCAGATTATTAAAGGTGAGACAGAGGAACACCCTCGGTGTAAGAAAAAAAAAAGAGTTACAGGTCTCTCTAAACCAAAACAACGTCGATATAATGTGAGTCCAAGAAACACACCCGAAAGACACCCAGAGATTCTTCATCAGAGGCAATGACATGTACAGGCACGACAGAGGAATAAGGACCAAGGGAGTCCAGAACACAATCACAGCAATAGAAACAGACAGATCCATCGAAGGAGATCTGGAACACCTTACAGTAAAAATACTCCTGCCCAACAAAGAGACTTCTATCATCAGCTGCTACAGTCCACCAAAAACAGCTCTATATCCTGTAAAACTTCAATCTAAATATCTGTACACCACCTGTTAGATGACTTACCCATGCGCTAAGCTGGAGATATGAGACCATCGACCACAAAGGCTAACAACTAGAAGACTGGATGATGGAAAATGGGATGATCCTCATAAATCACCCGGAGAACAGACCAACATACTTTTCTAGAATCTGGAAAACAGCTAGTCCTCCCAACCTTACGATGGTCACAGGCGACATACACAGTAAAACAGAGAGTAGTCAGCTGGGAGGAAGTGACAACATAAATCATACATGAGATTACCCAAACAGAAAACCAAGGGAAACTAAACATGGCCCAGGATAGAACTTCAGAAAAGCAGCCTATGGCCTGTATCGGGAAACATGTAGACAACTATGCTAGAGAACAGACTGTACACATAAACCATAGAACCGCCATCCTCACTGCAGCAAGGATACAAGCTGCAAAAACTCAATCCCCCGAAGGAAAAGACAAAATGACAATTAATATTTGAGCGACAATGTTGATAAACTACACAGTGACCTGAATGAAGCATTAAGAACAATGGAGGAAAACACAACACCATCAAAGATACGATCAGTGAGCAGAAGAAACTAGAAATACAAAGAACGCTGTTCGAAAACACACGCGTCCTAAACATTGACAAAGATATCAACACATTATGACACCTGCTCAGAAACCTAAATGACGAAACAGCAACCAAAAACAGCAAAAGTCCTTGAAGAAAACAACATATACTACACAGAGAAGAAAGCTCCAAACATCATGGATGAATTTTACAAGGAAGAAAGCTCTCTAACACTCCCTAAACATCGCATCAGCGAAGCTAAACAACAAATCTGTCAAAGCTTAAAGAATCAAAGACCCTCAACCAGCATCTTCTCCATCTCTGAACTAAACAAAGCCATGGACACATCTAAACATAAGAAAGCTTCAGGCAAGGAGGGGATCATCAGTGAAATAATAGAATACTTAAGAACCAAAGCCAGACTCCAGGTTCTCCAGACAATAAACCAGTCATGGATGAACACGAAGCTCCCAGACAAGTGGAGGGAGGCTATCATAACCTTGAACCCTGATAAAAAAAAAACAAGCAGGAAAAAAAAAAGACCAGCTATCGACCAGCCAGTCTCCTCGGCTGCCTGGGTAAGATCATGGAGAAAATAGTGAACTCAAGACTTGTAAAACGCCTAAAGGAAAACAAAGTTCTTGGCAACTCCGTAATCATCCTTTAGAAAACCCGCAGGATTGATGGAGAATCTGAGACAAGAAATAGAAAATGCCTTCCAGAAGAAGGAAAAAGTACAGGCAATCTTTGTAGATTTCTCCAAGGATTTTGACAAGGTTTGAAAGGAAGGGCTGGTCCTAAAGCTGATAAAGTGGAAATGTACCGCACAGCCAGAGTAAAACTAGATAGTACCCTCAGATGACAGGTCAGCCTGCAGCAAGTTGTGTGCCACAAGGGGGGGGGGTCTATCTCCTTAAACTTTACAACACAATCATCAATGATATCACAGAGAACCTCCCAAGACACATCTCCAAAGTCCTACACGCTGACGACTTCGCTGTTTGGAACGCTGCTGGAAAACTGACAACACTACAAAGCAGAATGCAGGCAACACTAAACAGCATTGAATCCTGGGAAGAAAACTGGGGTGTCCAAATTAACACCTCCAAAATAACAACTACTACATTCTCCCTATCCACCAAAGAAACTACTTACCTACAGAGAAGAGCTGTTACACATGCCCAAACATCCCTGCAATACAAAAATAAATGAAATACCCAAAAAGCCAGAATCAAGGGAAGTAGCTTCCTTTACAAATCCCGCAAACTTCACTTCCTTCACAAAGACCTGCTCCCCTCCACCCCTGAAGACATCGAGACCCTTGCTATTTGTGAAGAGACAAACCACCACCAGCTACGTGTCCAGGTACACAGAGTAATACTTGTACCAGGACTAACAGTGAAAAATTAACATACAGCTTACATACAACTTACATACAACTTACATACAACTTACATACAACTTACGAGATGAAATCTCTGGCCTTGGAAATGATAGAGAGCAAATACAAACCTACAGAATGGACTCACGTCTTCACTGACAGATCCGCAGAAGGGGCATCAGAAATGGAGTGTCTGGCATCTTCATCAGATTCTCAGATGAAAAAGAAACCCCACCAAACAATCACAGTCAGCCTGAAGTATAAACTAAGAAGAAAGTAGGAACAGCTTTATTATTTAACGATAACAAACCTGTGACGTTTCGGCGCCAGCCTTTATCGAACAAAAACAAACAGGACGAAGAATCAGAGAGAGGAGACAAGTATAGATTCACATCAAGCTAATGTAAACACAATTTTTAAAAATGAAAAATTAATGAAAATATTAATAAAAAATTATAACTGAATGAAAACTTATCTCAGTTCTTGTAAATACACAAGTATCGCTTCTGTGTATTGTATTCAGGAACATAAACAATATGTGTCCGTTACCAGGGTTACAACGCGTTCCTGTTGAAAGGTGCAAAATAGTGCATGGTTGAGTGTAGAAAATGGTGTGCATAGAAGGAGCAGAGAACAGAGATGACTGAAGAGTCAATATCCGTGGATAATGCTCTTAAGGGAGTGGAAAGTGATGTTTCAGAGTGAATGATGGTAGGGAATGGATAGGGAATTGTGATATTTGATAGTAAATGGTGGTAGGGAAGGGATGGTAGTCTATTTATGAGAAGGTGAAATGAATGATTATGGTTGTGGTAGAGGAGTACCAATGCGATGATGTGTGAGAATACTAAACTATGTGCAACAAGAGAGAATGAGTATGATTGTTTAAGATTATGTGTAGCTAAATAACGAGTTCAAACCATGTGGTTCCAGCGTCCCATAGTCCTGAATGTAGCTGTTCTCTAGTCCTAAGCGGCTTGTGTCATCTGCTTGGCACTGTTTGATAGCAATCACCAGAAAATCAGATTTATCTCTATGGTTGGTGCCATTGAAATGATTATGGACGGGTTTCTAAGCATTCTGGGTGATATCGTACAGATGTTTCTGTATGTGGTCCCCTAGTCTGAGACCAGTTTCTCCAGAAAAATTATCCTGCATCTTTTACATACGATGGCATATATTACATTGCGGTATTCGCAAGTAAATCCCTCATGGAGAGTCAGAATATTTTTATGAAATGTGATATTGCTTTCATTTCCAAAACTACAGGGCAGGTAACACAGCAAGGGCGGTTACATTTTCTGGTTCCAACATATGGAAGGTTTCGCTTTAAGTGGCTGTGGAAGAGGATTTCCTTGAGATTTGGCTCACGCTTGCATGGTAATGCTTGTATGAATAAAAAGAAATCTGAAGTGATGGTCATATCAAAGAAAAGAATATCACTAAGATGTAGCATTACCATCGATAGCACAGAACTGAAACAAGTTGATAGATTTCAGTACTTAGGAACAATTAAAACAACTGATGGGAAATGTCACAACGAAATAAAAAGCAGACGTGCTTAGGCCAAGTCAGCATTCCAGAAAATGAGAAACATCTTGTGCAACAGATTCATATCATTAGAAACAAGATTCCGAGTACTTAAATGTTACATCGAGCCAACTTTGTTTTATGGATGTGAAGCATAGTCCATGAATAAGAGAGTAAAGCGATAAATGGAGGCCATGGAAATATGGTTCATAAGAAGGATGTTGAAGGTACCATGGACAGCTAAGACAACCAACGAAGAAGTCTTAAGAGAGGCTGGAGTTAAAAGGCAAATTACAGCATGTATCAGAAGCAGACAAACGAGATTTATAGGATATTTTCTGAGAAGATGAAAATTGGAACACATTGAGATAAATGAAAAAACTGAGGGAAGAAGAGACAGAGGAAGACACAGAGAGAGAAGTTACTGGATAGGAAGAAAGTCACCGTCGGATCTCATAATCAAGTCTAAAGACAGGAAATTGAGAAGAGAAATTATCGCCTACGCCACGCGGCACGGCACTTGATTGGTTGATTATATGCTAATAGGGGTGGTTAAGAGAAAATGTCACGGGTGTCGGGTGTCAGGGTCGAGTTGGATTATTGGCAGATGACGATAAAGAATTTTCTTAACCATCTGACCTTACGGCTGGAAAGGCAGTACTAACTTAACTCTGTCAGATGAGGTAATATGCTTTTTTCTAAATGCTTCCTTGTAGTTTATTAGTTGGATACGGTTGAAGGCTGCAAGAAGGACATTTTCTGGGTAGTTGCGATGACTGAAAAATTCTAATAAAATATTGGACTGATCGATAAGTCCGAGTTATCCTGACATATGCGTCGTAGACGGAGTAGTCAACATGAAGATACTCATCAAACTACAGAGCAGACACAACAGAACGTACTCAAACAAACCTTGAAAATACGCACAGAAACATGCACCCCACTTCATTCATTCATTTGCATGTCCCTTGCGGAAATTTGCCCCCTAACAGCTCTCCTGTAGGTCTCTCGGTTGTGAGGAAGATGGCCTGCTGCAGATGCATCCATTTGCAGATCATCAACGATGTCTTCCAGCCATCTTGGCCTTGGTCTTCCTCTCTTTCTTTTTCCTATTATGTACCTTTTCAAGACGGTTTTCTCTAGAGTATCATGACGTTTAATGGTTCCAAAATATTTAAGTTGCCTCTCTTTACTCCCCTTTACTAACCAGCCTTCTTCAATATTAAGTTCTTATAGTATGGATATATTTGTTCTTTTTTTTGTGTCCATGGTATTTGAAGAACTCTTCTGTAGCATTTACATTCAAAGACATTTATGTGTTTCTCAGCTGTTTTGTTAAGTGTCCAGATCTCACAGGCATATGTTTCGATGGGAAAGATGCATGCCCTTAAAAATCTTATTTTTGTAGTTCTGTCTGTTCCTCTCCACATATTCTTTAGTTGTTTTACTTTCTGAAGAGCACCCCACTAGAGAAGATTATACGCTTCACTGACTGCAGAGACCTGTTAGAGGCAATACATACAAATAAAAACGACTCACAGACACAGGAGATTATATCACAACTAAACACAATCGACAACTCTACCACAGTCCTATCCTACATTGACCTGTTAGAGGCAATACATACAAATAAAAACGACTCACAGACACAGGAGATTATATCACAACTAAACAAACTCCAGAACTCTACCACAGTCCTATCTTACATTGACCTGTTAGACGCAATACATACAGACAATAACGACTCACAGACACAGGAGATTATATCACAACTAAACAAACTCCAGAACTCTACCACAGTCCTATCCTACATTGACTTCCTCACAATGCGGACAATACGGAAATGAAAAACCTAAAGGCAGGTGACAAAATAGAACAAATCAATCATCCGGTAACAAAACAAGAAGTAAAAACTATCATCCACAACAAACTAAGCACCAACTGGAAAACAAAACTGAAAATAAAGTCGAAACAAGACCCCATTCATCAACAGCAGAGATACCAACAAACCAAAGTCTTTCGACTAAAAATGGGACAATTCAGACATCTAAGACACCTCTATCGCCTTAAAATATCACACACAAATAAGTGTCCCTGTGGCTTTAGGACCCAGACACCAGAACACATCCTGCAAACCCTGTCCAACCCACTCACATCTCCGATCACAGTATGAAGGTGCAAGAAGGGTAGTAAACTCTAAATAAACAAGATACGATCTTCCTCACTGTTGTCTGGAACAAAACAAATCTTCCCCATGGATTCCATCTACTCTTTCTCTATCTCTGTATACACATCAGTTTGTAAGAAGAAAATACAATTTATCTGATAAAGAATCCAGCAAAACTGAGAAAAAGAAACAAAACACTTCTGCACTTCATTCCCTGACTAAATTTCAGCTATAATTAACGTCACGTCATCATAGCAACTAAATAATTTCACATAATCCTAGTACCTACATAACGTCACATTATCCTAGCAAATAACTAACGTCACATCATCCTGGTAATTAACGTAGCATCGTCCTAGCAACTAACTAATGTCACATTATCCTAGCTACCAACTAATGTCACATCATCCTAGCTATTAACTAATGTCACATTATCCTAGCAATTAACTAGCGTCACATTATCCTAGCAACTAACTAACGTCACATCATCCTAGTAATTAACTAACGTCACATTCTCCTAGCAACTAACTAACGTCACATTATCCTAGAAACTAACTAACGCCACATCATCCTAGAAACTAACTAACGCCACATCGTCCTAGCAACTAACCAACGTCACATTATCCTAGCAACTAACTAACGTCACATTCTCCTAGCAACTAACTAACGTCACATTATCCTAGCAACTAACTAACGCCACATCATCCGAGCTACTACCTAACGTCACATTATCCTAGCTACCAACTAATGTCACATCATCCTAGCTATTAACTAATGTCACATTATCCTAGCAATTAACTAGCGTCACATTATCCTAGCAACTAACTAACGTCACATCATCCTAGTAATTAACTAACGTCACATTCTCCTAGCAACTAACTAACGTCACATTATCCTAGAAACTAACTAACGCCACATCATCCTAGAAACTAACTAACGCCACATCGTCCTAGCAACTAACCAACGTCACATTATCCTAGCAACTAACTAACGTCACATTCTCCTAGCAACTAACTAACGTCACATTATCCTAGCAACTAACTAACGCCACATCATCCGAGCTACTACCTAACGTCACATTATCCTAGCAACTAACGCCACATCATCCTAGTAACTAACTATTGTTACATCGTCCTAGTAACTAACTAACGTCACATTGTCCTAGCAACTAACGTCACTTCATCTTAGAAACTAACTAGTGACACATCGTCATAGTAACTAACTAGTGTCACATCGTCCTAGTAACTAACTAATGTCACTTCATCCTAGAAACTAACTAATCCCACGTCATCCTAGCGACTAACGTCGCATCATCCTAGCATCTGTCTCCCTAGCTATTTTATGACGATCTTCCTAGATCTTCGCAAACCGCCCTGAGCTTGAGACTTCCACAGATTTCTACCTACATCAAACTTCATACTGTCACACACAGATCTGGCCCGAGGGAGGGGACCTGAACGAAAAGCTTTTGGCCTCACACTCGAACCTGGAGAAGACAGGACGACAGATTTAGCATGACAAACCTTTCTCGAACACAGAAGAAGAAGAAAAAGAAGATCGACTAGCGAGATCTAGTAGATACAAACTTGATATTTCTAAAACTTGATGTGTATGACATCGTGCCTGATGTAGACAAGTAAAATGTTAAACTGTGTGTGTGTGTTTAACTTCATCTGTTGCCTGTGTTAAATGAATTTTCTTTTTAATTTTCAGAGATAGTAGATCGTCTGTTTCAGATTATAAAAGACTTGATCAGTAAAGGTTACACTCGGTCAGGTGAGGTTTTATGTTTCACAGATTATATCACAAAATAATTTTTTTCCAGATATTAATAAGGCAAATAAAAAAAAACGCATAGCAAACCGATGTCCTTTTTAACAAACAGAATGCTACCAGGACACCATCTGTTCCAAGCCATCCAGGCATACAAGAGATATACTAGTGTTCATATGTTCCAAGTCATCCAGGCATATAAGAGATATACTAGTGTTTATATTTTCCAAGTCATCCAGGCATACAAGAGATATACTAGTGTTTATATGTTCCAAGTCATCCAGACATACACGAGATATACTAGTGTTCATATGTTCCAAGTCATCCAGGCATATAAAAGATATACCAGTGTTCATATATTCTGTTGCAGCTGGAATATAAGAGAGTTGTATCACCAGTGCCACATCTGGCTTTCTTTTCTCAGCTGTAAAGGTAACTGAAGGGCTGCAGGTCGGAAAAGAAATGATGACCACAAACATAAGAGACAATGTCCAAATTGTAGCTTACTAGCAACTTAATTGTATATAGGCACTTTTAGTCTGAGCTGACGGATGTGAAGCAGGCTTGAACCAACTTTTGTGAGTTTTGTCAAGCATCATCTTACTGACTAGCTCGTCTCATGGCTGACTCTACCAATGTTGGATTCAGATAGCCGGCCACTGTAACCGGGGACAATATTTGTGTGGCAAGGTCTAGTTTCCTAGCACTTATATCTTCTAATGTAAGTTTGGTCCTCTAGTTTCTTAGCACTTATATCTTCTAATGTCAAGTTTGGTCCTCTAGTTTCTTAGCACTTATATCTTCTAATGTAAGTTTGGTCCTCTAGTTTCTTAGCACTTATATCTTCTAATGTCAAGTTTGGTCCTCTAGTTTCCTAGCACTTATATCTTCTAATGTAAGTTTGGTCCTCTAGTTTCTTAGCACTTATATCTTCTAATGTAAGTTTGGTCCTCTAGTTTCTTAGCACTTATATCTTCTAATGTAAGTTTGGTCCTCTAGTTTCCTAGCACTTATATCTTCTAATGTAAGTTTGGTCCTCTAGTTTCTTAGCACTTATATCTTCTAATGTCAAGTTTGGTCCTCCAGTTTCCTAGCACTTATATCTTCTAATGTCAAGTTTGGTCCTCCAGTTTCCTAGCACTTATATCTTCTAATGTCAAGTTTGGTCCTCCAGTTTCCTAGCACTTATATCTTCTAATTTCAAGTTTGGTCCTCCAGTTTCCTAACACTTATATCTTCTAATTTCAAGTTTGGTCCTCCAGTTTCCTAGCACTTGTATCTTCTAATTTCAAGTTTGGTCCTCCAGTTTCCTAGCACTAGTATCTTCTAATTTCAAGTTTGGTCCTCATTTCCTCCTCAAATGATGCTGCACCCTTGCGCAGACTTGCTCTCCACATGGCTCGGTCTTTCACAAGTTCTTCCCAGACCTCATGGCTGATAGTAACATCTCTCTCTTAGTTTTACTAGGTTGATAAAAATAGGGCCATTTTTATTAGATTGGTACATCAAATATAATTTTTTATATTGCTACAATAGATAGTATTTTATTATGTTAATACACCGGGTGTAATATAATGAAATCGATAAGATTGGAATACTTTTGTTAAGCTGAAGAATCAGGTATATTTTTATTAGCTTGATACACCAGATATTAGTTGAATACGTTTATACACCATATATAATTTTATTAGGTTGGATACAAGGTGTAATTTTAATAAGTTAATACACCATGTATTCTTTTAATATACTATATATGTATATATATATATATATATATATATATATATATATATAAAATTTTATTACTTTACTACATCAGATATAGTTTTATAATGTTGATATACCAGGTTTTATTTTATTATGTTAATACACATTGTAGTAATTTACTTAATGCGCATTCTATATGTTTTTTACAAATGATGACAACAAAGGTCACCAAAGGTTAAAATAAAGCCAGATTTCTCTCATATCTAAAATAAAACTATATGCATGTAGACGCCACAGACATAAACTACATTCCAAATTTATACAGCTAAATAGAGGCGTCGATGTGACTTTCGGACATGTCCAGTTTACTAAAAATTTCTGCAACTTATAGATTATTTGTTTTTCAGAAATACTGCAGTTTTTTCGTCAAAATCCAGATGCAGGCGTAGAAAAGAATGGTAAAAAAGGTATAGCCTATTTTTTGTTTATAACTTAGAGAACTCACCTGTAATCAGTAAGTCATAGAAACCAGCATCACAGCATCCGAGAGCCAATTATGTTTGCTCTGATCCATACTGTAGCAACTATCAAAGAGGAGCTCTTGGTCAGAAGTGGGTTGTAAAACTGCAACATCCTGCATAGAGGCATGTTCTTATTGATCCTTTTCTCAAATTCAGCCAATTCATTGACTGGATATTAGCGTTATCCTCACACTTTATTCTACATTCTATTCCAAAGATGCTTTTGGAATTCTAATTCCAAACTTCCTTTCTGATGTCACCATCTTGGACTATGTAGCTGGCGAGGTATGCAAATATAGTTTATTTCTTTATAAAATAGTTATAAAAATAACTGGTGTAAAAGTAGTTTATAGCTGTTACATCTAAATATATTTTTTCTTCTTGATTAATTTTGAAGTTTCATTATTTTTGTTTTTTTTTTCCGTGTTAATTTCAAGTCCTGTTTTGCTAGCCAGTTAAGACGGGGTTTCTGTTTATTTTGTGTATGGAATTCACGTTGTCACTGATAAGAGTTATGTCACTTGCAAAATCAAAATCTTTGTTCCATGTACATAACCAGTGATCGTTTTACCTATGGATCATTTTTTCATTATAAAGTGTATGGCAATTATAATAAACAAGAGAGAGAGAGAGAGGGGAGAGAGAGAGAGAGAGAGTATACATCCTTGTTTCATGCCTGTTTCAATCTGGAACCATTCTCTTATACCTGTGTTGACTGCACAAACATATCTGTTATAGAGATCCTTAATGATGTTTACAGTTTTAGATGGTATTCCATACAGTCTTACTGTAAAGTTCTCCACAGTAAATATCTGTGTATGCTATCAAATGTTTTGTTGTTAAAGTCTGTGAAGTTCAGTATTTGCTTTTCAATATGTTCTTCAAGTATTACTGTGGAAGTAAAGATATGGTGCAGAACGTTATCCTTTTTCGAAATCCTGCCTGTTCTTCTCTCATTGCAGTATCCACTATGTCTTTAATTCTATTCAGAACGACTTTGCAAAATATTTTGACACAACTGATAGTAATGCCAATCCTCTTCAATTACTGCAGTCACTAAGGTTGCCCTATTTTGGTATTTTAACAAAGATTCCTTTTCTCCAGTTAGAAGGGACATTTTCTTCTTCCAGACTTTATTCAACATAACATTCTCTGTAGTTGTCTCATGTTGTCACTGTTGATAGCTTTTAACATTTCGGGTGTTATTTCATCTTCATCTGCAGCTTTGTTGTTAGTCATTAGATTCACTGCTGTTTCAATTTCATGCAATTTAATTTCATCTAGGTTGACATTTAGTTGTGGGGCTGATAAGTCGGTTTCAAGGTTTAACAATTCTTTTGGGTGTGGTCAATTTAATATTTCTTGGAAGCGTTCGGCCCATCTTTGCTTTTGGTCTTTACTTGATGTTAATAGGGTGTCAGTTCTGCTAAAGATTAGTCTTTCTTTGGATGTAATAGTACCTGTTAGCCTCTTTTGTATGTTATATAAAGTTTTGCTGTCTCTTGTTTTGCTGCTTTCTCCGCTTCTTTTGCCGTATTGTCCATATATTCTCTTTTATCCCTTCTAGCTGAACTTTTTACTTTATTGTCTAGTTCTTTGTATGCTGCTTTTGCCAAAAGTTTTCCAAGATCTGTCTTTACATTCAACATGGCTAATTTGGCTGCTCTTCTTTCATGTATGTTTTTCCATGTGTTTTCCGATATGAACCCTTTTTTTTTGTGGCAGTACAGCACTTGCTTTTGCTGCTGTGCTTATGGTTGTTCTGTAAGAATTCCATAATTCATCTATATCTATGTCCTCTACTTTACTGAGTGGTGTGAAATCTATTCGTGTGGAAATATTGTTCCTCCAATGACCATGCCCTCTGTTAAACATAGTTCAATTAATCACACAATAATTAGTGTATAAGTATATAACTACACACGAAGTTCAGTTAATCTTTCTCCATTCTGATTTACATTATCAATTATTTCTATCCCCGGTACTTCTTCGACGTCGGTGTTATCTTTTCCTACATTGGCGTTGAAGTCTTCTCTGACAATAAAGATGTCATGTTTAGGGACTTTGTTAATGGGTTGTTGTAGTTGATGATAGAAATCGTCTTTTATTACATCATCTGCATCGTTCATGGGTTCATAGCATTGTGTAATTGCCCTACTTTCATGTCTTAGTTTGTATCATGCTCTGTTCACTGGTTCTCATTCTATAAGGCTCTTTGCTGCTACATCTGACAGAAATATACCTACTCCTTCTTGGTTTTTCTCATCGTCTCTGTCTGAACGTATTATTTCTCTTACAGTTTCCGCCATTCTTTTCCCTGCTTCTGGCCATCGCATTCCACTGATGCTCAATACATCTAAGTGCTATCTATCCATTTCTCTGATTACTTGAGTAGTTTGTGATGGAGCTGCCAGTATTCTTACATTCCAGAATCCAATCTTTGTCACGTATTTGGGGCCGATGAATGCATTCTTTCGAACTTTGCCAGAGTTGGTATCCCTGATGGGCCACGTTTGGCTCGGTTGGTTTTGTTGGTTTCCATAACAAATACTTTTTCCTCACCTGGAGTCGCCTCTAGGTGGGTCACATGATAAGTTTGTTAGCTTCATCTAGAGTCGCCTCTAGGTGGGTCTCATGATAAGTTTGTTAGCTTCATCTAGAGTCATCTCTAGGTGGGTCTCATGATAAGTTTGTTAGCTTCATCTAGAGTCGCCTCTAGGTGGGTCTAATGATAAGCTTGTTAGCTTCATCTAGAGTCACCTCTAGGTGGGTCTCAAGTTTGTTAGCTTCATCTAGAGTCACCTCTAGGTGGGTCTAATGATAAGCTTGTTAGCTTCATCTAGAGTCGCCCTAGGTGGGTCTCATGATAAGTTTGTTAGCCTTACGCCCAAGTCCTGGCTCAGGATATGTGACTGATCAAGTAACATCCTGTTAAATTTTGCATGCCAGGAAGAGCGTTCAAAAACGTCAGCCATCTTGCACGTGACCCGGAATTAAATATTATGCTACGAGTAAAAATAATCCCAAATGTAGGCGAACTACAATTAAAATAAATATTTTAGCAGTAGACTATAGTTTAGTAGTATTTTTAACCTTTCGTGTGTATTTTAAACTATATTATGTAATTCAGAACAGATCTGTGTGTATGTATTTGTATGTGAATGCATGTATGTACCACTTTATATGCAGCAATTCTCAAAAACATTCAATTCCGTACTTACAGTCAACATTCAGGATGATGATGTCAAGGCGGCTTTTTTGAAAATTACAGGTAAAAACTGTGTCCTCATTTTACTGTTCTTTCAAAGCAACGAAACATCCTATTATTACGGCTGTCACAAGTATACAAAGTGTGAATTTTATGAAACACCTTTATGTGAGTTATCTTTCTTACCAAGTTTCACATGGCCGATCTTTATTTGTTACAAGTTAATCTGTGAATATCACTTTGATGCATTTAATCTTGACAATCTTATTACCTCTGTATATAGCATTGTGTATTGCTGTATATCATGATGCAGACACTATCAATATATACTCGCGGAAACAGTTAAGCGTGCAGTATGGCACAGTGCAAGTGTTCTTGGGTGAGCTGAAATAAAAGCTGGGGCAGGGCACAGTCTGACGAGATGGTGTGAGAGGAGATCACCAACTGAGCTGATGGCCTGCGTGGAGGATCATGTACTCTGGAGAAGCATAATAGCCAACGCCAGTCGGCACGGCATCTGATGATGATGATGGTGATGATGATGATGCAGGGGACGGTTGAGTATTGAATAACAGACAAATTGATCAGTATGATTACAATGAAAGTGCCATGAAACAAAGAGAAAAACTCAAGGCTATGTGGCACCTCCACAAAGAAAGACAAACCTTGACTTCAGTACCGTGTAGATCCACCTTGGCCTGTTATCACTACATGACAGCACCTTGGCATCAAGCCAGTGACACATTGGATACGTTAAACTACATACTCGTTCACAATAATCTGAACATTGCTTCTATTTTAAATGGAGGAAAATTTATCAGGCGTGTGAATATTTGAGATCGTAAAACATAAATCTTATCACTGAACTATGTCTTTTTTATCCTTATCGCAGAAGTGCAGAGATAAATAATTAAGACTCTTGTTAGTCCAATACTTGTCTCGATGAATGGATGAATGAATCATTTTGCTTGAAATAGCAGTCTCGGGTTAAAAATTATTAATTTATTTATTCATTTTTTTTTTATTTTCAGGTCGAAAATAAAAAAAAAAAAGATGCAAGCTTCACAAACGACACGTCTGTGTTTTTAATACCAAATTTTGGAGCCATTTCCGAAAAGAAATTACAAAAGAATGATTCACATTTTCTATATTCTCATCAGAACAGCTTTTCTCACTCTGTCACAGGATTATATACTTGTTTTTCACATTTGCGTACAGCGCAGTCTCTCCATAAATGTAACCTTTCAAATGTCAAGTGAACACTTTTTGGATGAAATGATCATTGTAGCAGCAAACTGAAGATACATTTTAGGTGAAAAGAAATAAGCTGCACATATCTGAAAGTAAACAAATAACACGTGATAGAATCTACATTAATAAAGAGTAGCAAGGATAAATTTTCGGAGCAGAATGATTATTTTGGTTCCAAAATCATCATTCAAAATCATCATCAGTAAACGCATAAATATTGAATTAAAATTTGTTTGCTTACTTATGGTAATTTGAAGATATGATACAAACAGTGTGTCTTAGTAATGTTTTAAGACTCCTATTAGTCATATACTTGTCACGATCAATGGACGAATGAATCATTTTGCTTGAAATATCTCTCTCAAGCTTAAAGTATACGAGTCATTCATTTCTCTGTTATATTCTATATTATATCCTCTATTACACTGTAAGTGTGTCTCTCCAAGATGACATCGTTTAGAGTCTCCAGTTACAAGAAAAACAGAAAATGTGAAAAGAAGAAAATCGCGAATTGAACCAAGAGGACCATCGCCGAACAATCCATTTCAGCTCTCTTAGCTCTCTCACATGCTTGGAATCAGTTACGGAGACTATCAGGAAATGCTCACGAAATCTTAAACGTGTCTCGCGTTGCAGCGAAGTTTGTCCCCTAGCTTTAAACACTCAGCGGCGGCCGGACCTTGAGTTTCGTGAGATGGTTAACATCGTCCCAACTTTATCTCTATGATCATCACGGACGACAAAGACTTGCAGTTACAACTACGATCCGCAGACAAAGCAGCAGTTGTCGCAATAGGACATCTCACAGTCACCAAGACCAGAGAATCACAGCAGGTCCATGTGCAACAAAAAGCATGCTCAATGTATTTCGACTTTAAGGGCACTGTTCACTGAATATTTGTTTGAACGAAAATACCGAAACTACACTGCAACGGCAGTTGTTTGTTGCATCACGGCATTCTGCCCGCTCAGAACTCCCACAAGATGGCGCTTTTTTTGACAGAAAACAACATGGCCATCATCCCACACCTTCCTTGCTCGCCTGACGTAACTTTCTGTTATTTCGTTTTGTTCCCCAAAATGAAACTGAACTGAAGGAGCTCCGTTTCGACACTTTGAAGATATCCAAAAGGAATCGAAGGCAGCATTTTACGGCCGTAAGAAAGGACTTCGGCGGTGCTTTTGAAACGTTGAAAAGGCGCTGGGATCGATGTGTAAGTTCTCAAGAGTATTACTTCAAAAGTGATAGCGACCACATTTAAATAAGGTAGGCGTGCGCCTTTTTTTAAAGGATCAGTCTGGAAACTTTCCAATAGCACCTGGTTCTCTTTGTTACTAAGATAGCTGAGATACAGTATGAGCGCTCTCTCACGAAGATGAGATTTGAAAAAAAAAATGCACCTGCTTGATGAAATGTCTGCATGGAATTTTCATTACCATTCATCGTTGTATACGCTTACACAACAGTAACATTTAATTAATAAACACTTAAACAAACATAATCGTAATTAATATACTTTTGTGCAATAGTAATCTTCAGTTAATATAAACGCCATACAATAGTAATCTTCAGTTAATATAAACGCCATACAATAGTAATCTTCAGTTAATATAAACGCCATACAATAGTAATCTTCAGTTAATATAAACGCCATACAATAGTAATCTTCAGTTAATATAAACGCCATACAATAGTAATCTTCAGTTAATATAAACGCCATACAATAGTAATCTTCAGTTAATATAAACGCCATACAATAGTAATCTTCAGTTAATATAAACGCCATACAATAGTAATCTTTTATTAGTGTACGACTACACAATAACAATTGTTATTTTATGCAGTTTGGGGGAGGGGAGGGGGGGGTTATATTGTGGGATGATGAGGATGTAATGTTTCTGCTGATGTTTGACCTTGGCTGCTGCTGATGTTTGACCTTGGGTTGCTGTGTGGCTCATGTACATGCTACTCCGTTTATCCACACATACACACATATACACAAGAATAACCCTTGTCTGTTGTGTGGGTTGTGGGTTTTTTGCAGAACCAGAGTATAACTAAAAATCAGGGAACATGTTGTGTCTCAACACTTTCCTGTATCAGCTGCAAAATAATGTCTTTCTCGGAGTTCCAAAGATGTACAACAACAACAATAACACCAACAATAAAATTACAAAATACTTCGCTTTCAGTTCAGTGCTGTTTGGCCTTTGGTTTTGCATCATTTTTTTTCTTTGATGCTTTTTTATTTATTTTGTTTAAAAGTATAGTTCTCTTCATCACATATTAATCCCTCAAATAAACATAATACTGCAAACAAATATTGTGAGAAGTACATTGTTTTCACATAAGAAGAATAACAGATAGAGAGGAAGAGAGTACGACAAACAGACACTGGGAACTCGCTGTGATACTTATTACGTACATGAGAGTCTGGACATTTACTGAAGGCTGCAGTTGCGTGATAGTTTTTTGTTTGTTGCTTATGCTAGCGCACGTGTAGACAGCCTGGTCATCATTCGCTTACATGCAACGAACTGTCATGAGAATGTGACCATTTAGATCCAACTATCAAATCTTTCTTAACTTTTCACAAACATGTTTCATAATTAGACGAAGGTGTATGGTGGACCTTTGTACATCTACACACGCACACACACACGCCCACACACGCACACACACACATGCATGCACACACGGGAAGGAAATGAAGATAATTCAGTAAAAGAAATAATAACTGCGAAATATTTATCAAAAACACCAAAACCCCAATATTTCGGCAAAATATGCCCTTATCATAAACAGTAGAGAAGACAAATCAAACATATTAATGCATACATACACACACAGAACCTATCAGAGTTTTGCTATGAGCAATTAGAAGCGAGAAAAGATTGTAAACATGTTTTAGTAAGCTTCAGTTAAACATTTATTGTGGTAAAGTAAGTCCATGAACTTAACACAAAAGTTGCTGTTGTTAGTAATACGGCTGCGGTGCCCTTCAAATGACTCAAAAATGGCAAAACTTGACTTGCGTTGGCTTCAAGACTTTTGGACAAACGAATATGGACTTACAGAACAAAAGTATGGTGCTGTTAGTGCTTTATGTTGTGAAACTGTGGTGTGCTGTACGCCAAGTGTACAAAGACACTGTCAAACTGTGGTGTGGTGCACGCCAAGTGTACAAAGACACTGTTAAACTGGTGTACTGTATGCCAAGTGTACAAAGACACTGTCAAACTGTTGTGTGCTGTACGCCAAGTGTACAAAGACACTGTCAAACTGTGGTGTGCTGTACGCCAAGTGTACAAAGACACTGTCAAACTGTGGTGTGCTGTACGCCAAGTGTACAAAGAGACTGTTAAACTGGTGTGCTGTACGCCAAGTGTACAAAGACACTGTCAAACTGTGGTGTGCTGTACCCCAAGTGTACAAAGACACTGTCAAACTGTGGTGTGCTGTACGCCAAGTGTACAAAGACACTGTTAAACTGGTGTGCTGTACGCCAAATGTACAAAGACACTGTTAAACTGATGTACTGTACGCCAAGTGTACAAAGACACTGTCAGACCAAACATATAACATTAGTGTGGCTTACGTTGGCACTCAGAGCGACTTTGTAACATGACTTGAGCACAGCACTACAATACACGTTTGCCTGCCCCTGTTTTACTGCATGCAAATGGTACGGGACATGATTAAATTTTTTTAATGTGTTTTTTTTTTACAGAAAAGATAACGTAGTAAGCTTTGCCATTAATACTGTCAGAATGAATCACTGAAATAAATCCGAAAGGTATTTTAGGCTTAAAGTTCTAAAAGTAACATGTAGTGCAGAGTTTAGTGTTACAGTTAGTCATCAGTAATTCACAGATTTTAATTCCCCTGAAATACTTCTTCTGAACAGAACAGTTTTCACTTGATAAGGTTAAAAACAAGTGCAGAAAAAAGCAGAGGCAAGAAAGTAGAAATATTTCTTCTGATCTCTTTGATGTTTTATTTATTTTCTAACATCTTTTTTCGTCATGTCGACTGCGTTTTAGGGAGATTATATTATTCTCCGTGCTGTGTCTTCTCTTTATTTTTCATCTTTTAGAAAAAATTCCAATTCAGTTGTCAAATTTGGCGGACGAAGCTCGCTCCGATGGAACCTCACACTGCTAGCAGGTCTAACGTTAATACTGAAGTGGAATCTATGGTACATGATAGTTGTCAAGTAACAAGTGATGAGAACGCTAGAGAACTGAAGATCAGGCATGGCTCGGTGCACCACGTCATTCACGAAGGGCGGCAGTACTGAAAAATCACCACCAGGTTGGTACCAGAGCAACTCATCCCTGACCTGAAAGATCGTCGTAAGGATCATTGTGAAACTGCTTTACGACATTGTGAGGGTGACGGAGATGTGTTTTTACGACTTACAATCAATGGAGACAAATGTTGGGCAGATCAATTCTAGCTAAAGACAAAGCAAGTCAGCAAGGAGTGAGGACATTCTTCCCTGTCGAAACCAAAGAAAATCCATACAACTCAGTCGAAATACAATATTGATGCTCATGCTGGTCGGGGACTAGACAGACAGACAGACAGACAGACAGACAGACAGACAGACAGACAGATAGACAGATAGATAGATAGATAGATAGATAGATAGATAGATAGATAGATAGATAGATAGATAGATAGATAGATAGATAGATAGATAGATAGATAGATAGATAGATAGATAGATAGATAGATAGATAGATAGATAGATAGATAGATAGATATTATTTTCTATTCCTCAGTCCCACGTTTCTGAGGCTGTTGTAGTAGTATATTAGAATAAGCATAGAGTGATCGGGAAAATCCGATCCTCTGGTTGTCGCTCGGTGAAAAAAGCTCCGTGCGGCACTTGAACTAGCAGACGACAAGGACTAGCAGACGACAAGGACAAGCAGGCGACAAGAACTAGCAGAAAACAAGGACTAGCAGACGACATTAGGAGAGAGGAGATTTTTGGAAGAAACGGTTAGGACAGACCTGGTAGAAATTTTGATCTGAGTATTAGTTTTTATGATACGACTGTGATCAATGTGAAACTATGTAGAACAGCTTGAAGTGATTTAGTCTGGTCAGCTTGACCAAGATGTTTGTGCTGGCTGTTGTTGTAGTACTGTTGAGATTTATTAGGACCGGTGGTTCTAAAAATGTGTGTGTGACTTTTTGTGGAAATTCAGCGCCACGTTCATGACATACAGTAAGTTGTGCTTTGTTATAATGTTGTTAGATTGAGGTTTGTCTGGGTGTGAATGTAGATCACCCACTTCCCATATGACAAACTTCTGTCTTGCCGGGGGTGGAGCCTAACTGTACTTCTTGTTTAACATTCTTCACCTCATGTTACCTATCATTAATACTCATTAATAAAACTTGTTTTATACTTCACATCTTGTCAAGTCACTACACGATGTTCTCTGTAGTTTTGTCTCGGAAATGTCAGATGATTTCATACTGTGCTGCTGAGATCTAAGTTGGAGCTGTCTGCCTGGGTGTGTTCGTTTCTCTGCGTATATCAAAGAAACAACTGCTTATACTATCAGATTCAACAGTCAAATTGACTATAACTTACTCATAAAGCAGTAGTACACACAATCTGGGTAAGTTGTCATCACTTAAAAGTAGTGATACTACTGTACTTCATGGAGTCTGTGAAATAGCTCCGCTTTGAATAATTCTTTAATCACCTCCATTATCAACAAGTTAAAAATTGCTAACATAAAAATAATTACTTTGATTAATTTACACTCATGCTATACATAAAAGTGATTTTTTTAACTTCTGTTTAGACAACCAAACCATCAGCAATTTGGAAAAAAAAACTATTTGCCCATCCTCAGATATTGTCTTCATGTGACGATTAATCTGATTAAAATCATTTAACACATATCGTTAAAGTAACAGAGAAACTACCTCCAACTTGGTCCAAGAAATCATCGTGGATAGAAAAGCTGTGTGGGATGCGTGTAGAACTGCAAAACTATGATATTTATAAAGGCAACCCGCCTACTTGTCGATATGGCTGAGTAGTAGTAGTAGTAGTAGTAGTAGTAGTAGTAGTAGTAGTAGTAGAAATAGTAGTAGTAGTAGTAGTAGTAGTAGTAGTAGTAGTAGTAGTAGTAGAAATAGTAGTAGTAATAGTAGTAGTAGTAGTAGTAGTAGTAGTAGTAGAAGTAGTAGTAGTAGAAATAGTAGTAGTAGTAGTAGTAGTAGTAGTCGTAGTAGTAGTAGTAGTAGTAGTAGTAGTAGTAGTAGTAGTAGTAGTAGTAGTAGTAGTAGTAGTAGTAGTAGTAGTAGAAATAGTATAATAATAATAGTAATAATAATAATAACAGTAATAATAACGATAATAATAAGAAGAACAATAATTTCATTTCACTCAAAACATTTACACGAGTCGCCTTTCTTTGACCATAAACCATATTCCTGCTTTTAAGCAGAGTTTTTGCTCCAGCAGAACCCTTCAAGTTAATCATTATGTCAAATCCGTGGTGTAATTTCACATACCAAAGACAATATTTGACTGCGTGTCTCAAAATATTGCCAGAACAGTCTCTTGGACTTATGTCTCATATATTTGGAAATATTCTTCTGTAAGATGATGGCTATGTTCATAGAGAGTTAAACATGTGACATGCCAGTAGATAGAGGTGATCTTCTCTCTTCATCTTCCATGTCTCGAATAAACTCGATTACCGTTTTCCCACCAAACCATGTAGTCAAGCCATCCAGGTATTTCTGTCTTCTCTACCCTCTCTGTCTTTTGTCATTTATCTTTCCAGTCATGATATATTTTTTTAGGGAGACCTTCATGTCTGCTGATGTGTCAGATAAACTTTGAACGTGTTTTTCTAATGCAGAGAACTAGTTTGAGATATCCTTTTCTTTCATTGTACTTCTTCATTTGTCTTTCTCGATGTCCATGGTATGTGAAGAAACAAACTTTACACTGCTAATATGACGTAATGTAACTCGAAGACATGTGCTGCCACCTGCAAGAGTTCATTACAACATTAGTAAAGATTCCGTCAACTTACATGAAGATAGGACCCAAGAGTTCCTTACAACGTTAGTAAAGATGCTGTCAGCTTACATGAAGATAGGATAGTACTTAGACTTTCTGTTGCAATTACTACAAAGGACTGAGTGATTGATTTATTTTGTGGTCAAAGGGAAATAATCATGACAATTTACACAATGAAACCACACTAATGCAACTTGGAAAATTTTGTAAAATAATTGTATTGTTATCTCCCTTTGACCACATTTAAGTTAAATTAACTTCTCATTTCTAAAAATTACCTCAAAGAAAGGCAATGTTCCAGTTAAAGGTATTCTCCCACTTGATAATAAAACATCTTTTATCAAGTTTTGTTTTTTTTCCAGGAAAGCTGTAATGGCACTAACGGGCTCATTTTTAAGTCACTTAATTTTCTTCAAAAGTGTTTTATAAATAGTTTGGAAATAAACTGAAATTTCATACAATATTTTTTAAATTCTAAAAAAAAAAAAAATAATAAAAGTTCAGAATTGTGAATACTTTTCATTTAGCAAAGCTGAAACATATAAAACATAAAAAGAAATCTTTTTTGTCAAAATTGGAAAGCTTTTGATAAGCATCAGATTGTACACGTTTCTCTCTTGGATGACTGATAAAGGTTGATAGTGATGAATATTTCCTTAAGTCGTCAATTTTTTTATCTTATGCCTTTGAATTATTACTGTATAAGCGTCCAAATCATCACTACTCCATGGTACTTCAGACTTGTGGGCCGTTCGTACATAGCTCCTTTCCCGATTTACAACTTTCAATTCAGAATTCTTTCAACCTTAGCGCTAAATCAATCGACGTAAAGCGTCATTTGCCGATCATACACTTACATTTATTTAACACCACATGATGATGATGTTGGCTGATGAATTCATGTTAGTACGATGCTATATCTCAAACTGATCAGCATACAATAGCAGGAAACTCCAGACGGTTTATATCTCCCCAAAAGATAGCCGCCACGGGTTACTAAATGAATTATCACACTATTTCTAACAAACTACTCTTAAACGCGAACATTATAATTACGCTGACAATCACTACTTTTACTAACGAAAACAATACGTCCTGTTCCTACGAAACCTAACTCTCGACTGCCCAAACTTTTAATCACCTTCAAAACATTTCCAACGACTGGACCCTCTAGAAAAACATGAGCTGTACACATGATACGTGCAGAATTTTCTCGACTGAATGGTCAATAATATTCAAGGGAATTAGTTAACAATAATTTCATTTCACTCAAAACATTTACACGAGTCGCCTTTCTTTGACCATAAACCATATTCCTGCTTTTAAGCAGAGT
>CM019710.1:32688538-32916966 GCA_009760885.1 Achatina immaculata | reverse complement strand
GCAAATGACAAATTCCATGTCTTCAAGAGAAAGGTACTGTTTGGACGAATTCTTTTCACCGTCATGGTCTAGAAAGGTTCCCTGTCCTAAAGAACATTTTAGAACATATGAACGGAGGCACTGACATTCGGGAGGTTCTTTATTATGAACTGTGTAACATCTGGAATATCTGGCTGATGCCTATCTCAGTATTTACTCGATGAAACAGATGAGAAATTGCAAGACTATTCATTGGCCAAGAATCCATTTTTTTTTTTTGCACGAAAAGCCTCGTCATTTCACAACGTTCTAGAATGAGAAACTCATTTGCATGATATCAGATTCTTCCCTTTAGGAAAGAGTTTCACAGAGTATCGCTGGTAAAGTTTTGGTGTGGATCAAAAGAAAGGACGATATCCTGAATTTGTGAAGGAAGCTGTTGCTGTTCTTCTCCCATTTATCAGCATCAATTTAAAAATAATTTTTTTTTTATTTTCACATTACATTTTTACAAACCATGTTGAAGCACATACTGATGTTGCAGCTTTCTTCAGTAACGCCAAACATTAAAGAAGTCAGCGCTGCAAGTCACAAACAATTTCATAAAACACATTAAGGTAGTTTTTTTTTCCCCATCTACACTCAACACTTTGTCATTCACTTTTTAATGTCATCTTGAAACAGCCGTGTTATGTCACAGTGTAATTAAAGTTTTCATGCCACTCTGTCGTCTTCTCATTTTATTAATGCTTTGTCCTGTGATGAAAAATGCCTCCTAGGGTCCGGCGTGCTAGCTGTCGCAGAAAAGGGCTCCACATCCAAAAAAGTTTGAGAACCACTTCTCTACTTGTTCTTTCTTGTTGAAAAATGACTTTCGGATCGAATGTTCCACTTGGTCCTTTATCGCATAGTTTCGGTCTGTGCTGTAGCAGAATGGTGACGAGGTAAGTATGCACACAGAGAATAGCAGGTAATTAAAATAAAATGGCAGATGAGTTTCCGCTGTGTTGTGGAAGAATGAAGGAGAATGTCCATTGAGCTATTCGGGTATACAAACTGAGTTGTGTGGAATTCAAGTATGTGTTTTTGTTGTGTTAAAACTGATAATGAGAAAGACTCTTGCATTCTGTGTAGGTGGGTTCAGGTTTTAATGAGAATGTCACTTTTAAAAGTGAGGGAAACTTTGCTCTAACCCATATTTAGATGGCAGATAGAGGTGTATGGTGCAATTTTACAAGACAGCAGAGGGAGTGAATAAAGTGATAAAAAAACGAATAGAAAGTATGAAAGTAAGATGATAATGTATAAATGAAAAACATACAACATCCAATATTTCAGCGTGAGCCTTTTGTGAGGATTACATAAACAAAACACGGCATATAACTAAAAGAAAAACGTATCTTAGTCGTATCCTGCTGAGTACACAAGAACGCGTGTCCCATTGACGAGGCACAGAGACAACGGGGGCCCACAAAGGATAGTAGATGAAGCCAATTGGAAATAACAGGCGGGGAAAGGGAGAGAAAAAGGTGGGGGGAGGGCAATAGACTTCTGTAGTTTGCTAGAGAAGCAGGTGTTGGGGGAAGGGGGGAAGTGGAGAGATAATGAATGAAGAAATGTAGGGACGAACAGAAGGGGCCATCCACAGGTTTTTATGGCCCATTCTGTTCGTTCCTGCAGTTCGTCATTCATTATCTTTCCGCTTCCCTTTCCCTCCCACGACACCTGCTTCCCAAAAGACACACTAAGAAGAGTTATCACCAAGGAGCGTTCAATAATGATCATCAGAAACACCGAAGATATAAAGCAAGTAGCAAGGAATCGCCAGACATGGAGAGCCTTGTCCTCCGCCCTACGCAAGTCCTTTGGCCCAAGAGGATCAACTAACTAAACTAACTAACTAAATAGTAGGCAGTCAGTCAGTCAATCTGCATGTCCCTTGCGGAACTTTGCCTCCCTAACAGCGCTCCTGTAGGCCTCTCGGTTGTAAGCAAGATACCCTGCTGCTGATTCATCCATTTGCAGATCATCAACGATGTCTTGCAGCCTTCTCCGCCTTGGTCTTCTCTCTTTCTTTTTTCCCATTATGTACTCTTCCAAGACAGTTTTCTCTAAATTATCATGACGCTTAATATGTGCAGAATGTTTAAGTTTTCTCTGTTTAATCCTCTTTCCTAGCCAGCCTTCTTCAATATTTGTATTTCTGTCTGTTCCTCTCTACAAATTCTTTAGTTGTTTTAATTTCTGAAGAGCGATAGATGTCCTCCTTTTAATTTCCCTCATTATATCTCCATTATTAGTTAGTAATTATTCAAGATATTCAAAACTCTCCATCTCTTCCAATTTTCATCATCAGGTGCCGTGCTTACTGGTGCTGGCTATTATGCTTCTCCAGAATATATGATTCTTCATGCAGGCCATCAGCTCAGTTGGTGATCTCCTCTCACACCATCTGTCAGAATGTCCAGTATCATTTCTCTTGGTCTTCCCTTGGGTCTTCTTCCTTCTATTTTTCCTGTTTTAATATTTTCAATACCCCCTCCTCTCACTGCATGTCCTATGAACGTACCGCAAACCTTGGTGGTGCAAGTTTACATTTTATAACTAGTGAAGGGAATATGTTATCCAGATGTTACAGACTAATATTCCCTGGCAATGTACTACTGTACTCGAGGCCAATCTAGCTCCCCCATATGACTGCCAATCTATATTCTCCCCTCCTAGGTATACTGTATGCTAGTTATGTATAAATCCTGAGCATTTAATCAATACACAATACACTGACACGCAGTACACATCACCAAGTCGGAAATTAACGACACATCATTTTAATCTCACTGTATGCCACAACAACACATACAACCGACATTACATCAACATGACATCAAGACACATGTCATAATGGAAATTAAGCATGGTATCATATGATGTTGTATTATTGAAAACCTGATGGACCTGTGGCCCCGGGCTCTCTTGGCCCTAGTCGTAGCCTACACTATGGATCTAATGTGCAGTGGCCCTTATTCCATGCAGCTACCGCTGCCATGACACGCCTCTTTATAACCGCATTGCTGCAGCACAAGATCAATCTACATGAAAGCATAATAACTAACCAAACATGTTGCTGATCCAATATACTGATAAATCACACTGAAATCATACACAGAATTTCCATATCGATACGTAAATACAGAAACCTACATCTAGGTAACTGCACAGGGGGTGAAGACACCTGATAAGGTAATCAGCGACCCATAGCTTGCCAGCGTCAGGGTTAGCAACCCACAGCTAACCAAGACCCTGTCCCACCTCTCCGTGGTACCCCACTAACAGACCTAGCCTGGCTAATGGGGCAGGGATCGCCTAGGTGGTGGAGTCTGCTAAAGAAGCTTTGCACACCCCCTGCTTTTTAGCTGTACTCCGGGGCTGTTGTGTTGGCTTTTCAGTTTTAGTTTTATTTTCCCTATACACAGATTGTGTTCACTGTAGACATCTGCACCCCTATAAGCCCTTACATCTATCAGAGACGTTCTGTATTGCTTTCTAATACAAAAATGATCTGTCTGGTTTCTAGTTCTATCATCTGGAGATATCCACGTTGTTTTATGTATCTCTTTGTGTGGAAATATTGTGCCTCCAATGACCACGCCCTCTGTTAGACATATTTCAATCAATCTTTCTCCGTTCTGATTAACCATGTCAATTCCTTCTTTCCCCATTACTTTTTCGACGTCGGTGTTATCTTTCCCTACCTTAGCATTGAAGTCCCCCATAGCAATTAGTGTGTAGTGTTTAGGGACTTTGTTGATTATTTGTTGTAATTGGTTATAGAAATCGTCTTTCACCTGCATCGTTCGTGGGCGCATAACGTTGCACCCACGAACGATGCAAATGATGAGGCCACTTTACCTTCCTAGATTTCTCTGGTACTCATTTTTAGAGGCTGGGTTAACCCCGCATATATACTTGTATAAAAATTCAGAGCGATTTTAAGATTCATTATACAAGCCATTATTTTCAATGTGAAAAGTAGGGCTTCTTGAAGGCACAGATATCTGGCCATTTCAGCTCATGCTGGCTTGGTACTAATACCTAAATAGCTGTGGGTTCTCTGTCTGGCTAGTATTTGTCATTTAAAGAAGCTAAAATGAGCAGTATGTTTGCTAAAAATATTTTACTAAAAACAATTTGGAGGTATCAATATAGCCCTCTCGCGACAAACTGTTTAAAAAATATATGATTTCCAACATCTTATATCCTTCCCGTGCCGCTAAACGTCACATAGGGCCCGCATGGTAGCACACCAAGATTTCTTATCTTCGGCGAGTTTTTCACTCTCATCATGAGACGATATGCCAAGTGAACTGACTTCTTTTAACAATGTCCTCTTTAGAGTTTCATTTTGTCGATCTCTTTTTCATTGGACTGTTGTGTTCCACTTGATAGCTTGTTTGGAGATTCTCTGATTGTTTCTTCTCACCACATGATTGACATATACCCTTCTTCTTTTCTGATCACCCATGAGGCAGGTTGTTTGCTTATCTGTCTTATCTCTGTGTTGTTCTTTAATTCGTTCCACTTTATACCGAATATTTTCCTTAGGCATTTGCTTTCAAAAGAATCTAATTTCTTGTCTGTTTCTTTAGTTGTTTTCCAGCTTTCGCAATCATAAATAATTTTTGTGCTTATAACTTTTGAATGCCATATGTTCTCAAGATTCTTGAAGGTCAATGCTGCTTTCGCAATTCGAATTCTAACTTCCTTTCTGGTGTCACCATCCTGGTCTATGTAGCTGCCGAGATATACAAAATGGTTTACTTCTTCAACAGCTGTTCCTTCTATGTATATTTGTCCTTCGTGGTTAATGAGAACCTTCATTATTTTTGTTTTATCTTTGTTAATTTCAAGTCCTATCTTACTAGCCACTGAAGACAAGGTATTTATTTTTTCTTGCATTGATTTTATATTGTCACTGATAAAAGTTGTGTCATCTGCAAATCAATATCTTCCAGTTGGGTCTCATGTACCCTATCAATGGCTGTTTTTCCTGAGTATATATATATATATATATATATATATATATATATCATAATAAATAAGCATTACAGTAGGAAGTATTTTATTTAATATCCTCCAAAAGTGTTAGGATAGTTGTTATATTTTGAAAAGCCTGAAGATGTGTCCTAGTGTAGCAGTATTGAAGATAATTTGTTTTTTCTCTACAGAAAGGACATTTCTCACCTTATGAGGCTTTATTGTGAACGAGAAGGTCACGTGGCTTGAGAATCCCGTGACTGAGAATTGTAGGAGAAATCCTGAGCGATTTAGTCTTCGTCTGAATGTGAACCGATGTGAACGCTTTGTGTGATGTAGTATATGGACGCTATATCTGTTCTTGAGTATTGTAGTATGAATGGACTAGCCACATGGCAGGGGTAACCTGTCGGCAATCGGATTAATATAATCTCCATCAGCATTATCATCATTTCCATGAATAAAATCCTCATGTCAAGATTACCCAGGACTTGCCTGATATCTGTACCAGTTGGTTGCTAACGTGAGGTTTTGAACGAGCCTGGAAGTGAAGCATGGCTGGAGATAGTGTTTAGCTAATCCAGAAAAGTGAAGCTGACGGCTGGAATTCTGTGCATAACAAATCCAGCAACACGGCTCTATGATGAATGTACAACCTGGTATCCACGTGCACAAAGGCAGCACAGCAACACGACACAGCCCTAGTAAAGAGTGCCTGCCCCACCACAGAACACTCAAGTGAGAGATAGACGATCCCCATACGTCTTTATCTGGTGCCATAGGGGAGACCCACATTAGGAACGTAAAATTTATGTCGGAGAAAGTGGCGTAGTATGTCGACAAATACAGCTGGTGTGGAATCAAGCTGTCGGGCCCTAGGGTAAGACGCACTCCTGCTGCTCTGTTTCGTAGCCATTCTTGTTTTTCAGTTTCGCATGCAAGATCTGTAAACCACTGTGGACGGCATAGTGTGTGTCTTAATTCATCATCGATTGTAAGAGACTGTTGTTGTGCCTGTTTCTCTCATGGATGTCAGCTCTGGGTAAGATTTGCTTGTCACATAATATAACCTTTTGATAGATCTATCGTCGTATGCTTTCGGTTCGAGAGAGAACCTAACTTGCCGTACATTATCAACCTGTGAGAGAGCTATTGTCGTATAATGTCACCTCGAGGGAAAGTCCTACTTGTCGCACTGTCAGATTGAGAGTGACCTAACTGTCCCCAGGTGTCAGGTATGTCTCTTCTGCTTTTTGTATAATCACCCTGGTAGGAGACGCTTTTGTCTCGTTAGTCGCGTGGACTGGGTTGTTTTGAATGCATCAAGTAAAGAGGATTAAAGATAATCTGCTGATTCATGGATCCTATACCTTCATGGAGATTATCAGCCTGAATGTTTGGTGGAGTATAGGTATATCTGTGTTATATTGATTGTAGCATTTTTTTATGTGTTTATTTATTTATTTTTTACCTTGTCGTTTCAGTATCGTAACTGTATTTATGTGGGTACGATACTTTTTTTTGCAGGTGGCTTCCAGAGCGGCAAGCCAGAGTTTCATCACTTTTGTCTTAGTGTCTTGACCTTGTATGTATTTGGGTGTTATGACAATTACTGTGTAGATGTTGTATCATATATTTGATGGTTTTGACATTCTTAGTATTGAGATGTTCTGTTATTTTTTTTTATTTCTGATACGTGTCACTTTTAGATAATGTGGCATATCTTGATGTTTTGATAGTGTGTACTTTGCAGATGTATGTTTAACAGTTTACTTTAGGTAGATAGAGGTGTATGGTGCAGTTTTACAAAGTGAGGGAGGAAGTGAGCAAGGTGAGGAAAAAACGAATAGAAAGTATGAGAATGTATAAATGAAAAACATACAACATCCGATATTTCGGCGTGAGCCTTATTCGAGGATACATGCAAAACAAAATACAAACATATATAACTTATATGAAGCGTCTTGCTCTCAGTAAAACAGAAATGTGTGTGGAAGAAGGAGGAGGAAGAAAAAAACCCCGCTGCCTACTGACAAAAGATTCCCGATATAGCCAATCATAGCGAAGAAGCGGAGAGAGAGGAGGAGAACAAGTGGGAGAAAGGGGTTGGGGGAAGGCAATAGAAACATGATAGCCGCTAGAGGTGTCGGGGGGGGGGGGAGGGGAGAGAAAATAGGACGCGAGAGATAATGAATGAAGAACTTAAACACCTACAGTGAGGAAATGTGAAACTGGTGAATGGGACAAGACCAATGTGTTGGCAGAGAAGGAAATAGGATGTTAGTAGAGAGGTGTAGCATAGAGAAAGAAAGTAGAGTATAAAAAAGGCCAATGGAAAAATAAAGAAGTTACAGAAAGCTGAAGACATTGTTAATTCCAGCTGGGTGGAGACAGCCAGTCTGGAAAATAAGGCGCTGTTCCACCCAGCTGGAATTAACAATGTCTTCAGCTTTCTGTAACTTCTTTATTTTCGCTATGATTGGCTATATCGGGAATTCTGTGCATAACAAATCCAGCAACACGGCTCTATGATGAATGCACAACCTGGTATCCACGTGCACAAAGGCAGCACAACAACACGACACGGCCCTAGTAAAGAGTGCCTGCCCCACCACAGAACACTCAAGTGAGAGATAGACGATCCCATACGTCTTTAGTAGTTCACTGTCTAGAAGTGGAAGTTATGATTCCTTTTGTCTTGCTACACAGAGTGGGATACCTCGATACGTCACTATTTGTAATGCTAATTTATCCGTATTTAGCTTTCATTCATGATGATAATGGTGATGATGATGATGATGATGATGATGAAGCCCTAAGAAACAAAGATGGCCCACCAGTAATGAAATCAGAAGTTGAAAGAGCCATAAACACGATGAGAGAAAGTAAAGCAGCGGGACCAGATGATATTTCCATAGAAATGATAAAAACGCTGATGGAATTTGGAATAAAAAGAAATAACAGAAATATGTAACAATATACACAATCTGGGACATATACCCCAAGAACTGAAACATTTTGTGGCATTACCCAGGAAAGCAAAAGAAATAGACTGCTCAGATTTTAGAACTTTCAATCTGATGAATCATGTGACTATAATTCTTCTCAAATTCATTCTCAAAAGAAAAAACAAAAACTGCTAAAGAAGTTAATAATGAACAGTTTGGTTTCAGACAGAATAGAGGAACAGGAGAGGTAAGTTTTTTGCATACAAAGACTAATAAATACATGGAAGTTCATAAAGATATATACACCTGTTTTATAGATTGTACAGAGGCATTTGACAGAGTGGAGCATGACAAATGTCTTGAGGAAATCAATCTTAATGGCAAAGACGGTTCTACGGACTGTTATTGCCGGAGGTGGGGTGGAGAATTTGATCTCCACTCCAACTGCGTGCGTCTCAAACAGCCTCTGGCAGTCAAGTCCAGCTCCTGGCCTTCCTGTGGCAGAACTGTTTAATCTGACAGGAGAAGGGGCGATGGTGAATATCTGGAGCCTGAAAACAAGATACTTAGGGTAGATGAGTGGCACGTTTGGTACTCATCTACCGCTGTTGGCGAGATTCTTCAGCTGCCGTGCGTGGAGCGGTGCTCCTCCCAGCCAATGAAGAAAGATGCAAATGGGGTTGCCGCGCAGCACCACTGCGGAAAAGGTGGTAGAAATGATAAAGTGAAGCAAACAGTCAAATCATGGCACCTCTGGTCTGGAGGTCGGCCACGTCCTGAGTGCAGTCGTATCGGGTGAAATGCATGAACCGGCTTGTCCTAGAGGTTAAGACACTGCTGGCGAGACTCTTCGAATGCTGCGCGTGGAGTGAAGCTCCTCCCTATCAAGGAAGAAAATGCAGAAAAGAAATAAAGGTTGCTGTGCTGTGTCGATGTGAAAAGGTGGTGGAAAGGATAAAATGAAGTTTAATCGGTATGTCCAGTAATATCGCTGTGAGAGCTACACATACCACAGCGCCTCTGCTCTAGAGGCCGGCCACGTCAGAAATACACCTACACTGGTGAAATATGCCTAAACCGGCACACACCGGGGGTGGAACTTGATGGCTAGACATGTCATGCTACCTCCGCTCTAGAGGTCGGTCACGCCTGATATACACCCATACTGGTGAATTTTGCCTAAACCGGCTCACACCAGGGGTGAATCTTGAAGGCTACGCATGGCACAGTACCTCTGCTCTAGAGGTCGGTCACGTCCCAAACACGCCCATACTGGGATAATATGCCTAAACCGGCTCAACCCAGGGGTGGAAGTCACTAGTTGCGAGGATTCGTCCTTCTGGACAAAAGCTCCATCCTAGTCACAGCTAGGAAGGGTAGCGGCCACGACCGAAAAATGCTGAAGTCGGAGACACTGGACCAGGGAAGTCTAGATAGGCAACCACCTCTCACCCGGCGGGGATGTTTGCGTGTCCTAATCACGCTGAGGTTTTCCGGTGAGAAAGTCCAACTCTGGCCTGGGTGGGCTACCGCCTCTCACCCAGCGGGGATGCACTGATATCCTAAACACGTCGAGGTCTTCCGGTGAGAAAGTCCAACTCTAGACTAAATTGGTGCAGTGAAAACCACGGTGTCACGCGATCCGCTTCAGAGACCCACCAAGAATACAGGCTAAAGCCCTGCGATACTCTGAACCCCTTGTGGTCCTCTCGGTGATTTCGTGTGGTCCTTCGAGGACAAAATTCACCAGTATGGGTGTATATCAGGCGTGACCGACCTCTAGAGCGGAGGTAGCATGACATGTCTAGCCATCAAGTTCCACCCCCGGTGTGTGCCGGTTTAGGCATATTTCACCAGTGTAGGTGTATTTCTGACGTGGCCGGCCTCTAGAGCAGAGGCGCTGTGGTATGTGTAGCTCTCACAGCGATATTACTGGTCCTTCGAGGACCACACAGGAGACCACGGGACCTAACGAGGACCAAAGGCGTAAATTCAGTGGGATCACAGTGCGGTTGTGGTGGTAGAAGCGAACGAAGAAGAAGAATGGCAAAGACATACAAACTATAACAAATCTCTACTGTGAACAGGAAGCATCAGTAAGATAAGCACAGTGATATCCAAAAATGTGCAAATAAGGAGAGGAGTGAGACAATGATGTGTTCTGTCTCCATGTCTATTCATCCTGTACACAGAGAGCATATTCAAACACTCAGATGAACTAAAAAGAGTGAACATGGGGTGGGGGGGGGGGGGGGAGAGAAATGTCAACAATAAAAAAATATGCAGATGATACGGTCCTTCCAGCAGAGAATTCACAGAACTTACACAAATTAATAGATAAAAGTGTCATACCGAAAGTCGTGAGCAATTTTTTTTAAATCAGAGTTTATATATAGATAAAATATAAATGTATACCTTGAACTGTATCCTTTCTTCGCTTTTAACATACATCCTTTTCTTCTAATCAATATAATCTCCATTTCTATTCACACATTTCCCCCATCGATCTGCAAGTTTGAAAATATAGAATTCCATTCAAGCTGACCCACGGCACAGACGCACTGCTTACTGGACGTTCTTTCCTGTGGGACCCAGCGGGCACAAACTTTTCTATAGCCTAGGGTTTCAATCATTTCCTGTACTGCACTGTGTCCTATTCCAAGATTTACAGCGATTTCAGATACTATGACACATCTGTCTTCTTTAATGATGTCGTCAACCCTTTCCACGTTACGCTCAGTGGAGGCAGTTCGAGGGCGACCTCTGCGAGGCATATCCTGGATGCTCGTGTCTCCATCTTTAAAATGTTTCACCCATCTCCTAACACTGCTAACACCAATACATATATCCCCATAAGCAAATTGAAGTCTTTGGTAAATTTCAGCAGCAGGGATTACCTCTGTAACGAGGAACTCAATAACAGCACGTTGACGAAACGAAATTTCAGCACCCGCCATTTTTTTATGCTCCGTGTCGTTACGTGACACATGATAGTGACGTCATGTGACCTCTACATGAGGTGCAAAGTTTGCAGTTAAGGTGATACATTTATATATTTTCTCTATCTATAAATTGTGATTTAAAAAAAAAATTGCGCACGACTTTCAATATGATCCTCGCGTGATAAAAAAGCAAGCCAGAAATGGGAGAAGAGAGATCAATGTCAAGAAGACCAAAGTAAAGATGTTCAGCAGGAAAGACCAGAAGCCACAGGTGTAAACAAAGAGAGACTGAAACAAGTGACAAACTACTGTTACCTAGTAATACATTAACTGAAGATAGGAGATGTGAGATGGAGTTTTTAAAAAAAAAGGAATAGGAATGGCAAAACATACATTCATCGCCATGAAGAAAGTGCTGTTATCCGAGAAACTACCATTAAAAATAAATTTAATATTTGTAAAATGTTTTATCTATTCTGTTTTACTGTATGGAACAGAAGCCTGGACTATAAGTAAAAAAAAAAAAACTGGATAGAAAGATTAAATTAATGCAGCAGAAATGTGTTTATGCAGAAAACTAGGTCATATAACATGGAGAATGAAAAGAATTTGCATACGTTTCAAAAAAGCTCTATGTGAAATGCAAACTCTTTAAGAAATAAAGATGAAAAAATACTTTGACCATATCAAAAGACATAACAATATACTAGAGACCATATTAGAAGGAAAGGTGGAAGGAAAAGGAGCAAGAGAAAGACAGAGATGTAGGTGGAAAGATAACATACGAAAATGGACAGGACGCAGCCTGGCTGAGTGCTCTATCAGGGCGAAGTCATTTGCCATATAAGTGATTTGCCAACTTTCTTTACTTTTTTTCATTTTTTTTATTGTTTTGTTAACATCAAATTATGTGAATCTGTACTTTGTCTCCTCTCTCAAATTCTTAGTCCTGTTTGTTTTTGTTTGACAAAGGATCGCATCGAAACGTCACAAGTGTGTTATCGTTAAATAACAAAGCTATTCCTACTTTTTCCCTATTTTTTTCCTAACATATTGACATCAAGGCGAAGGAGCGAAGGAACTGGGGATTCATTATTGCAAATTTCGTTCTGGAGAAGGCACATGATGATGATGATGATGAATCCGAAAAAGACGTAGACGTTGGAATAGCATTTGTACCATGGTACTCATACGTAAACTGATTCATACTTACAATCAAACCAATATGGAGGCCGCACAGAGAAAAGCCGAGTAAAAAAAAAAATTGCTTATTTATAAATTGTAATGATAAATACACCTCAGACTAACACACACCAAGAACAACACTGAGGTTAAAGGCTGGGCACGTATGGGAGTGCCCTAAGTGTAAGGAAGTCAGCAGCAGAGTATATAAGCTGCTTCTGCTTAGTTATCATAGTATTGATGTTTATCTTGACGGCATGATTCCTTAACTTCTTTGTCTTTTTGTGCATAATTACTTACAACTTGTTCTTTTAGCCTTTGTGATTTGATGTTCAGTAATTTTTTTCTTGATTTCCATTCTTTGCTCTATCTTTTCCCATGTGGTCTTGCTTATCCATTCCTCTTTTCTCCATTTCCGATATCCCAGCACCCCTTTTGGTGTTTTCTGTAGTGTTTTATTGAACTCTAGTATGGACATTTCATTAAATAAGCCACACAGAATTTATCAAAATGAACTGAGCGATGTAATTTGATATCTGGACTTATCGTAAAGAAAATCAGAAATTCTTGCATTGAGACTTCAGCAGTGGAGTCTACAGGAGGAAAATTTTTAAATGTCAGTGTATAGACACCAGCAGAAAAACTTAACCTCATTTTTCTTAACAGCTTTGTTGCTTGCTGTGATGTCAATGGCCTGATGATGACTTTGAAAATGGATCAATTCAAAAGACTCATAGACTCATCCTAGTTATAAAATTTGTGTTTTGCTACACAATATAAATTCACTACTATCTGTTCCTGTAGTTTGTGCAAACAATTTTCCAAGCAATTAATTATGAAGATCATCAGTGGCAGATTTGTGGAGATCTGAAGGTTATTGAAGTTTTACTCAGAATGCAGTTATAGTAAACATGGTATTTGCTGTTTTCTGTGCAAATGGGATAGTCAGTACAGGTGTTCAGACTACATAAGAAATGTTTGGCCAGAAACGAGAATACTGGAGCCTGGAAACAAGAATGTCCAGCAGACTGAGCTAGTTGACTGTAACAAAATCATTTTGCTCTCTTTTACATATTAAATTGGCATCAATGAAGATCTTTGTTAAGAAGATGAATCAAGGCATTCAAGCACCTGAGGATGAAATTTCAGTAGTTGACTGATGCTAAAATCAAAGAAAGAGTCTTTGCTGGGCCACAGATTTGAGAACTGGTCAAGCACACAATCTTTGATTCAGTTCTTCAAGGAGATGAGTAAGTGGCTTGGGAAGCCTTTAGGTCTGTAGTTCGCAACTTCCAGGGAAATTGAAGATCTGAAAGCTATGTTGTGATTAATAATGAACTTCTGACAACATAACATAATTAGCTTGCAACATATCACTCAAGATCCACCTCTTGAAGTCTCATCTTGGCTTCTTCACCCTAAATTATGATGCAGTAACAAACATGGGGTGGGGGGGGGGTGGTGCTTCCATCAAGAATTGCATCAAAGGAAAGAAAGTACCAGGGCAAGTGGAAATTGCTTGCTGACTACTGCTGAAATGTTACAAGAGATGCTCCGGAAGTAGAATACAAAAGATAAAGAAAATAATAAACAGAGAAATTGTGTTATATTTAGTCCTCCCACAAAAATTACTGAAGCTAGTATTTAGTTCTCATACAAAATTTGAATATTATACATATCAAAGACTAGAGCTAATAAAAATTATCTGATGTCATATTCTTTTTTTTTTTTCATACTATTTTTAGTGGAAAATGACACATTTTATAAAGGAGTCAATAAAAGTTTGTGTTTTTTGTTGCACATTGTAATGTGTATTCCATTTGTGTTTTTTGTTGCACATTGTAATGTGTATTCCCTAAAGCTTATTATGTTTATTCCTGTTTATTGTTATTGCTTCAGATGTATCCTGGGACTTGTCATGTAAATTGTCAAGCTTTACAGGCTCAGGATTTGGAGTTGAACATAAAAATGGAAAAACAAGAGGAGCCTGATTTATGTGGATCACTTGAAGGTAAAAGATCGTGATTATTTTGTTCACTAGTGATGTGTGGTAGTTTTTTTTAATTCCCTGTTCGCTGATGTAATAGTTTCATTACAAAATTTTGTTTTTCCTGATGATTAATTCAATGTGATTTGTACTGGTGTCATGAAGTTTTATAATTCACTAGTAACATGTAACTTATTCTGGTAAAAGGTAAAATTCCCGTTTCCATGCCATTAAGGCATATTGGGGAATATAGTGTTAGGCTCATATTTTCTGTGACCTTCAGCACATGACAGTGTGATGTGGTCAGTATCATGCTTGGTCGCTTTACCTTCCCAGATTTCTGTGGTGCCTATTTTAGAGGCTGGTAGTTGTTTATTTTATATGTAATATGTTGTGGTGTGTGGAGTTGATTTATTTGCTGGTGACATATAATGGGTTGTTGTAGTTATTTTTATTCAACAGGGACATGTAGTGGTATTTTGTTCTTGTTTTATTCACTGATGATATGTACCACTGACAAAATTTCCATACCCACTGGAAAATACTGCAACAACTTTGATGCAGAAGTTAGGGCAATTATTGCTGCAGTTGAAAAACTATCAGACTCCAGAAATGATACATGTCCTGTAGTAATTCTCACAGATGCAAGATCAGTACTGGAAGCTCTTCAGTGCAACAAACTACCAGACCTTAAGGATGCCTTGTCAAAAATTGGCTTACAACATGGAGTCACTTTGCAATGGATTCCCTTTCACTGTGGGATACCAGGCAACGAGAAAGCTGACCATCTGGCCAAAGAGGGCACTGAAATGGAGCAACCAGACATACCAATCACCTATAATCAGAAGAAAAGTATGATAAAAACCTACAGGAAGCCACAAACACCACCACATGATGACTATCACATGCTAAACAGAAAGGAACAAGTCACCATCTTCCGTCTCCGAACAGGACACACTCGACTCCGAAGTCATATGTATACAAAGTTTAAGGTTGGTACTACTAATCTATGTACATGTGCCCAGGTGCCCCAAACTGTGGAACATATCCTCCAGAACTGCACCAACTATGAAACACTGAGAAATAATTACTGGCCCAGTGAAACCACTAAAGAAGATAAGCTCTATGGTTCCATACATGAATTACAAAAAACAGTGAAATTTATCCAAGGGACAGGACTGCAGGTATAGACAGACAATGCAAACGAAGAAGAAGAAGAAGACTGATGGTATGTGATTACACTTTTTAGAAGTTGTAAGCACTTATGACATGTAATGACATATTGCTGTAATTTTATTCAGTGGTATGTAATCACATGTTGCTGTAGTTGTCTTCACTGGTGACATGTAATCACATGTTGCTGTAGTTGTCTTCACTGGTGACATGTAATCACATGTTGCTGTAGTTGTCTTCACTGGTGACATGTAGTCCTGTTGTTGTAGTTTTAATCAGTGTTGACAAAAAAAGTCACATGTTGTAGTAGTTTTATTTACAGTGCTAAACAGTTTCCTTTTACTGTATTTTAGATTGCATTGCTTGATAGTCCAATATGTTAACATATGGATTATGTTGTCCAATATGTTTGTATGAACAAACATTGAAATAATATAGATTTTGAACACCTGGGTAACATAATGTTTACTTCACTCATATCTGATGCTGATGGTTGAGGGTTTTGTCCCCAATCTGTTGTATTCCAGTCAACCAGGCTGTAGAAATGAGTACTTGCCTTTTCTAAGAAGAAGTAATCAGACATAATACTGACCTCAACATTCTTTTGTGTGCTACCTAGTCAAGGAAATTATTTCAATTTACATATCTGTGAAACACCTCTATGGCAAGAAATAGGACTACTTTTATAAGGGATCTGACAAACCTTTGATCACTCAGTATTTCTGTAGTACAACACCAGTTCCATCATATGTGCTACATTTCTACCAACTTGGGATCTTTTATACAAGGCAGATTAAAAAAGAAAGGACAGTTTGGAAATTACATGGCAGGCACATAGAACCTGATGCAGTACAACATGTTCAAACACACACAATGCAGTACGCTGCCCTTAGTCTAGTTGAAGCAAGGTCAGATAAACATGAATGCTCCACTGCAGGATTGCACCATTATTGAAAAATGCACCATAGTGAGATTTATTTGGATAAAAAGAGTGAAACCTGCTGAAGATCAATTAATATAGGATGTTTGGTCAGTCCAGAAGTGAAAATAGGATCATCATTATCAGATGCCATGCCAGTAAGAATTGGAGGTCATAGTTCTTAACAAATCTCATTCTTTGATGTTTTCTATCAGCTCAGTTGGTGGCTTTTTGTTGACTATCACCTCAGACTGTCCAGGATTTTTTTTTAATCTCTTGATTGTCCTCAGCCTCCCTTCCCATTTATCTTTCCTGTTGGTATGATGTTTTCAAGCTGTTATTATATGTCCATTGAATGATGACTTGTCATTTTCTTATGGATTTAATTATGTTCCTTTCTACATTTGCTTTTCTTAGACATTCCTTATTTGTCATCTTAGCTATCTGTGGTATTCTTAACATCCTTCTATGAAACCACATATCTGCTGAAAACAGTGTGACTCAGCAAAATGTTTATAATTTGGTAGAAAAGTTCAACAAACAAATCTCACCCTGGTCAGCCATCAACATTGTGTACATAATCCCACATTGACAGGACATAAATCTTGATCAGACAAAGCCAAAGGATTATGTTGTTCACCATTGCTACACATTTGGATAACAGCTATACATCTGCACATGGCATAGTGCATAGCTTTGTGATTCTTCCTTTCAAGATATTTGATGCCAGTGATCTTGTCATTTGAGATTGGCATCTTCTTTTTCCTGATGTTTCCTGTTTGATGGCCCATATATGCCCATCTTCTTTCTTAATCACTAATGAGATTATTTGTTATATGCTTAATTCTCTTATCTCTACTTTAGTCTTTAATTCATTCCATTATATACAGAGTATTTTAATTAAACTTGTGTTCTAAAATGCATCAAGTGTACTCTTTATTTCTTATTACTAACAAGAAGAATAACTATAAAATAGTAATGAGAGAAACAACAAAAATTGCTGAAATATTTGATTGTTATTGTTTAATGAGACAGAAATATTGTGATAAGAAATTTATTGAAAATAGAAGCAATTAATGTCAAGAAAAAAGTCATTTGTAAGAATATGTCTTTCTGGCTTCATAAACACAACATATACATTAATAATAAATAACATATCAGATAAAATGTAATATGCACTACTTTAGAACTAATGCATCAATTTTTGTTCACAAAGTTACTTCACTGGTTGTATTATGTTAAAGTATCTTGTTTCATTTATTATACATTTCAGAAACATGTTCGTCCAACAACTACTCACTTCCTTCTATTAAGGAGGACAATTTTCTGTGGAACATGGAAAAACAAGAAAAATTCTGGAAATTTAAGAAACTGGAAGAACTACCTGCAACTTTTCAAGAACTTGAGAGAGAGTCCTTCAGTGAATCCTTGATTAAGAAAGAAAATGTGTGTGCTCTAGATGATGATGACGCTGATAATGTTGGGAGCCCAGATTTGATTAAGAGTGAACAGAAAGTAAGTTCTGTCAATTGGGAGACTGGCTTAGAAAATGAAACATTTATAAAGAAGGAAAGAGATTGTGTTGGTAGAAACAGCAAGCCATCCTTTAGATTAAGTGAAGATCCTGTGAACTATCTCTCCAACAGGAACATTATCACAGCAGATGTTTGTGAAATGAAGAACAGCATGTCTGTGTTAGTCATTGACCCAGCCAGAGATACTGATAAATCATCATGTGTAGATGAGAAGATAGATGATGTTGCAGAGAAAATTAGAAATTTACATAGAATATCTTCCACAAACATGAAACAATATAAATGTTTGGATTGTGGTGCAAGGTTCTCTAGCAAGGCTAGTATAGAAGTGCATATTATAAAACATGTAAGAGAAGAAATGTATACATGTCAGACTGTCAGAGAAGGGAACCAGAAAGTATCTTTGTCTGAGACATCCTACTTATGTGATATTTTGACAATGTGTGTTCTTCCCACAGAAATCTTCAAAGACACAAAAAATCACATACAGGAGAAAAGCCTTATAAATGTGATTTTTGTGGGAAGGTATTCCATAACTATAATCATTTAAAATTACATAGAGTAATGCATACAGGAGAGAAACCTTACAAATGTGATGATTGTAATGCAGAATTTTCTTGGGAGTCTAGTCTTCGTTTACATAAACTAAAACATACAGGAGAAAAACCTTTCAAATGTGGTTATTGTAATGGAGAATTTTATCGGAAAGATAGTCTGCTTAGACATGAACGAAAACATACAGGAGAAAAACCTTATAAATGTGATTTTTGTGGCCGTGCATTTTCAAATTGTAGTAATTTAAAGTCACATAGAAGATTTCATACAGGAGAGAAACCTTATAAATGTGATGACTGTAATTTAGAATTTTCTTGGAACTGTAGTTTTCGTTTACATAAACTAAAACATACAAGGGAAAAGCCTTATAAATGTGATTTTTCTGACAACACAGTCTTTAACAGTAGTGATACAAAGTCACAAAGGAGAACACATGCAACAGAAAAGTCATACAAATGTGATGATTGTGATGCAGAATTTTTTCATAAAAATAGATTAAATGTACATAAACGAAAACACACGGGAGAGAAGCCTTATAAATGTGGATTCTGTGGCAAAGCATTTAATCAGAGTTGTCATTTAAAGAGACATGAGAAACTGCATACAGGAGAGAAACCTCACAAATGTGATGATTGTAATGCAAAATTTATTCATAAATGTGAATTGCATGCACATCAGAGAAAACATACAGGAGAAAAGCCATATAAATGTGATGTTTGTAATGCAAAATATAGTAGTAAAAGTGCTTTGCGTGGACATCAGAAAACACATACAGTAGAAAAACCATTCAGATGTGATGATTGTGGTGCAGAATTTTTTCATAAATCTACATTAAATGTACATAAACGAAAACACACGGGAGAGAAGCCTTATAAATGTGGATTTTGTGGCAAGGCATTTAATCAGAGTAGTCATTTAAAGTCTCATGAAAAATTGCATACAGGAGAGAAACCTTACAAATGTGATGAATGTAGTGCAAAATTTATTTATAAATGTGAATTACATGTACACCAGAGAACACATACAGGAGAAAAGCTGTATAAATGTGATGATTGTGATGCAGAATTTTTTCATAAATGTAGCTTAAATGTACATAAAAGAAAACACACAGGAGAGAAGCCTTTTAAATGTGATTTTTGTGGCCAAGCATTTATTGAGAGCAGTCAATTAAAGAAACATGAGAAATTGCATGCAGAGAGAGAGAAGCCATATAAATGTGATGATTGTGGTGCAGAATTTTTTCAGAGATATAGATTAAATGTACATAAACGAAAACACACAGGAGAGAAACCTTATAAATGTGGTTGTTGTGGCAAGACATTTAATCGAAGTGATCATTTAAAGAGACATGAGAAACTGCATACAGGAGAGAAACCTTACAAATGTGATGAATGTGATGCAAAATTTGTTGAAAAATGGGACTTGCATGTACATCAGAGAAAACATACAGGAGAAAAGCCGTATAAATGTGATGATTGTGATGCAGAATTTTTTCATAAAAATAGATTAAATGTACATAAACGAAAACATACAAGAGAGAAGCCTTATAAATGTGGTTTTTGTGACAAGACATTTAATCAGAGCAGTCATTTAAGGAGACATGAGAAACTGCATACAGGAGAGAAACCTCACAAATGTGATGAATGTGATGCAAAATTTATTCATAAATGTGACTTGCATGCACATCAGAGAAAACATGCTGGAGAAAAGCCATATAAATGTGATGAGTGTAGTGCCGAGTTTTTTTATAAACAAAGCTTCAGTATACATAAACAAAAACACACAAGAGAGAAGCCTTATAGATGTGGATTTTGTGGCCAGGCATTTAATCATAGTAGTCAGTTGAAGTCACACAAGATATTTCATACAGAAGAGAAGCAGTACAAAAGTGATGAATGTAATGCAGAATTTAATCATAAAAGTATTGATATAATATATAAATATATATAGAAATATACATTTATTGTGATTCTTCGTCTTATTCGTTCGCATTGTCTGTCTATATCTGCAGTCCTGTCTCTTGGATAAATTTCACTGTTTTTTGTAACTCATGTATGGAACCATAGAGCTTATCTTCTTTAGTGGTTTTACTGGGCTAGTAATTATTTCTCAGTGTCTCGTAGTTGATGCAGTTCTGGAGGATATGTTCCACAGTTTGGGGCACCTGGGCACATGTACATAGATTAGTAGTACCAATCTTAAACTTTGTATACATATGACTTCGGTTGTTATTTTTGTAAAATGTAATGTCAGGTTGGTGGACGGATGGGGACATGGAGATCTCTGGCGGGGATGAGGGAAGTCTGGTGTGAAACCAATGAATCCAGGACGTGACAAGCCTATGGGTCTTTACAACAATGGCTATCAGAATGATGTAAACAAAACATATATATTAACAGAGCCAGTAGACTATGGGTGGCGTGGAATGGATATCGTTGAAGCACTCATCAGATTCCTCATCTCAAAGTCAGAGTGTCTTTGTGGAACTGTCTCCAAACCATCTGACATGGAGAAGGGGCTTAAGTATGGCCACCAGAGGCTGGAAAACAAAGTTTTGGCCAGGCCAGCCACACTGTCTTCATGGCAGTCCGAGCAAGACCACAGTCTGCCCTAGCAAGGAAAGGTGCTGAAGTCGGAGTTACCCAGCCAAAAGGCGCATCGCAAAAATCAGGGTAACACGCATTATCGCTAATGAAATTTATTGTGATGATTGTGATGTAAAATTTTCCCATAAATGTAATATATATAAGCATGAACAAAAACATAATGAAGAAAAGATTTGTTATTGGATTTTTTTGTCCCTTGTCATTCCATTACATTTAAGTCACATGAGAGAAAGCATACAGAAGTTCTCACAAAGTTTGTCTGTAAAGACATAAACAAAAATATATGGAAAAGAATATTTAAAAATATGTTTTTAGTGGGGGTGGGGGGGGCATTCTGTAAAAATATTCTAAATAACATTGGAGAATGCAACAAGGACACAAATCTTACAAATGTAATGACTGGAATGCAGGATTCTCTTAGAAATTTAGTTGCTTAAACGTAAAGAAAAACACACAAAAATAAATATTGTAAATTTTTTAAAGAGAAATGAAGCACAGAGCTCTTGTTTAATAGAAAATGTTGAAAGCTGAGACTAACCCTTTTATTTTCTCTTATTGACCATGCTGAGTAGTTTATGAAGAGTGATATGATTGTCAGAATATAGGAAAGCACATATTGCTAGCACACATCTGAGAGTAGGAAAAAATAACAGCTTCATTGTTGTGTGATCAAGAGTTGAGTTTGAAGAGTGACCATGTTCTGCTGCTAGCCTAGAGACGGACGTTCTTGCATTCAGGACACTCCCATATGTGCTCAGCCTTGAGCCTGAGTGTTGTTCTTAGTGTGTGTTGGGTGATAGTGCCAATAGAACATTGACTGAATATAGCTCGGTCTTTTCCACAAAGTTCTGAATGTCTGCCACTGCCCTTTATTATTCCCCTTTCACGAAGTCCTTGGTGATAGTTTCTGCATTCAAACTTTTTTTTGTTCATCTCCCTGTAATTTTTATAGCGTGGCTGTCATAATGTTTGATTTGTTCATTCATAAGTTGCCCAGGGTTGTTGGTTTGTTTGGCAGTTGATTTGCCATTTCATTACCTTTGATACCAGCATGTCCTAGTCAGTAAATCCATATTAGAGAGATTTGTGATTCTTTTAGTTTGGACAGTCACTAGCAGTGCATCACCTGGTTTTCATTTATTTTTTTGTTTTAGCATGCATTGTGAGTCTGATAATATTATGGCTTGTGATACTTGCTGGATGTGCTAGCCAATTTATGGCTTGAGTGGTTGCTTCAGTCTCCATCCTCATGCTTGATGTGTTTGTGTTAATGGCTCCAGATTCACTAACAATGGGGTGTCAATTGTGATAGACCATGAAACCCCATCTGCTGCTTTGTCTGTGCATGACCGATCCATCTGTACATATTATACTGAGCCATATATGAACTTTGGTAATGTGTGGATTTTTTTGTGCATCAATCCAATTGACATCCATGGAGATTTCTTCAGGGTTGCATATCTGCCCTATGGTCTTTTCAGCTTCTGTTATCCATGATTGACCTCATTTTATTTGTGTACCTTTTTATGTTTGAATCTCCTTTTTCATTGGGTGGTCTTCCATTCTCTTGATTCATATTTACTCTTTTACTTGGGTGCATTTATGTTGAGTTTTCATGCTTGGTATGTTCAGTAGGTGCCACATGTCAACCACTGGTGTGTCCCTAAAGCATCTGAAGACCTTCCTCATTGCTTCATTCTGAATTCTCTCCATCTTGGTTGTTTGGGTTACTGATAAAGTGAGCATGCTGATGCCATGTTCCAGTCTTGACATTATCAGCACTTTCATTGTTGAGAATGGAATTTTATGTGACAGACCCATGTTTGCTATTATTTTTAATGCTGCTAGGCCTTTTCTTTGTTTTCAGTGTTGTCCTGACTATGTGGTGTTTGAAAGACAGGCATCTGTTGAAGGTAATCCCCAAATACAGTCGAACCGACTTAATATCATATCACTTTATATCACATCCTGGATATTGTAACAGAAAAATGTATCCCGACCAACTCTCATAAGTAAGTAATGGGCTCTACTCCAGTTACTGGCACAAATTGGTTAGTGTCACAGTATTTTTGCACCCTGAGGAGTTAAAGAGTCTGCTTTGTATCATAAACTTGACAACTCCAAGCTATAAATATAACAAAGCGTTATCAGCTTCACAGCTCATCAAAGAGGGTGGTGGCTGTTTAATCACTGAGTACATGCCACATCAACTTTCTGAACATGTGGGTATCAAAATTCAGGTGGTGTGAGTGAAAGGCTTACCTTGGCTGCCCTTTCAAAAGAACGTGATTAAAAACTGACTTCTTTGGGTCATTGTTTTTCTTCTTTATCAAGACGTGGGTGGTGAAGTTGGCAACATGAGTTGATAGTCGGTCATTCTTGAGTAGTGTACTGTGAATCGTATAGCATTGAACTTCTCTCTGCTTCTCGTTGTGATAGATAATGCCTGCTAATTGCAAACAAGTCAGTCTGGATTAAAGCATTAAAGTAGACATTCTGAAGCAAGCTGATGAAAGTTACAAGAAAGGATATTGGATATATTTTAAATTGAGCTTCAGCTGTATTGAAGCTTGTTAAAAATTGAGACAAAATTGAACGAGATTTTCACTCATTCTAGACCGCACCGCTGAGAATGGTACTAACAGTGTCAGTGGGTCTGTCATGGAGCAGATGCCCCCCAAACTTGTTTCTTATGCTGTCTGTGAGCACGTTCGAGACTGTGCACTCGTTCATTAAAGTATGCCTGATGTGACGTAGGACACTTTTAATTTTGTAATGTGCATAAGTGGCTGTATTTAAGTATGTGACATCTTTCTCACGTTACACCCCTGGCATTTTAGATTTTGGTTTTTGGTTATCCAAAGAACAGCATGACAATTTGGCTTTGTCCGAGTTAATTGACCTGTTGTGATCTTTGCACCATGTCATGATGAGATTCACTTGTCTCTGTACTATGTTTGCTATTTCTTGGCAGGTTTGACCTTGTGCATATATTACTATATCATCCACAAAGGTTAAAAGCTGATCAGGGCTGGATTGATTCAGTTGAGCTAATCTCACTGTGTATATGTTGAATAATATTGGTGAGAGTGGCGATCCTTCAGGGGTGCCTGGATGGATCTTGGTTGGTTTGGATGTCCAGGATCTATACAGGATCTCTATTTCATGGCCACAATAATATTTCAGCTCATGTTAACAAACAGTTATATACTGCATATATGTGAATATATTAACAAATGTTAAATGGCACATCTTATTCAGTCGTGTTAAAAAAAAACTCACTTATCACATATGTATGTTTCTAACTGATAAATTCAAATCTTCAAGTGATGTAAACAAACTGTACCACGGTCACTATTACCATGTGAATCAATCTTCAGCTTTCACATGTATGTGATCATAACATCTGTCATATATTTGTAAAGTTCTAACAAGCCCTTCAGCTGTCACATTTATGTGAATAAACTTATCATTTGTTCCATGTGTCTGTTCATGTTAACAAACTCTTCATTGTTATGTGTGTGTGACCATGTTAATACACTCTCCATGACATATATGCAGTCATGTTAACAGTTAAGATAAGATGTGATAAATTATGAATAAAATTATCATTAATCACATATAAGAATTGTATGTCCATTTTTTTTAATGAGCATGCTGTGTGACTCTCTCTTATATGTAGTGCATCAATGTCTCATAAAATCCTGACAGTTAATGAGAAGTTACCAGAGTTTCTGGTTGCTGAGTTGACAGTAAATAAAAGTTCAGTGATGTAGATGGACAGAAAAATGTGATAAATAAAAGTTCAGTGATGTAGATGGACAGAAAAATGTGAAAAATAAAAGTTCAGTGATGTAGATGGACAGAAAAATGTGATAAATAAAAGTTCAGTGATGTAGATGGACAGAAAAATGTGTGTAAACATGAAAATTGCCCAGAACTTCAGATGAGAGATAAAACTGGGGAATGCCTGGGAACAGAATCTTCAGTAAGATGAGCAACCGCTCGGCTACAAGAAGGAAAATCACTCAGCCAGAAAGGACTTTTAAAAGATGTTGTCAGATTATCTAGTAGCCAGCACTTGTCTCATCCTGCTGTACTTGGAGCAGAAATGTGGCAACTTCAGTCCAGAAAATTATGTCACTACAAGTCACAGGTGCTAAATATAACACATGGCACCTGATAATATCTAATGCAGCATCCCCCAAAGTGTGTGGTTCACCTACCCCCATTTCATTCTCTTTGCAGCTTTGGGAAGATCCAAGAGACAGCAATAAGCATCAGAACTAAGTGAGCTAGAAAAAAAATGTTCTGGTATGGATGTCATTTTGAAGACAAGTGAATGACAGATCATAAAACTTGTATGAACTGCTGATTCATTGCAGTCTGGACACTCATATCAACAATCAAAATAATTTTTTTAACAGTTTCCAAAAATAAGTATTACTTGATCTGTATGTAATGACAAAATTAATGAGGTTTTTGTACAACAAAGAAAATGGACAGAATAGGTAGGATTGTACGAGATGAGCAAGGATGCAATACATCAAATGTTTACAGTTGATCCATTTACATCGACATAAATCATTCATTCAGATCTCTCTTTTTTTTTTTTTAAGATGTCATTATCCCCATTCTCTATCTTGCTTCAGGTACAAACTTTGATATAGGATATAATGAGATTTGCACTCATGTCACATTAAATACATCATGTACTTGAGGTGATGATGTAGAAGAGTGAGTAGACTTGAGACTTGACAGGTATCAGTTAAAATACTCAATGATTTTACTGCAACTGTTTCAGTGGAAAGACAACACATGTTTCAGTGATATCTCCTGTGTGGTGAAGGACATGTCTAACTTGAATCTATGGTTTGTTTAGTGTAACCTGGTGAATAACAATACATTATGTAATAACTCTCTTTCTCTAGACAGAGGAATGAGCCTCACATGTCCAGCAGGTATACGAAGTAATCTGTCATCATAAAAATGAAGGATTTATATCGCTAGCCACTAAGACATCACTATCATTCCCGTATTATCACACTTGTCTCATAGACAGAGAAAGATGTGAGGTTCAAGACAGATAATTTTTGTTTGAATTTGTGCAAAATCTTTAAAATATATTAGAGTCTATGTGCTTCTGTCCAATATTACTGTATTGAACACTTAACTTAATGTGAGGTTTAAGTCAATCAGTCATTTGCATGTACCTTGCAGAACTTTGCCTCCCTAACAGCTCTCCTGTAGGGTTACCTCTTGGTTATAAGCAAGATGCCCTACTGCTGATGCATCCATTTGCAGATTATCAACGATGTCTTCCAGCCATCTTCGCCTTGGTCTTCCTTTCTTTTTTTTTCCCCATTATATGCTCTTCTAAGAATATATATATATATTTTCATTTCATTCATCTGCATGTCCCTTGTGGAACTTTGCCTCCCAAACAGCACTCCTGTAGGCCTCTCAGTTGTGAGCAAGGTGGCCTGCTGCTGTTGCATCCATTTCCAGATCGTCAACAATGTCTTGCAGCCATCTTCGTTTTGGTCTTCCTCTTTTTCTTTTTCCCATTATGTATCCTTCCAAGACGGTCTTCTCTAAATTATCATGATGTTTAATGTGTCCAAAATATTTAAGTTTTCTCTCTTTAATCCTCTTTACTAGCCAGCCTTCTTCAATATTAAGCTCTTGTAGTATAGATATATTTGCTCTTTTTTGTGTCCACGATATTTGGAGAACTCTTCCGTAGCATTTACATTCAAAGGCATTTATGTGTTTCTCAGCTGTTTTGTTAAGTGTCCAGGTCTCACAGGCATATGTTGCGATGGGAAAGATGCATGCCCTTAAAAATCTTATTTTTGTGGTTCTATATATATATATCCTTCTCTAGATTATCATGACATTTAATGTGTCCAGAATATTTAAGTTTTCTCTCTTTAATCCTCTTTACTAGCCAGCCTTCTTCAATATTAAGTTCTTGTAGTATGGATATATTCATTCTTTTTTGTGTCCATGTTCAAGTAAAGGATTTTTTTTTCCTTTATTCATAATGAAGTCATAAATAAAAATGAATTAAAAGGAGGACATCTATCAGTCTTCAAAAAAAATAAAACACCTAAAGAAGCTGTGGAGAGGAACAGACAGAACTATTAAAATAAGATTTTCAAGGGCATGCATCTTTCTGATCACAACATATGCCTGTGAGACCTGGACACTTAACAAATCAGCTTAGAAACATAAATGCTTTGAATGTAAATGCCACAGAATAGTCCTTCACATATCATGGACATAAGAAAAAAAAATATATCCATACTACAAGAATTTAATATCGAAGAGGCTTGGTTAGTAAGGAGTATTAAACAGAGAAAACTTAAATATTTTGGATATATTAAATGTGATAATTTAGAGAATACCATCTTGGAAGGGTACATAATGGGAAAAAGAAAGAGAAAGACCAAGGTGAAAATGGCTGCAAGACATTGTTGATGATCTGCAAATGGACGCATCAGCAGCAGGCCATCTTGCTCACAACTGAGAGGCCTACAGGAGTGCTGTTAGGAGGCAAAGTTCCGCAAGGGGCAAGCAAAAGAATGAATGAATGAGGCTATGACTGTTTATCTTTCTGAGTATTGATTTCTTGTGTTGGCTTTTCAGTCTAAGTCTTATCCTCCCTTTACACAGGTTGTGATCACTGTTGACGTCTGCAGTCTTATATGCTCTCACATCTATCAGAGATGTTCTGAATTGTTTTCTAGTACAAAAATGATCTATCTGGTTTCTGGTTCTATCATCTGGAGATCTCTCTCTCTGAACCTTAAGTGCCCAGGGCACATGGGGCTTCCGCAAGGGTTTTCCACAAATGCCTGTCTTTCGCCTTTTTTTCTGCTCTTGCCCAGGTGAGCCCTCTATTGCTCAACATCCTTTCTGTTGTTCTTCTCCATGTCTCTTTTGGTCTACCCTTACTTCTGCTCCCCTGTGGTGTCCATCTTAGTGCTATTTTTGGTAGTGAGTTGTCAGTCATTCGGAGCACATGTCCCAACCATCGCCAGCGTCTTTCCTCAATAATTGTTGTCAGTGGTTTCATCTGCATTTCTGCCAATAAGATGTTATTTCTTATGGTGTTTGGCCAAAATATTTTTTTAATTCTACGTAAACATTTAGTCTGGAAAGAATTCAACTTGTTTTCTATGGTTTTGGTGATTTTCCAGCATTCACTTCCATAGAGTAGTACACTTAGAACATTACTCTTAAATATCCTGATTTTCATATTTATGCTTAGTTTATTTGATTTCCATATATTCTGTAGCATTGCAAAAGCCTGGTTTGCTCTAGTAAGTCTGCTGTTGATGTCCTCTGTGCTGTCTCCATTTTCTACTACTCTGCTGCCAAGGTATACAAATTCGTTGACCTCCTCCACTAACTTGTTATCTACTCTGAGTACATTTCTGTTGTTCACATTTTGCTTCATTAACTTTGTCTTTCCTACGTTGATCTTTAGTCCTATGTTGTTTGCATTCTGGGTTAACTTGTTTATTTTATCTTGCATATCTTTGTGACTGCTTGATAATAGACAAATGTCGTCCGCAAAGTCAAGGTCCTCCAGCACTGTTAAGGGTCCATTGTAATCCTCTGCGTTTGTCTGATGTTGCCTCCTTCATTAACCAGTCTACTGCCAAGATAAATAATGTTGGTGATAGTACACATCCCTGTTTCACTCCTGTTTGTACCCTAAAGCTGCTGGAGGTATGTTCTCCACAGATAACTTTGCACTGAAAACCCTCGTATAGGGCTTTGATTACATTAACTATTTTATGGGGGAGGCCATGCCATCTTAGGATTTTCCACAGTGCATCTCTGTTGACACTGTCAAAGGCTTTCTCAAAATCTATGAATAATGCATATGTTGTGCTATGCCATTCATTTGCCTGTTCTAATATTTGTCTAAGTACAAATATATGGTCTATGCATGATCTTCCTTTCCTAAATCCTGCCTGCTCTTTCCGAAGTTTTTCCTCAAGTGTTGGTACAATTCTGTTGATGATTATTCTGCAAAATACTTTACTAGTGAGTGGCAGTAGGGTAATGCCTCTCCAGTTCCCGCAATCTCTGAGGTCACCCTTCTTTGGTAGTTTTACTATAAGACCAGTTTTCCACTCCTCTGGGGCTTTTTCTAAATCCCAAATTTGTTGTAATATCCGGCAAAGTTGTTTTGGTGTTTCTGTTTCTTCTGCTTTCAACATCTCAGCAGTCACTTCATCTTCACCTGGTGCCCTGTCTGATTTTAGCATCTTTATCGCCTCTTTTACTTCATTTATTGTTATTGGTCCTGTATTGATGTTTAGTTCCGCTTTTGCTTCAGGTATATCTATTGCTTGTGCTGCTTGTGTTCTGTTTAGTAGGGTGTTAAAGTGTTCCCTCCATCTTTCAATTTTTTCTCTTTCTCCACTGACCAGTTGTCCATTTTGTGTTCTTACTGCACTTTCACATCTTGTATTGAAGTTACCTGTCATCTGCTTTGTGATTTTATATATGGTTTTCATGTCATTTGTATATGCTGCTTTCTCTGCTGTCTCTGCTAAGTTGTCATAATACTTACGTTTATCTTGACGGCATGATTCCTTCACTTCTTTGTCTTTTTGTGCATAATTACTTAAAACTCGTTCTTTAAGCCGTTGTGATTTGGTGTTCAGTAATTTTTTTTGATTTCTTTTCTTTGCTCTATCTTTTCCCATGTGGTCTCACTTATCCATTCCTCTTTTCTCCTTTTCCGATATCCCAGCACCTCTTTTGCTGTTTCCTGTAGTGTTTTATTGAACTCTAATATGGACATTTCTGCTTCGTCTTGTAGGACACTGAAGCGGTTCTTAAGTATTATTGAGAATTCATTTCTTGTTTGCTGGTCTATCAGTTTTCTTGTATCAAAATGTATCTTTCTGTGTTCTCCGATTCTGGCTTTCCTTAATTTTAGTTTTATTTTTGCTACCAGAAGGTTGTGATCACTTCCTATATCTGCTCCTTTCCTTGCTCGCACATCTTGTAGTGACCGTTTCCACTTGTTGTTTATTAGTATGTGATCGATTTGGTTTTCTGTGGTTTTATCTGGTGACCTCCAAGTCACTTTATGGATGTTTTTGTGTTGGAAAATTGTCCCTCCGATGGTCATCATGTTTTCTTCACAGAAACTGCACAGTCTTTCTCCATTTTCATTTATTTCTCCAATTCCTTCTCTTCCCATGATTCTTCTTCTATCTTCATTTCCTTCACCTACTTTTGCATTGAAGTCGCCCAAGATGAGTAGCATATCATGCTTGGGTATTGTTTCTACTGTGGCTTGGAGGCTGTTGTAAAAATCTTCTTTTAATTCCTCTTCAGCTGCTTCTGTTGGTGCATAACAAACTATAATAGACAGCTTCGTGAATCTTGAGTTGAACCGTGCATATAATAATCTCTCATTTATTGGGGTCCATTTCAGCAATGCTCTTGATGCTTCTTTTGTTATAATCAATGCTACTCCTCCTTCATGAAGATCTTCTTTACCTGACCATATTATTGTATCTTCTGTGTGCTGTGTTGTTAATTTCCTTCTGCCTTGTCCTGTCCATCTTGCTTCTTGTATTCCTAGTATGTCTAGTTTGTATCTGTGCATTTCCTTGATGGTTTGTGCTAGTTTTCCAGTCTGGTTTAGTGTTCTTACATTCCAGCTGCCTATATGCATCTTTTGTTTAGGTTCCAGGAGGTCTGCAGTCGGGCTGGGGACTTCCAGTGGCTGGCTTTCATCCACAACCTTCATGGGCTCAGTTTCCTGATACGCATTTCTCCTTCCACCTGCATTTGCTTTTTCCCTTGCTTCTGTTTCTGTAGCAGTCTGATAGTTTTTTACCAGATAGGGTTGCTGGCCCTATGCTGAACCCTCCTTAGTCGCCTTTTACGATCATGCATGGTAGGGTACAGTGGTCCTATTCTTTGCAGATCCCGGGTACCACACGGGGGATCTGGAGATATCCATGTTGTTTTATGTATTTCTTTTTGTGGAAATACTGTTCCTCTAGTGACCAAGCATTACAGTAGAAAGTATTTTATTTAATATACCCCAAAAGTATTAGGATAGTTGTTATATTTTGAAAAGCCTGAAGATGTGTCTTAGTTCAATTTCTAGAAGTGAAACTCGCATGTTTCCTTGTGTTTTGCTTTACAGAGTGAGATACCTCACTATGTCACTACTTGTAATGCTAATTTGTCCTAATTTAGCCTTCGTTTATTATTAATATGATGATAATGATGATGATGATGATAATCCAGCCCTAAGAAACACAGATGGTCCACCAGTAATGAAATCAGAAGTTGAAAGAGCCATAAACAAGATGAGAGTAGATAAAGCAGAGGGGCCAGATGACATTATATAAATGAGAAAAGCACTGAAGGAATTTGAAATAAAAAAGAAATAACAGAAATATGTAATAATATACACAATCTGGGACATATATGTCAAGAACTGAAACATTCAGAGTTTGTGGCATTACCCAAGAAAGCAAAAGCCACAGACTGCTCAGATTTTAGAACTTTGTCTGATGAGTTATGTGACTAAAATTCTTCTCAAAGTCATACTCGAAAGAACAAAAAACAAAATTGCTAAAGAAGTTAGTGAAGAACAATTTAGTTTCAGACAGAATAGTGGAATAAGAGAGGTAATTTTTTTTGCATATGAAAGCTAATAGAGAAATGCATGGAAGTTCAGAAAGTTCATTTGTAAAATGTTATATTTACTCTGTTTTACTGTATGGAACAGAAGTCTGGACTCTAAGTAAAAAACTGGATAGAAATATTAAACTAATGCAACAGAAATGTGTTTATACAGAAAACTAGGTCATATAACATGGAGATTGAAAAGAACTAATGCATTACATTTCAGAAAAGCTCTAAGTGAAATGTGAACTTCTCAAAGAAATAAAGATGAAAAAAAAAAACCAAATACTTTGACCATATCAAAAAACATAACAATATACTGAAGACCATATTAGAAGGAAAGGTGGAAGGAAAAGGAGCAAGAGAAAGACAGATGTAGGTGGAAAGATAACATACGAGAATGGACAGGACACAACCTCGCTGAGTACACTATCAAGGCGAGGGAGCGAGGGAACTGGATATTCGCTATTGCCAATTTCGTTCTGGAGAGGGCACATGATGATGATGATGATGATGAATCTGAAACAGACGTAGACGTTGGATCGTTGGATTAGCACTTGTACCATGGCACTCATACGGAAACTGAATCATACTTACAATCAAACCAATATGGCGGTCGCACAGAAAAACCGTATTAAAAAAAAAAAAAGCTTATTTATAAATTGTAACGATAAATACACCTCAGACTTCTGAAGTAACCAGAATTTCTGTGATAAGTGTCGTGCAAAAGTTTTACATATAGTTTGTATTGTATAGTTTTACTGCATCATTTTATCACTGGTGACAGTATTCTTGCAGAAAGCCACGAAAGTACAGGACTTTTATTTTTATAAAACTTTTGCCTCCAAGATAGACGAAAACATAGAGAAGGCGAGCGATGATTTATCCTCCCAACATAAAACGTGTGTACGAAAACGTTCTTCTTTCTGCTTATTTTTTTTTTAACTGATGTCTGTAATTGTCTTTGCAAATTGTTTTCTGGATTGATGTCCCGAAACATCCACACCTTACCAAATTTCACATATGGCTCAGTTGAGAATGCGGAAAATGGGCGTCAAGGCGAGCAGAATCAGAAATCAAAGAGCAAATTATTAAGCTCTCCAGCACAGATTACCCTATAATAATCGGTCGCGCGCGGGCAAATGAGCGGATGGGGATTGGTGGTCTATTGCAATGGACGCCCCCATTGACAATAAGTCCTGATCCTTCACCATAAACACATCGAGCCGAGGAAGGAGACTGAAGCAACCTCTCAAGCCATAAATTGTATTATCAGACTCATAATACATGCTAAAAAAAATTTGAAAACCATGTGATGTGTTGTGGTTGGCCAAACTAAAGAATCACAAATTTCTTCCCTAATATGGATTTATTAATATTAATATATTTATAATATATAATAAATATGTAACACTACATAATAATTATTCAATAATATTTCTAGTAATAGATAATAATATACTCATGGAAAAAAGTAAGTGTGCAATGATTGCCATGAATGTGCACCAGTGATGATTGAAATAAAAACCATTTTTGCTGTTGTTAGGGAAGCACTAAACTTTCATGAATTTCAGCTTCTTTCTGTTTTATTGTGCAAATGCTTGGTTCACTGATTTTATGGTCTGTTTGAGTCAGGGACAGTTCCTTTCAAAAGGTTTATGATTTTTATTTTCTCATTTAGAGGTAGCACTCTTAAAGGGATTGTTTTATGATTGAGAGGTAGCACTCTTAGAGGGATTGTTTTGTCACTTTGAGGTAGCACTCTTAGAGGGATTGTTTTGTCACTTTGAGGTAGCACTCTTAGAGGGATTGTTTTGTCACTTTGAGGTAGCACTCTTAGAGGGATTGTAAAGTCATTTAGAGGTAGCGCTCTTAGAGGGATTGTTTTGTTACTTTTAGGTAGCACTCTTAGAGGGATTGTTTTGTCATTGAGAGGTGGCACTCTTAGAAGGATTGATTGTTTTGTCACTTCAAAGAAACACTCTTAGAGGGATTGTTTTGTCATTGAGAGGTAGCACTCTTTAGTCTTAGAGGGATTGCTTTGTCATTGAGAGTTAGCACTCTTAGAGGGATTGTTTTGTCATTGAGAGTTAGCACTCTTAGAGGGATTGTTTTGTCATTGAGAGGTAGCACTCTTAGAGGGACAGTTTTGATCACTTAACCTCCTTTTAGGGCCTTTTTTTAATTTTCAAAGGCACAAAGAATAAAACAAATAGTGTAAAAAAAAACAGTGTACAAATAAGGTTAACAGATGCCCAGACAAAAGTGCTAGTCAAAAGACTGAGGATCTATGAAATAATGAGAGGCTAAAGCAGGCTTTGTCTACTCAACATTGCTTTCACATGGATTCAATAAAGCGCTTTGTCAAATAAATCAACCACCACAACCCAAATTCAAACACAGCAAATTAAAGTTTTGGTTTTTGAAATTTTGTGGATTTTTATTGTTTTGAATATTTTCAGGCATCACATGAATGATGACTAAGACAATAAAATGTAAGATGCAAACATTCATGAACTACTGCCTGAGAATATTCTAAACATCAAATGGCAGGACAAGAACAAGAATGAAGAGATATAGTAAAGAGCAGGAGAAGAGCCTTTGAACCTACAAATCATGTCTAGAAAATGGAGGTAAAGTAGCCACACACTGAGAAAACCAGACACCAGCATAACAAAGCAGGTATTGACTTGAAACCCCCAAGGAAATAGAAATCAAGGACGGCTCAGAAGTGCTTGTAGAAGGAATAGTATGAAAGTGCTCAGAGATGAGGGATACATATAGAGGAGAGTAGAGAACATATCCAAGAACAGGAGTGACTCTTAAAATTTTATCTGTGGCCTCTACTCCCAAGGGAGTGGCAGGCAGTGGTGATGATAACAATGCCCAGCACATAACATGGTTCTGTCTTTTAAAGTAATCAGATCTTTTTAATTTTGCTATGAGAAAAGAAAACATGACATTAAAAACTCTCACTCAGCTCTTTTTGTCGTGACATTGCTTCTGTTATATTTTACTTTACTTTATCCTTCCTCTTGTACTGTGAGGTATTGAGGGGAGATGTAACTGGCATTTTTGGGCCAAATGGGTGGGCTCAGTGATGATCATGCAATAATTAGTGAGCTGAGTTCAGCTATAAGTTTCTAATGCTTTGTTTAGGATTTGATTTTCAAGATGCCATGGAAATGCATAAACAGTGTAAACAATGTTTTTATGTGTATAGTGAAGTGACTTCTCCATCTCAGAAACATGCATTTACTTCCCTAATCAAGAGAGCATATTATCATTTTTTTGGTTGTAAACTAGGAGGTGAAGACAAGCTCTGAACGCAATACATTTGGGATAATACATGTGCTGTACATCTCCTTATCTGGTTGAGTAATAAAGGACTGTCAATGCATTTTGCCATTCTTGTAATATGGCCAGAACATGATCATCTTAATTACTTTTATTTTTACATGGTGCCTCCTCTTCAGCGTGGAATGTTAAGAAAGAAGCGGACCTTGAACTATCTAAATATTCCATCAAGCACATGACCAGTATCACATGGAGATGATTTGCCTGTTCTTATCCCACCAGATCATTACATCCTGGAGCCCAGTAGAGAAAGTGATTTAAGAAACATCCCCTGAGCCTTCACAAGATCCAGAATTTACACCAACATCAGCTTCATTAAATAAGCCACACAGAATTTATCAAAATAAACTGAGTGATCTAATTTGATATCTGGACTTATCATAAAGAAAATCAGAAATTCTTGCATCGAGACTTCAGCGGTGGAGTCTACAGGAGAAAAATGTAAAAATGTCAGTGTATAGACACCAGCAGAATAACTTCACCTCATTTTTCTTAAAGAAACAGCCTTGTTGCTTGCTGTGATGTCAATGACTTGATGATGACTTTGAAAATGGATCAATTTAAAAGACTGGAGGCTCTTCACAGACTCATCACAGTTATAAAATTTGCATTTTGCTACAGAACATAAATTAACTACTATCTGTTCCTGTAGTTTGTGCAAACAATTTTCCAAGCAATTAATTCTGAAGACCGTCAGTGGCAGATTTGTTAAGATCTGAAGGTTATTGAAGTTTTACTCAGAATGCAGTTATAGTAAACCAGGTATTTGCTGATTTCTGTGCAAATGGGATAGTCAGTATAGGTGTTCAGACTACATAAGAAAAGTCTGGCCTGGAAGGAGAATACTGGAGCCTGGAAACAAGAATGTCCAGCAGACTGAGCTAGTTGACTGTAAAAAAATCATTTTGCTCTTTTACATATTAAATTGGCATCAATGAAGATCTTTGTTAAGAAGATGAATCAAGGCATTCAAGCACTTGAGGATGAAATTTCAGCAGTTGACTGATGCTAAAATTAAAGAAAGAGTCTTTGCTGGGCCACAAATTTGAGAACTGTTCAAGCACAAAACCTTTAATTCAGTTCTTCAAGGAGATGAGTAAGTGGCTTGGGAAGCCTTTAAGTCTGTTGTTCACAACTTCCAGTTAAATTGAAGATCCGAAAGCTACATTGTGATTAATAATGAACTTCTGACAACATAAAAACAATTAGCTTGCAACATGATACTCAAGATCCACCCCATGAAGTCTCATCTTGGCTTCTTCACCTTAAATTGTGATGCAGTAACAAACATGGGAGTGCTTCCATCAAGAAGTTGCATCAAAGGAAAGAAAGTACCAGGTCAAGTGGAACTTGCTTGCTGACTACTGCTGAAATGTTACAAAAGATGCCCCGGAAGTAGAATACAAAAGATAAAGAAAATAATAAACAGGGAAATGGTGATATATTTAGTCCTCCCACAAGAATTACTGAAGCTAGTATTTAGTTCTCATACAAAATTTGAATATTACATGTATCAAAGACTAGAGCTAATAAAAATTATCTGATGTCATATTTTTTTTCATCCCATTTTTAGTGAAAAATGACACATAAAGGAGTCAATAAAAGTTTGTGTTTTTGTTATGCAGTGTAATTTGTGTTCACTAAAGCTCATTTTTTACAGTGACTAGCTATAGCTTTTGACATATGTTTGGTTCTAAGGACTGTCATAGCTGGAGGTGTGGTGGAGGATACGCTCTCCACTCCAATTAAATGTTTACAATACATTCGTCTCAAGTAGCCTCTGACAGTCAAGTCCAGCTCCTGGCCTTCTCATGGCGGAAGTGTTCAGACTGATAGGAGAAGGGGCGAAGGTGAATATCTGGTGCCTGAAAACCAGACGCTTTGGGTAGATGAGAGTCTTGTTTGATAGCTCATCTGAGAGAAGGAAAACTCTGATTTAAAACCTGCTGCTGGCAAGATTCTTCAGCTGCCATGCATGGAGTGGGGCTCAACTGGCCAGTGAAGAAAGGTGAGAATGGGGTTGCCGAGCACCACCACAGTGGAAAAGGTGAAAGAAAGGATTAAGTAATCAGTAGTCTTGAGGTCAAGACTGCTCAAATCATGGCACCTCTGCTCTAGAGGCCAGCCATGTCCGATATATACCCATACTGGTGAAATATACCTAAACCAACTTAACTCAGGGGTGAAACTTGATGACTACTCATATCGTGGTATCTCCGCTCTAGAGGTTGAACATTTCTAAATGCGCCCATACTGAGATAATATGCCTAAACTGGCTTAACCCAGGGGTAAAACCTACTAGTGGTGAGGATTCATCCTCCTGGACAAAAGCTCCATCCTGGTCACAACTAGGAAGGGTAGCGGCCATGACCATAAAACGCTGAAGTTGGAGACACTGGACCAGTGCAGTCTAGATAGGCAACCACCTCTCACCCAGCGGGGATATACAGATATGCAAAACATGTCAAGGTTTTCCGGTGAGAAGGTCCAACTCTGGATTAAACTGGTGCAACGAAAACCATAGTGTCACTCAATCCCGCTTCTGCGACCCACTGAGAATACAGGCCCAAGCCCCGCGATACTCTGAACCCCATGTGGTCCTCTCGGGGATCTTTTGTGTGGCTCTCAGAGACCACAGGGGGACCACAGGACCAATCAAGGACCACAGGAGTAAATTCAGTAGGATCATGGGATGATCTTGGTGGTAGAAGCGAACGAAGAAGAAAAACAAGAAGACATGTTTGTTGAAAAAGGAAATAATTTATATTAATTTTAACTTATTATATTTATTCCTGTTTATTAATATTGCTTCAGATGTATCCTGGCACTTGTGATGTAAATTGTCAAGCTTTACAACCCCAGGATTTGTAGTTGAACATAAAAATGGAAAAACAAGAGGATCCTAATTTAAGTGGATCACTTGAAGGTAAAAGATGGTGATTATTTTGTTCACTAGTGATGTGTGGTAGTTTTTTTTTAATTCACTGTTCACTGATGTTATAGTTTCATTACAAAAATGTTTTTTTCCTGATGTTTAATTCATGTGTGATTTGTACTGGTGTCATGAAATTTTATAATTCACTAGTAACATGTAGTTATGAACCATGCTACTAAAATCCTACTTTGTATTGTTATGAGAAGATTCTGGAGCAAAATAAAACCAGAAATCGCTAATAACAGTGCGGCTTCGTCGAAGGAAAAAGTACAAGTAACGCCATACATATATAATAAAAACATTGATGGAGAGATCAGTAGAAGTAAAGACGGACCTATACTTGTGCTTCATAGACTACTGTAAAGCATTTGATAAAGTGAGACACAGAAATTATAAGAATGCTGGAAGACATCAACAAAGATGGGAAAGATCTGAAACCTGTCAACATATACTGGCAGCAGTTAACAGCAATGAAGGGTTGAGAACCAAATAGTAGCATTCTAAGACATACAAGTGGGATTGAGGCAAGAATGTGTTTTATCTTTTGTAGAATTCTGGAAGTCTACCAGTGTAGGTTTCCCATAACTTAACTTCTGGAATGCCAATAAATAAGCAAGCATAACTGGGGCCCATTTTTGTTCCCATGGCAACACCACTGATTTGCTCAAAGTATTCACCGTTGAATTCAAAAGAATTTAGTTTGAGTACTAGTTGTGTGATTCTTATGGCATTAGTGTTAATGGTGGGGTGAGGGTCTTTGTGGAGAAAATAACAGAGTGCTAAGAGTCCATCTTCTTGGGGGATAGAGGTGTAGAGGGAACAGACATCAAGGAGAAAAATGTGATAGGAGTGGTGTGGGAGAGTGTGATCACTTCAAGAGTAGTTAAGGCGTGGTTGGCATCTTTAAAAAAAGAGGGCAGTTTATGTACTAGCAGTTGGAAAATGCTATCCAAAAAGTCAGAAATGTGCTTGTTTTTTTAAGAAGCAAAGAATTTTGTGTTGCTGAGCTGGGACATTCCTTCCGCAGTATATAAATCTTTTTTCCAAACTACGAGATTCAATGTTTTATTGGATGGTTTTATTACTACGTCATCTCAACGTTGGAGTTTAAATAGTGCCATGGATTCTCCCTTGGTTAGGTTGAAATGTTGAAGTTTTGGTGGCTGGAGGTTCTGGATTTCACACGTTGTATCAAAATACATATCTAAAGCTTGAGAAGCCATGGAGGAAGGCATCCAACTATGTTTATGGTGATTGTAATGGGCAAATGGGTCATCAGGGTCTTGTGTGAATTGGTTATGTTCTTGGTTAGTAAAAAAATATTTGAGACGTAATCGACGGTAGAATTATTTAACAATGCGGAGTAAGAAATTGTGATCACAGTGACGGCAGATAGGAATAAATTTGAGGCCTTTGCCGAAGACTTGTTTTTCATCATTAGAAAGGGGCAAGTCGGGAGCAATACAGACACCTTTAGAGGTTGGAGAAGGAGGAGGGGGAGGGGGTCTCATCACAGGGTGTGGGTGTGAGAACTTGATGAACCTGGGAAGGTTGGTCAGGAGATGTGGAAGAAAGGGGCGAGTTGGGCGTAAAAGAAGTCTGATGGTCAAGTGAAATGGAAGCCTGAGCGAGTTGGGTGTAAAAGAAGTCTGATGGTCAAGTGAAATGGAAGCCTGAGTTGGGCATAAAAGAAGTCTGATGGTCAAGTGAAATGGAAGCCTGAGTGAGTTGGGCATAAAAGAAGTCTGATGGTCAAGTGAAATGGAAGCCTGAGCGAGTTGGGCGTAAAAGAAGTCTGATGGTCAAGTGAAATGGAAGCCTGAGTGAGTTGGGCGTAAAAGAAGTCTGATGGTCAAGTGAAATGGAAGCCTGAGCGAGTTGGGCATAAAAGAAGTCTGATGGTCAAGTGAAATGGAAGCCTGAGCGAGTTGGGCGTAAAAGAAGTCTGATGGTCAAGTGAAATGGAAGCCTGAGCGAGTTGGATGTAAAAGAAGTCTGATGGTCAAGTGAAATGGAAGCCTGAGTTGGGCATAAAAGAAGTCTGATGGTCAAGTGAAATGGAAGCCTGAGCGAGTTGGGCGTAAAAAAGTCTGATGGTCAAGTGAAATGGAAGCCTGAGTGAGTTGGGCGTAAAAGAAGTCTGATGGTCAAGTGAAATGGAAGCCTGAGTGAGTTGGGCATAAAAGAAGTCTGATGGTCAAGTGAAATGGAAGCCTGAGCGAGTTGGGCATAAAAGAAGTCTGATGGTCAAGTGAAATGGAAGCCTGAGCGAGTTGGGCGTAAAAAAGTCTGATGGTCAAGTGAAATGGAAGCCTGAGCGAGTTGGAGGTAAAAGAAGTCTGATGGTCAAGTGAAATGGAAGCCTGAGTTGGGCATAAAAGAAGTCTGATGGTCAAGTGAAATGGAAGCCTGAGTGAGTTGGGCATAAAAGAAGTCTGATGGTCAAGTGAAATGGAAGCCTGAGCGAGTTGGGCGTAAAAGAAGTCTGATGGTCAAGTGAAATGGAAGCCTGAGTGAGTTGGGCATAAAAGAAGTCTGATGGTCAAGTGAAATGGAAGCCTGAGCGAGTTGGGCGTAAAAGAAGTCTGATGGTCAAGTGAAATGGAAGCCTGAGCGAGTTGGATGTAAAAGAAGTCTGATGGTCAAGTGAAATGGAAGCCTGCTGTAAAGGTGTGGTAGAGGAGAGGGGTTGATTGGAGGATGGATTATTTCTGGAAACAGAAGAGACAGGCTGTGGTGGGGGTAGAAGTTGGAGTTGGTCAAGTTTGTGTTGTTTGCCAGAGACATAGAGTTGGTAAAGTTGGTGATTTGTGACATGTATAATGTGTTTGATAAGAAGAAGGAGATCAAGGTTGTCTGATATGAAAGAGTGAAGGCTGAGGTCTAGGCTATCTTTCATCTGATCGAGGTTGGACAAAAGACGTCTGTGGTTCTGAATGATACAACGCATTCTGAGGCATGAGCATATCACTATTTCTTATTACTAACAAGAAAAATAACTATAAAAATAATGAGAGAAGAAAACAGAAATTGCTGAAATATTTGATTGTTATTGTTTAATGAGTCAGAAATACTGTGATAAGTAATTTACTGAAAATAGACGCAATTACTGTCAAGAAAAAAATCATTTGTAAGAATATGTCCTTCAGGCTTCATAAACACAGCATATACATTAGTAATAAATAACATGTCTAATTAAATTAATTCTTTGGTCCAGAACTAATGCATCAGTTTTTATCCAGAAAGTTACTGCACAGTGTAAATGATTGTGTCATGTTAAAGTAATTTGTTTCATTTATTCTACTTTCAGAAACATGTTCCTGCAACCAGTGCTCACTTCCCTCTATTACGAAGGACAATTTTTTGTGGAACATGGAAAAACAAGAAAAATTATGGAAATTTAAGAAACCGGAAAAACTACCTGCAGCTTTCCCAGAACTTAGGAGAGATTATTTCAGTGAAACTATGATTAAGAAAGAAAATGTGTGTGTTCTAGATGATGATGATGCTGGTAAAAGGAGTCCAGATTTAGTTAAGATTGAACAGAAAGTAAATTTTTTCAATTCGGAGACTGGCTTAAAAAATGAAACAGTTATAAAGGAAGAAAATGATTGTGTTGCTAGAAACAGCAAGCCATCATTTAGATTAAGTGAAGATCTTGTGAACTATCCCTGCAACAGGAACATTATACCAACAGATGTTTGTGAAATGAAGAACAGCATGTCTGTGCTAGTCATTGACCCAGCCAGAAATACAGATAAACCATCATGTGTAGATGAGAAGATAGATGATGTTGCAGAGAAAATTAGAAATTTACATAGAATATCTTCCACAAAGATGAAACAATATAAATGTTTGGATTGTGGTGCAAGGTTCTCTAGCAAGGCTAGTATAGAAGTGCATATTATAAAACATGTAAGAGAAGAAATGTCCACATGTCAGACTGTCAGAGAAGGGAACCAGAAAAAAACTTTGTCACAGACATTCTACTCATGTGATATTTTTGACAATGTGTGTTCTTCCCACAGAAATCTTCAAAGACACAAAAAATCACATACAGGAGAAAAGCCTTATAAATGTGATTTTTGTGGGAAGATATTCCATAATTGTAATCATTTAAAATTACATAGAGTAATGCATACAGGAGAGAAACCTTACAAATGTGATGATTGTAATGCAGAATTTTCACGGAAAGATAGTCTGCTTAGACATGAACGAAAACATACAGGAGAAAAACCTTATAAATGTGATTTTTGTGCCCGTGCATTTTCAGACAGTAGTAATTTAAAGTCACATAGAAGATTGCATACAGGAGAGAAACCTTACAAATGTGATGAATGTAATGTAGTATTTTCTTGGAACTGTAGCTTTCGTTTACATAAACTAAAACATACAAGGGAAAAACCTTATAAATGTGATTTTTGTGGCCGTGCATTTTCAGACGGTAGTAATTTAAAGTCACATAGACGATTGCATACAGGGGAGAAACCTTACAAATGTGATGACTGTAATGCAAAGTTTATTCATAAATGTGAATTGCATGCTCATCTAAGAAAACATACAGGAGAAAAGCCATATAAATGTGATGTTTGTAGTGCAAAATTTAGTAGTAAAAGTGCTTTGCGTGGACATCAGAGAACACATGCAGTAGAGAAACCATACAAATGTGATGATTGTGGCGGAGCATTTTTTCATAAATCTACATTAAATGTACATAAACGACAACACACGGGAGAGAAGCCTTATAAATGTGGATTTTGTGGCAAGGCATTTAATCAGAGTAGTCATTTAAAGTCTCATGAGAAATTACATAGAATATCTTCCACAAAGATGAAACAATATAAATGTTTGGATTGTGGTGCAAGGTTCTCTAGCAAGGCTAGTATAGAAGTGCATATTATAAAACATGTAAGAGAAGAAATGTCCACATGTCAGTCTGTCAGAGTAGAAGGGAACCAGAAAAAAACTTTGTCACAGACATTCTACTCATGTGATATTTGTGATCATGTGTGTTCTTCCCATAGAAGTCTTCAAAGACACAAAAAATCACATACAGGAGAAAAGCCTTATAAATGTGATTTTTGTGGGAAGATATTCCATAATTGTAATCATTTAAAATTACATAGAGTAATGCATACAGGAGAGAAACCTTACAAATGTGATGATTGTAATGCAGAATTTTCACGGAAAGATAGTCTGCTTAGACATGAACGAAAACATACAGGAGAAAAACCTTATAAATGTGATTTTTGTGCCCGTGCATTTTCAGACAGTAGTAATTTAAAGTCACATAGAAGATTGCATACAGGAGAGAAACCTTACAAATGTGATGAATGTAATGTAGTATTTTCTTGGAACTGTAGCTTTCGTTTACATAAACTAAAACATACAAGGGAAAAACCTTATAAATGTGATTTTTGTGGCCGTGCATTTTCAGACGGTAGTAATTTAAAGTCACATAGACGATTGCATACAGGGGAGAAACCTTACAAATGTGATGATTGTGATGTAAAATTTTCTCATAAAGGTAATCTACATCAGCATGAACAAATCCATAATGAGGGAAAGATTTGTTATTGGATTTTTTTGTCCGTAGTCATTCCATTACAGAGATTATTTAAGTCACACGAGAGAAAGCATACAGAAGTACTCACAAAGATTGTCGGTATAGACATAAACAAAAGTATATGGAAAAGAATATTTAAAAATATGATTTTGGCGTGGGGGGAGGGGGTGGGGGTGGAAGAATTCTGTAAAAATATTCTAAATAACATTGGAGAATGCAACAAGGACACAAATCTTACAAATGTGATGATTGGAATGCAGGATTCTCTTAGAAACTTAGTTGCTTAAATGTAAAGAAAAACACAGAAATAAATATTGTAAATTTTTTTTAAAGAGAAATGCAGCTGACTCCACCCAGCTGGAATTAACAATGTCTTCAGCTTTCTGGAACTTCTTTAGTTTTCCACTCCTTCCTTTTTTTTTTTTTTGCTCTACTTTCTTTCTCCTAGCTACCCCTCCTTACCGCCACCCTCTTTTCTTCTCTGGAAACATATTGGTGTTTATAGGGTCTTGTCCTATTCACCAGTTTCACATTTTCTCCCTGCAGGTGTTTATGTTCTTCATTCATTATCTCTCCGTGTCCCCTTTTCCTTCACCTCCCTTCCCCCGACACCTTCTCCTCTAGCGGCTATCGTGTTTCTATTGCCTTTCCCCTCACCCCTATTTCTTCTTAATTGCCAGGTAAATATAAACAGACAATCTTGAAACAATTAACACATTTATATTCCTGCATACACCAAGAATCTCATATGGTAGTTGCATCTTGGAAATAAGGAATAAAAAATGCAGCACTAGTATTGCAGGACTTAACTGCATTCAAGGGAATAAAACACATCTCAGTGTACTCCATCTTGGATCATTAAATGGGTTTAAAGAGAGTAGAAACTGAGTAGAAATCTTCATTCTCTGATCCATGACTTTCTTTGAGACAATTTAAAATACATGAAAAATATGGAAGGTAAAGTGCTCATTTATTTAATTTTCTTTGCCAAAATATGTTTTCAATCTGCTGTAAAATCACTAGAGGGCATACAGTGAAAAATTGTAGTTCAAGTTCTTTGTTTTTGTATTGCTGATATCTTAAGCAACACACACATAGTGGAAGGTTATATTATGTTACAAAAATCTGTGTGTATATGACCTCTAGTATACAATCAAATTTATTTACTTCTGTAGCGAAGTGGAAAGTAATTTTTCCAGTAATGGTAGATAGGAACAAGCTGCATTGTAGTAACAAGACAAATTCATGTGATATTTTGGCAAGAAACTTCCTTCAGGTGACCTTCTAGTACCTTACAGTCAAGTTCTTATGTAAATGATCTCAAACTTGACAAATTACCATGCAAGTCCTATGTGATGTTTAACTGCACGGGAAGGATGTGAGATGTAAGATAAATGATCTCCCAAGCAGTTTGAGCAGACAACTCATACAATGACACGTAAGATTGTGATCTGAATCCTGGAAAGTAACAATCCTAGTAAAAGAAAATACTGAATTGTTACACCATGAAAGTCAGTGTGAAAATGTGTGTTTTCTCATATTTTTTTCTACATAACTTACACATTTTTTATTGTCTTTAATTTCTTTGCAATTGAGATTAAAGTAGTATATGTTTAAATTTAACTTTTGTGTTTGCTTTTTAATGGACAAAACTGTATGAATGTTAACATTTTGTTAATCAATTGCATGTTTGTAATATTTCAGTTCATGTTAACAAACAGTTATATACTGCATATATGTGAATATATTAACAAATTTTAAATGTCATATCTATTCAGTCATGTTAAAAAAAAAACTCACTTATCAGATATGTATGTTTCTAACTGATAAATTCAAATCTTCAAGTGATGTAAACAAACTGTACCACAGTCACTATTACCATGTGAATCAATCTTCAGCTTTCACATGTATGTGATCATAACATCTGTCATATATTTGTAAAGTTCTAACAAGCTCTTCATCTGTCACATTTATGTGAATAAACTTATCATTTGTTCCATGTGTGTGTTCATGTTAACAAACTCTTCATTGTTATGTGTGTGTGAGCATGTTAATATACTCTCTATGACATATATGCAATCATGTTAACAGTTAAGATACATGTGATAAATTATGAATAAAATCATCATTAATCACATATAAGAACCCTATGTCCATGTTATAATGAACATGCTAAGTGACTCTCTCTTATATGTAATGCATCAATGTCTCATAAAATCCTGACAGTTAATGAGAAGTTACCAGAGTTTCTGGTTGCTGAGTTGACAGTAAATAATAAAAGTTCAGTGATGTAGATGGACAGAAAAATGTGATAAATAAAAGTTCAGTGATGTAGATGGACAGAAAAATGTGATAAATAAAAGTTCAGTGACGTAGATGGACAGAAAAATGTGATAAATAAAAGTTCAGTGATGTAGATGGACAGAAAAATGTGTGTAAACATGAAAATTGCCCAGAACTTCAGATGAGAGATAAAACTGGGGAATGCCTGGGAACAGAATCTTCAGTAAGATGAGCAACCGCTCGGCTACAAGAAGGAAAATCACTCAGCCAGAAAGGACTTTTAAAAGACGTTGTCAGATTATCTATTAGCCAGCACTTGTCTCATCCTGCTGTACTTGGAGCAGAAATGTGGCAACTTCAGTCCAGAAAATTATGTCACTACAAGTCACAGGTGCTAAATATAACACATGGCACCTGATAATATCTAATGCAGCATCCCCCAAAGTGTGTGGTTCACCTACCCCCATTTCATTCTCCTTGCAGCTTTGGGAAGATCCAGGAGACAGCAATAAGCACCAGAACTAAGTGAGCTAGAAAAAAAATGTTCTGGTATGGATGTCATTTTGAAGACAAGTGAATGACAGATCATAAAACTTGTATGAACTGCTGATTCATTGCAGTCTGGACACTCATATCAATGATCAAAATAATTTTTTAACAGTTTCCAAAAATAAGTATTACTTGATCTGTATGTAATGACAAAATTAATGAGGTTTTTGTACAACAAAGAAAATGGACAGAATAGGTAGGATTGTACGAGATGAGCAAGGATGCAATACATCAAATGTCTATAGTTGATCCAGTTTACATCGACACAAATCATTCATTCAAATCTCTCTTTTTTTTTTTTTAAGATCTCATTATCCAAATTCTATACCTTGCTTCAGGTACAAACTTTGATATAAGATATAATGAGATTTGCACTCATGTCACATTAAATACATCATATACTTGAATTTACAATGTAGAACACTGACTAGACTTGAGACTTTACTTCATCTTTACACTTGTACCATGAAGTTATTCAGGGGAGATGTAGTTGGTGTTTGTGGGACAAAATAGGCGGTCTCAGTGATGGTCATGCCATAATTAGCAAAGTGTTTCTCTGATAAAGTTAGATAGAAGTGTATGATGTAGTTTTACAAGATGGCAGAGGGAGTGAGTAAAGTGAGAAAAAATGAATAGAAAGTATGAGAATGTATAAATGAAAAACATACAACATCCGATATTTCGGTGTGAGCCTTTTTCGAGGATTACGTGCACAATGAGACAAAAGTAAATAACTAAACGGAGAACTTATCTTAATATGGCCTTCTCCAGAAATAGGAAACAGAAATGCGTGTCTTAGAAGATGCATAGGGACCATGCGAGACACACAAAGGATACGCTGATAGAGCCAGTCGTAAAGAAGAGGTGGAAAGAGAGGAGGAAAACAAGTGTTAGAAAGAGGTGAGGGGAAAGGCAATAGGAACATGATAGCCGCTAGAGGAGAAGGTGTCGGGAGAAGGGGGGTGAAGGAAAAGGGGACACGGAGAGATAATGAATGAAGAACATAAACACCTGCAGGGAGAAAATGTGAAACTGGTGAATAGGATAAGACCCTATAAACACCAATATGTTTCTAGAGAAGAAAAGAGGGTGGCGGTAAGGAGGGGTAGCTAGGAGAAAGAAAGTAAAGCAAAAAAAAAAAAAAAGGAAGGAGTGGAAAACTAAAGAAGTTCCAGAAAGCTGAAGACATTGTTAATTCCAGCTGGGTGGAGACAGCCAGCCTGGAAAATAAGGCACTGTTCTAGGACCCTCCAAGATCTTACATCAGCAGTACAAGAGCGGATCGCACTAACAGAAATGTCCTGTTTTCCCCTGTGGTTGCTAAGGCAAAAATGTTTAGCCACAGGTGTCCAGGCCCTCTTAGGAATATCATTAAGATGCTGGCGAAATCGATCTCCTAAGTGTAAGCCAGTCTCCCCTATGTACTTCAAACCGCAACGTTTGCACATAATAGCATAAATAACATTGCGTGAAGTACAGATGAAACCCATCTGAACTGATAACGTGGACTTAGGGAAGGAGATCTGGCTAACCTCAACAACAAACAGACAAGTGTTGCATCAAGGCGTCTGCAATGCTTTGTACCATAAAAAGTGTCATCTGTCTTAAGGTGACTACGAATTAAAAGGTCCCTGAGGTTCTTGTCCCGTCTGTGCGCCACCAATGGGGGTTCTCCAAAAAGTTCAAGTGTATCAGGTTTGGTTCTATTGCCTTTCCCCTCCACCCCTTTCTAACACTTGTTTTCCTCCTCTCTTTCCACCTCTTCTTTACGATTGGCTCTATTGACATATCCTTTGTGTGGCCTGCATGGCCCCTATGCATCTTCTAAGACATGCATTTCTGTTTCCTACTTCTGGAGGAGGCCATATTAAGATAAGTTCTCCATTTAGTTATTTGTTTTTATCTCATTGTGCATGTAATCCTCAAAAAAGGCTCACGCCGAAATATCTGATGTTATATGTTCTTCATTTATACATTCTCATACTTTCTATTCATTTTTTCTCACTTTACTCACTCCCTCTGCCACTTTGTAAAACTACACCATACACCAATATCTAACTTTATTATTTAAACCAGTTTTACTGCAGTCGCCATCCCTTTTATCTGTTTCTCTGATACTATCTGTCCATCTTTTTCTGGGTCTTCCTCTTTATCTGCATCCTGTATTTGAGGGCTATATAGTAGACTCTCATGGCTAACTGTGAGTGTGTCATTCTCATTAAGTGACTGAACTACTTGCTTCTTTGGATCTCAGTGTGTCACAGAACATGGTGTAAATCATACTGGTCTAGTGAGCTGGGAAAACTCCATGATGACATGGAAACAGCTCGAAAGCAAGCAGAAAATAGACCATGCCAAAACACCACAATGATTACCAACATGCTAAGGCCAAATTTCAGACAGCCAAGCTGCAAGCCAGACGGGAAAGTTGGAGAGAGAAAACAGAGTCTCTAAACTTTGAAAAGGATGGAAGGAAAGTGTGGAAACTAATCAAACAGTTCAATGATGGGGGGACCAGAGGAAGTATATGAATGCTATGTTTTAAAAAATATAGCATTTATGTGAATCTATACTTTATCTCCTCTCTCTATTTCTTCATCTTGTATGTTTTTGTATGATTAAGGCTCATGCTGAAATGTCACAACTTTGTAGTCATTAAATAATAAAGCTGCTCCTACTTTTTTCCTAGTTTATGCATTCTGGTATCACAGTTTTACTGCAGTGCTTTGTGTGTAGTTGTATACTTATACACTAATTATTGTGTGTTGCAGTGGATTCCATCCCACTGTGGGATACCAGGCAATGAGAAAGCTGACCATCCTGCCAAAGAGGCCACTGAAATGGAGCAACCAGACATACCGACCACTTATAATCAGAAAACAACCTATAGGAAGCCACAAACACCACCACATGATGAATGTCACATGCTAAACAGAAAGGAATAAGACACCATTTTCCATCTCCAAACAGGACAGAGTTGCCTCTGAAATCACATGTATACTAAGTTTAAGGTTGGTACTACTACTCTTTGTACATATGCCTTCAAATATATATATATATATATATATATATATATATATATATATATATATATATAAACTGAGAGCGATTTTAATCTTCATTATACAAGCCATTATTTTCAATGTGAAATGTTGGGCTTCTTGAAGGCACAGATATCTGGCCATTTCAGCTCATGCTGGCTTGGGACTAATAACTAAATAGCTGTGGGTTCTCTATCTGGCTGGTATTTGTCATATAAAGAAGCAAAAATAAGCAGTATGTTTGCTAAAAATATTTTACTAAAAAAAATTTGGAGGTATCAATGTAGCTATTTTGCAACAAACCATTTAAAAATCTATGATGTATGCCATAATAAATAAGCATTACAGTAGGAAGTATTTTATTTAATATCACCCAAAAGTATTAGGATAGTTGTTATATTTTGAAAAGCCTAAAGATGTGTATTAGTTCAATTTCCAGAAGTGAAATTCACATGTTTCCTTGTGTTTTGCTTTACAGAGTGAGTTACCGCCCTATGTCACTACTTGTAATGCTAATTTGTTCATATTTAGCCTTCATTTATGATGATGATGATGATGACAATGATGATGATGATAATGATGATCCAGCCCTAAGAAACACAGATGGACCAGCAGTAATGAAATCAGAAATTTAAAGAGCCATAAACATGATGAGAGTAGGGAAGGCAGGGGGAATGGACAACATTTCCATAGAAATGATAAAAGCACTGAAGGAATTTGGAATAAAAATAAATATGTAATAATATACACAGTCTGGGACGTATACCTCAAGAACTGAAACATTCAGAGTTTGTGGCATTACCCAAGATAGCAAAAGCCACAGACTGCTCAGATTTTAGATGAGTCATGACAAAAAACAAAATTGCTAAAGAAGTTAGTGAAAAATAGTTTGGTTTCAGACAGAACAGATGAACAAGAGTGGTAATTTTTTTTGTGTGCATAAGAAGGCTAATAAAAAAATGCATGGAAGTTCATAAAGATATGGAAGTTCATAAAGATATATACACTTGTTTTATAGATTCTGTTTTATAGATTGTACAGAGGCATTTGACAGAGTGGAGCATGACAAATGTCTTGAGGAAATCAATCTTAATGGCAAAGACATAGAAATTATAACAAATCTCTACTGGGAACAGGAAGCATCAGTAAGATAAGCACAGTGATTTCAACAAATGTGCAAATAAAGAGAGGAGTGAGACAAGGATGTGTTCTGTCTCCATGTCTATTCAAACTGTACACAGAGAATATATTCAAACACTCAGATGAACTACCAGGACTGAACATAGGGGGAAGAAATGTCAACAATAAAAAAAATATGCAGATGATACAATCCTTCTAGCAGAGAATCCACAGAACATAAATAAATTAATAGATATGATAAACAGCACAAACCAGGAATGGGGACTAGAGATCAATATCAAGAAGACAAAAGTAATGGTGTTCAGCAGGAAGGACTAGAAGTCACAAATGGATATAACTATAAACAAAGAGAGACTGGAACAAGTGACAGACTACTGCTACCTAGAACATACATTAACTGAAGATGGGAGATGTGAGATGGAGATAAAGAAAAGAACAGGAATGGCAAAACATACATTCATAACCATAAAGTAAGTGCTGTTATCCAGGAAACTACCCATCATTCATTCATTCATTCATTTGCATGTCCCTAGTGGAATTTTGCCTCCCTAACTGCACTCCTGTAGGGCTCTCGGTTGCGAGCAAGATGGCCTGCTGCTGATGCATAAAAACAAAATTAAGATTTGTAAAATGTTATATTTACTCTGATTTACTGTATGAAACATAAGCCTGGACTATAAGTATAAAAACTAGATAGAAAAATTAAACTAATGCATAAGAAATGTGTTTATGCAGAAAACTAGGTCATATAACATGGAGATTGAAATGAACAAATACATTTCTCTCTCTCTCTCTCTGAACCTTAAGTGCCCAGGGCACATGGGGCTTCCACAAGGGTTTTCCACAAAGGCCTGTCCTTCGCCTTTTTTTCTGCTCTTGCCCAGGTGAGCCCTCTATTGCTCAACATCCTTTCTGTTGTTCTTCTCCATGTCTCTTTTGGTCTACCCTTACTTCTGTTCCCCTGTGGTGTCCATCTTAGTGCTATTTTTGGTAGTGAGTTGTCAGTCATTCGGAACACATGTCCCAACCATCGCTATCGTCTTTCCTCAATAATTGTTGTCAGTGGCTTCATCTGCATTTCTGCCAACAAGATGTTATTTCTTATGGTGTTTGGCCAAAATATTTTTCTAATTCTTCGTAAACATTTAGTCTGGAAAGAATTCAACTTGTTTTCTATGGTTTTGGTGATTTTCCAGCATTCACTTCCATAGAGTAGTACACTTAGAACATTACTCTTAAATATCCTGATTTTCATATTTATGCTTAGTTTTTTTGATTTCCATATATTCTGCAGCATTGCAAAAGCCTGGTTTGCTCTAGTAAGTCTGCTGTTGATGTCCTCTGTGCTGTCTCCATTTTCTACTACTCTACTGCCAAGGTATACAAATTCATTGACCCCCTCCACTAACTTGTTATCTACTCTGAGTACATTTCTGTTGTTCACATTTTGCTTCATTAACTTTGTCTTTCCTACGTTGATCTTTAGTCTTATGTTGTTTGCATTCTGAGTTAGCTTGTTTATTTTATCTTGCATATCATTGTGACTGCTTGATAATAGACAAATGTCGTCCGCAAAGTCAAGGTCCTCCAGCACTGTGTCAAGGGTCCGCTGTAATCCTCTGCGTTTGTCTGATGTTGCCTCCTTCATTAACCAGTCTATTGCCAAGATAAATAATGTTGGTGATAGTACACATCCCCGTTTCACTCCTGTTTGTACCCTAAAGCTGCTGGAGGTATGTTCTCCACAGATAACTTTGCACCGAAAACCCTCGTATAGGGCTTTGATTACATTAACTATTTTATGGGGGAGGCCATGCCATCTTAGGATTTTTCACAGTGCATCTCTGTTGACACTGTCAAAGGCTTTCTCAAAATCTATGAATAATGCATATGTTGTGCTATGCCACTCATTTGCCTGTTCTAATATTTGTCTAAGTACAAATATGTGGTCTATTCATGATCTTCCTTTCCTAAATCCTGCCTGCTCTTTCTGAAGTTTTCCCTAAGTGCTGGTACAATTCTGTTGATGATTATTCTGCAAAATACTTTACTGGTGAGTGGCAGTAGGGTAATGCCTCTCCAGTTCCTGCAATCTCTGAGGTCACCCTTCTTTGGTAGTTTTACTATAAGCCCAGTTTTCCACTCCTCTGGGGCTTTTTCTAGATCCCAAATTTGTTGTAATATCCAGCAAAGTTGTTTTGGTGTTTCTGTTTCTTCTGCTTTCAACATCTCAGCAGTCACTTCATCTTCACCTGGTGCCCTGTCTGATTTTAGCTTCTTTATCGCTTCCTTTACTTCACTTATTGTTATTGTTCCTGTATTGATGTTTAGTTCCGTTTTTGCTTCAGGTATGTCTATTGTTTGTGCTGCTTGTGTTCTGTTTAGTAGGGTGTTAAAGTGTTCCCTCCATCTTTCAATTTTTTCTCTTTCTCTACTGACCAGTTGTCCATTTTGTGTCCTTACTGCAATTTCACATCTTGTGTTGAAGTTACCTGTCATTTGCTTTGTGATTTTATATATGGTTTTCATGTCATTTGTATATGCTGCTTTCTCTGCTTTTTCTGCTAAGTTGTCATAGTACTGACGTTTATCTTGACAGCATGATTCCTTCACTTCTTTGTCTTTTTGAGCATAATTACTTAGAACTTGTTCTTTAAGCCTTTGTGATTTGGTGTTCAGTAATTTTTTCTTGATTTCTTTTCTTTTTGCCTATTTGCATCTTGTGTTTAGGTTCCAGGAGGACTGCAGTCGGGCTGGGGACTTCCAGTGGCTGGCTTTCATCCACAACCTTCATGGGCTCAGTTTCCTGATAAGCATTTCTCCTTCCACCTGCATTTGTTTTTTCCCTTGCTTCCGTTTCTGTAGCAGTCTGATAGTTTTTTACCAGATAGGGTTGCTGGCCCTATGCCGAACAAATACATACGTTTCAGAAAAGCTCTAAGTGAAATGAGAACTTCTCAAAGAAATAAAGATGAAAATAAATACTGTGACCATATCAAAAGGCGTAACAATATACTGAAGACCATATTAGAAAGAAAGGTGGAAGGAAAAGGAGCAAGAGGAAGACAGAGATGTAGGTGGAAAGAAAACATACAAGAATGGGCAGGACACAGCCTGGCTGAGTGCACCAACAAAGCGAGGGAATTGGAGATTCATTATTGCCAATTTCGTTCTTGCGGAGGCACATGATGATGATGATTATGATGATGACGATGATTATGATGATGACGATGATGATGATGGTGGTAATGATGATGATAAATCTGAAACAGACGTGGACGTTGGAATAGCACTTGTACCATGGTAGTCATACGGAAACTGATTCATACTTACAATCAAACCAATATGGCGGCCGCACAGAGAAAAACCGAAGTTATAAAAAAAAATGCTTATTTATAAATTGTAACGATAAATACACCTCAGACTTCTGAAGTAACCAGAATCGATGATAGGGTTCGTGCAAAAGTTATACATATGGTTTGTATTAAATAGTTTTTGTGCTTCATGTTATCACTAGTGATAATCTTACATCCTTCCTGTACCGTTAGACGTCTCATAGGGCTCGCACAGTTGTGTGCCAAATTTTTCCTGTTCTCGGCGAGTCTTTCAACTTCATCAAGGGATGTTATGCACACTAAACTGGCTTCTCTTAGCAATTTCCTCTTTAGAGTTTCACTTCGGCCCCTGTAGTGCTCCACTTATTTTGGTATTCTTCTCATCACACTGCCTACATATGTCCATCTTCTTTTTCTGATCACCCATGAGACAGTTGTTGTTTGCTCATCTGCCTTATCTCTGCGTTGTTCTTGATCTCGTTCCACTGTTTACGAAGTTACAATATTCTTGTAGAAAGCCACGAAAGTACAGGACTTTTATAAAATTTTTGCCTCCAAGACAGATGAAAACATGGAGAAGGCGAGTGATGATTTATCCTCCCTACATAAAAAATGTATACGAAAACGTTATTCATCCTGCTTTTTTCTTCTTTTTTCTTTAACTGATGTCTGTAATTGTCTTTACAAATTGTCTTCTGGATTGATGTCCCGAAACGTCCATACCATACAAAAGTTCACATATGGCTCAGTGGAAAATGGGCATCAAGTCGAGCAGAATCAGAAATCAAAGAGCAAATTATTAAGCTCGCCAACCAAGATGACTCTATAATACTATAATATATACAGACGGATCAGTCACGAGTGGGCAAAGGAGTGGATGGGGATTGATGGTCTATTGCAATGGACGCCCCCATTGACAATGAGTCCTGATCTTTCACCACAACCACATCGAGCATGAAAAAGACTGAAGCAACAACTCAAGCCATAAATTGTTTAGCAGACCAGCAAGTATCACAAGCCATAATATTATCAGACTCACAATATATGCTAAAAAAAAAAACAATTGAAAACCATGTGATGAGTCACAAGTGGTTGGCCAAACTAAAGAATCACAAATCTCCTCCCTAATATGGATTTATTAATAATATTAATATATTTATATATAATAAATATGCAATCATATATAATAATTATATAATAATATATAGGGAAAATAAAACTAAAATTGAAAAGTCAACACAAGAAATCAGTACACAGAAAGATAAACATCCACAGCCTACAAGAAGAAAATACTAACATTAATTTCAATCAGGAACTTGCCAATCATTCCAAAACACCCAGTGAAGTTGAGGAGATAGGTATAGATGAGTTATGGAATTCTTACAGCACAGCCATAATCACAGCAGCAAAAGTAAGCGCTGGATTGGAAAAACCAAATAGAAAAGCATGGATATCAGATAAAACATGGAAGTATATACATGAAAGACGAGCAGTCAAATTAAACATGTTGAATGCAAAAGCGGATCATGAAAGAGATTCGGCAAAAGCAAAATACAAAGACATAGACAAGAAAGTAAAAAGTTCAGCTAGAAGGGATAAAAGAGAATACATAGACAATATGGCGAAAGAGGCAGAAAAAGCAGCAAAAACAGGAGACAGCAAAACTTTATATAACATACAAAAGAGGCTAACAGGTACTATTACATCTAAAGAAAGACCAATCCTTAGCAAAACTGGAACACTATTAACATCAAATAAAGACCAAATGCAAAGATGGGCTGAACACTTCCAAGAAATACTCAATCGACCACACCCAAAAGAATTGTTAAACCTTGAAACTGACTTACCAGCCCCACAACTAAATGTCAATCTAGATGAAATTGAATTGCATGAAATTGAAACAGCAGTGAATTTAATGGCTAACAACAAAGCTGCAGGTGAAGATGAAATAACAGCCGAGATGCTAAAAGCTATCAATAGTGACAACATGAGACAACTACAGAGAATGTTTAACAAGATTTGGAAAGAAGAAAAGGTCCCTTCTAATTGGAAGAAGGGAATCATTGTGAAAATACCAAAAAAGGGCAACCTTAGTGACTGTAACAACTGGAGAGGAGTAACCTTAATATCAGTTGTGTCAAAAGTATTTTGCAAGGTCATTTTGAATAGACTCAAAGATATAGTGGATACTGCAATGAGAGAAGAACAAGCAGGATTTCGAAAAGGGAGAAGCTGTCTCGACCAGATCTTTACTCTCAGAATAATACTTGAAGAACATATTGAAAAGCAGAAACCATTAATACTGAATTTCATAGATTTTAAGAAGGCATTTGATAGCATACACAGAGATTCATTATGGAGAATTTTATGTCTATATGGAATACCATCTAAAATTGTCAACATCATTAAGGACTTATACAATGGATATGGTTGTGCAGTCAAGACAGAAGAAGGGATGAGTGAATGGTTCCAGATTGAAACAGGCGTGAAACAAGGATGTATACTGTCTCCTTTACTTTTTGGGATTACAATAGACTTCATAATGACAAAATGCTGCACAGGTAACACAGGTATTGACTGGGTACATGGGACCCAACTAGAAGATCTTGATTTGCTGATGACATAACTCTTATCAGTAATAATGTGAATTCCATGCAAGAAAAAACAGATAGCCTGTCTTCACTGGCTAGCAAAATAGGACTTGAAATTAACAAGGACAAAACAAAAATAATGAAAATTCCCATCAATCAAAATGGAAAAATACACATAGAAGGGACAGATATTGAAGAAGTCAATCAATTTGCATACCTTGGCAGCTACATAGACCAGGATGGTGACACTAGAAAGGAAGTTAGGATCAGAATTGCAAAAGCAGCATCAATCTTCAAGAATCTTGAGAACATATGGAATTCAAAAGTTATAAGCACAAAAACCAAGTTAAGACTATTCAATTCAAATGTAATATCCACCCTCATTTATGCATGCGAAAGCTGGAAAACAACTAAAGAAATAGAAAAGAAATTAGACTCTTTTGAAAACAAATGCCTAAGGAAAATACTCGGCATCAAGTGGAATGAATTCAAGAACAATGCAGAGATAAGACAGATGACTGAACAACAACCAGTCTCACGGGTGATCAGGAAAAGGAGATGGACATATGTTGGCCACTTGATGAGAAGAAATGAGCAGAGAATCCCAAAACAAGCTATCAAGTGGAACACAACAGGCCGAAGAAAAAGGGGCAGACCGCGTGAAACTCTGAAGAGAACATTATTAAGAGAGGCCAAGTTAACAGGCATAAAATCCTTTGATGAGGTTGAAAGACTCGCCGAAGACAGGAAAAATTGGCGAACTACTTTGCGAGCCCTATGTGACGTCTAACGGCACGGGAAGGATATAAGATATATAAGATAAGAATATATAGTAATATTTATAAATTATATATAAATTATATATAAATATTAACATTTATTTATTATTATGGACATCATAGGGGAATAATGAAGGGCAGTGGCAGACATTCAGAACTTTGTGGAAAAGATCAATCTATATTCAGTCAGTGTTGCATTGGCACTGTCACTCAACACACACTAAGACCAACACTGAGGTTAAAGGCTGAGCACATATGGGAGTGTCCTGCGTGCGAGGAGGTCCATCTTTAGGCCAGCACCAGAGCATGGCCGTTTTTCAAGTTAAAGTTCATTTGTCGTCTATTTTCAGTTTTTCTCACTTTAAATACATTTTTTTTTCTTTGTGAGGTTCCAGTATATTTTGATTGTCCACAAGTAGTAGTATATATTATGACTGAAAGGAGTATATCATAACTAAGGTAGTGTGTACTGTAACAATCTGTAAGATGTAGTATACCATTACTGTTAAGTGGAGTACAGTTGTCTCTCCATATTTACGGGATATTTGTTCCAGGACTCTCCATGGATGTTCAAGCTCCTTATATTAAATTGTGTAGTATTTGCCTTCAACTTATACACGACCATTCATATACTATAAATCATCTCTAGATTACTTCTAGTGTCTATTACAATATAAATTCCATGTAGCTGTTGTTATAATGTATTCATCATCATCATTTACCTTCTTCAAAATGAAAGTTGACGGTAATGAATCTACAGTATCTCACTCTTTTGCTTTGATGGTACATTCAGCCAGGCTGTGTCCTGTCCATTCTTATATGTTATCTTCCTATCTACATCTGTGCCTACCTCTTGCTCTATTTCCTTCCACTGTTCCTTCTAATATGGTCTTCAGTATGTTGTTATGTCTTTTGATATGGTCAGATTATTTTGTTTTCTTCATCTTTATTTCTTTGAGAAGTTTTGCACTTAGAGCTGTTCTAAAACTTGTGCATTTGTTCTTTTCATTGTCCATGTTATATGGTCTAGTTTTCTATAGAACCACATATATGCTGCAATTAATCTGTCTCTCCAGCTTTTTTGCTTAGAGTCCAGATATCTGCTCCATGCAGTAAAACAGATTAGATATAGCATTTTACTAATCTCAGTTTTCAAAACACTGTATTGCTTAGGGAATAATGGCAGGGAAAAAAGTCAACATTTTAATTACAGACACAACCATTGTAGGCCTAACTACATAGGACATGACAGCAACAAGGTAACATTTTCTTTCTTTCAGTGTTTACAGATTTCTTTTATTTAGTGATCTGAGAGAGAAATATATAGAATAAAACACAGAATGTCTAAAATACACATACATACAGAATATGTAATTATAAGTAGAGAAAATATAAATCCATTCTCTCACTCACACAAACTGTGTTAACACTCATCAAAACTCTGGTCCTTCATTCTTGATAGCCCTCATGTGATGATGGCAATGATGATTGCTGTATGATAGCTACAGTGCCACACATTATCTTAATCTTATGAGACATCAGGCTAACTTTAACCTTCTAACAGGACATCAGAAGATTTATCTGTGTCAGAAGAGCCAGGTTCTGACTCCAGACATTTACACTTCGTAGGAGGCTCTCTAATATTATTGTCAGGAGGTTGAGGGCTGAGGATTTTAAGCACTGAAGGTCAGGACATCACAGTTATAGATTCTTTAGTTAGAAACATTGTTATAAGAAGCTGTTTCATCTTTTCTTTTGCATTATCAAACATCATGTAGTAGTTGTGACATGGAGGGTTTGTTCCATTGAAGGATTGTATTTGAGGATCACATCTTTTAACATTTGAGCCTATTAAAAAAACTGCATAAATTTTTCAAGTGTCCAGACTGATGGCACTTTCTCCTCTAAGTCTTCTTCTTCATCATCTGTAGAGGATTTCAGCAAAAACTATTGAGACTGTAGCGCTTCATATTATCTAGCCAGCCATCACTTACAAGCCTTAAACTCCTCACTCATCTGAAGTCACTCACAGTAGTGCTTGTAGAGACTAAATGCTCTTTCAAATAATAGTTTTGCCATCAACAAAGACATGTTTCTGTGACATGTCCTCTAGCCACACACTTAATACTTTCTCAGTCTTTGCAAGCACTTAATCATCAACCAGTTAGACCATTTTTGCTGTTTTTAGGGCAGCACTAAACTTTCATGAATTTCACCTTCTTTCTGTTTTATTGTGCAAATGCTTGATTCACTGATTTTATGGTCCATTTGAGCCAGCGACAGTTCCTTTCATAAGGTCTGTGGTTTTTATTTTCTCATTTAGAGGTAACAGTTGTAGAGGTATTGTTTTATGATTGAGAGATAGCACTCTCAGAGGGATTGTTTTGTGATTGAGAGGTAGCACTCTTAGTCTTAGAGAGATTGTTTTGTTATTGAGAGGTACCACTCTTAGAGGGATTGTTTTGTCAATTAGAGGTAGCACTCCTAGTCATAGAGGGATTGCTTTGTCATTGAGAGATAGCAATTCCACTTAATCTTAGAATGATTGCTTTGTAATTGAGAGGTAGCACTCAGTCTTATAGGGATTGTTTTGTCATTGAGAGATAGTACTCTTAGAGGGATAGTTTTGATCACTTAACCTCTGTTTAAGGCCATTTTTTATTTTCAGAAACACATAGAATAAAACAAATAGTCTAAAAAAAAGCAGTGTACAAATAAGGTTAACAGATGCCCAAACAAAAGTGCTAGTCAAAAGACTGAGGATCTATGAAATAATGAGAGGCTAAAGCAGGCTTTGTCTACTCAACATTGCTTTCACATGGATTCAATAAAGCGCTTTGTCAAATAAATCAACCACCACAACCCAAATTCAAACACGGCAAATTAAAGTTTTGGTTTTTGAAATTTTGTGGATTTTTATTGTTTTGAGTATTTTCAGGCATCACATGAATGATGACTAAGACAATAAAATGTAAGATGCAAACATTCATGAACTACTGTCTGAGAATATTCTAAACATCAAATGGCAGGACAAGGAAAGGATTGAGGAGACATAGAAAAGAGCAGGAGAAGAGCCCGTGAACCTACAAATCATGTCTAGAAAATGGAGGTAAAGTAGCCACACACTGAGAAACCCAGACACCAGCATAACAAAGCGGGCATTGACGTGAAACCCCCAAGGAAGTAGAAATCAAGGAAGGCCCAGAAGTGCTTGTAGAAGGAATAGTATGAAAGTTCTCAGAGATGAGGGATACATATAGAGGAGAGTAGAGAACATATCCAAGAACAGGAGTGACTCTTAAAATTTTATCTGTGGCCTCTACTCCCAAGGGAGTGGCAGGCAGTGGTGATGATAACAATGTCCAGCACATTTGTCTTTTAAAATAATCAGGTCTTTTTAATTTTGCTATGAGAAAAGAAAACATGACATTAAAAACTCTCACTCAGCTCTTTTTGTTGTGACATTGCTTCTGCTATGTTTTATACTACTTACTTTACTTTATCCTTCCTCTTGTACTTTGAGGTATTGAGAGGAGATGTAACTGGCATTTCTCGGCCAAACTGGTGGGCTCAGTGATGGTCATAATTAGTGAGCTGAGTTCAGCTGTAAGATTCTAATGGAAGCCATATTGTTTACACATACCTCATTTGTTGTGCTATTTATACATTGAACTTTAAGAAAATGCGTTTATTGCTTTGTTTAGGGTTTGATTTTCAAGATGCCATGGAAATGCATAAACAGTGTAGACAATGTTTGTTATGTGTATGGTGAAGTGACTTCTCCATCTCAGAAACATGCATTTACTTCCCTAATCAAGACAGCATATCATCATTTTTTTTAATTGTAAGAGAGGAGATAAGACAAACTCTGAACACAATGCATTTGCTGTATTACATGTGTTGTGCATCTTCTTGGCTGGTTGAGTAATAAAGGACTGTCAATGCATTTTGCCATTCTTGTAATATGGCCAGAACATGATCATCTTAATTACTTTTATTTTTACATGGTGCCTCCTCTTCATCGTGGAATGTTAAGAAAGACGTGGACCTTGAACTATCCAAGTATTCCATCAAGCACATGACCAGTATCACATGGAGATGACTTGCCTGTTCTTATCCCACCAGATCATTACATCCTGGAGCCCAGTAGAGAAAGTGATTTAAGAAACATCCCCTGAGCCTTCACAAGATCCAGAATTTACACCAACATCAGCTTCATTAAATAAGCCACACAGAATTTATCAAAATAAACTGAGTGATCTAATTTGATATCTGGACTTATCATAAAGAAAATCAGAAATTCTTGCATTGAGACTTCAGCGGTGGAGTCTACAGGAGAAAAATGTAAAAATGTCAGTGTATAGACACCAGCAGAAAAACTTCACCTCATTTTTCTGAAAAGAAACAGCCTTGTTGCTTGTTGTGATGTCAATGGCTTGATGATGACTTTGAAAATGGAACAATTCAAAAGACTCATAGACTCATCCTAGTTATACAATTTGTGTTTTGCTACACAACATAAATTCACTACTATCTGTTCCTGTAGTTTGTGCAAACAATTTTCCAAGCAATTAATTATGAAGACCATCAGTGGCAGATTTGTGGAGATCTGAAGGTTGTTGAAATTTTACTCAGAATTATGGTAAACCTAGTATTTGCTAATTTCTGTGCAAATGGGATAGTCAGTACAGGTTTTCAGACTTCATAAGAAAAGTCTGGCCTGGAAGGAGAATACTGGAGCCTGGAAACAAGAATGTCCAGCAGACTGAGCTAGTTGACTGTAACAAAATCATTTTGCTCTCTTTTACATATTAAATTGGCATCAATGAAGATCTTTGTTAAGAAGATGAATCAAGGCATTCAAGCACCTGAGGATGAAATTTCAGCAGTTGACTGATGCTAAAATTAAAGAAAGAGTCTTTGCTGGGCCACAGATTTGAGAACTGCTCAAGCACAAAACCTTTGATTCAGTTCTTCAAGGAAATGAGTAAGTGGCTTGGGAAGCCTTTAAGTCTGTTGTTCACAACTTCTGGGGAAATTGAAGATCCAAAAGCTATGTTGTGATTAATAATGAACTTCTGACAACATAAACACAATTAGCTTGCAACATGTCACTCAAGATCCACCCCCTGAAGTCTCATCTTGGCTTCTTCACCCTAAATTGTGGTGCAGTGAGTAACAAACATGGGGGATGGTGCTTCCATCAAGAAATTGCATCAAAGGAAAGAAGGTACCAGGGCAAGTGGAACTTGCTTGCTGACTACTGCTGAAATGTTACAAAAGATGCCCCGGAAGTAGAATACAAAAGATAAAGAAAATAATAAACAGAGAAATTGTGTATACAAAATTTGAATATTACATATATCAAAGACTACAGCTAATAAAAACCGTGATGTCATATTCTTTTTTTTTTTATTTCATACTATTCTTAGTGGAAATTGACACATTTTATAAAGGAGTGAATAAAAGTTTGCGTTTTTTGTTGCACATTGTAATGCTTATTATGTTTATTCCTGTTTATTGTTATTGTTTCAGATGTATCCTGGCACATGTCATGTAAATTGTCAAGGTTTACAACCTCAGGATTTGGTGTTGAACATAGAAATGGAAAAACAAGAGGAGCCTGATTTATGTGGACCACTTGAAGGTAAAAGATGGTGATTATTTTGTTCACTGATGTGTGGTAGGTTTTTTTTTTTTTTCACTGTGTGCTGATGTAATAGTTTCATTACAACATTTTTTTTTTCTGATGTTTAATTCATATGTGAACCTGATGCAGTACAGTATGTTCAAACACACACAGTGCAGTTCTCTGCCCTTGGTAACACACAAATAATTAGTGTATAGTCAGACAACTATACACAAAGCACTGCAGTAAAGCTGTGATACTAAAATGTATAAACTAGGAAGAAAGTAGGATCAACTTTATTATTTAACGATAACAAACTTTTAACATTTCGGCACGAGCCTTTATCAAACAAAAACAAACAGATGGAGAATTAGAGAAGAGACAAAGTATGGATTACGTCAAACTAATGTAAGCAAAATAAAAAAAAAATCAGTGAAAAAAATTGAAAGAAAAATAGTAACGGAATGAAGACTTTTCTGGTAAAAAAAAAAGTAAAGGTAACCCTGTCATGCCTTAGAGGCACATAGGGATATGGTGTTAGTGCCCATATTTTCCTTGACCTGTCAGCACACTAGAGGGTGATATGGTCAGTATCACACCTGGCTGCCTTTTCCTTCCCCAACTCCAGAAGAAGTCGGGTACCCATTTCTACAGCTGGGTGACTGGGGTGCCGCTGGCCGGATTCGAACCCCCGACCTTCGCCATGAGAGACCAGTGTCTTTTCTGGTAAAGGCACAATAAAAGCTTGTATGTATCCAGGAACATAAGCGATATGTGTCTGTTACCAGGGTTATAATACGTTCATGCTGAAAGGTGCAAAATAGTGCAAGGTTAAGTGTAGAAAATATTGCACAGCGGCTTGTGTTATCTGCTTGACATTGTTTGATGGCAGTTACCAGAAAGTCAGATGTGCCTCTATGGTTGAGGCCATTGAAATGATTAGCACTTAAGAACCACTACATTCAGGACTATGGGATGCTAGAACCACATGGTTTGAACTCGTTATTTAGCTACACGTAATCTTCCACAATCATACCCATTCTCACTTGTTGCACATAGTTTAGTACCCTCACACATATCACATTGCTACTCCTCTACCACAGCCATAATCATTCGTTTCACCTTCTCATAAATATACTATCATCCCTTCCCAACTATCTTTTACTATCAGACATCACAAGTCTCTGTCATCATTTACTATGAAGCATACTTTCTACTCCTTTAAGAGCATCGTGGTTCTAAGGACTGTTATAGCAAAGGTGTAGAGGATACGCTCTCCACTCCAATTAAATGTCTCTAAGGCGTGCATCTCAAATAGCCTCCGACAGTCAAGTCCAGCTCCTGGCCTTCTCGTGCTGGAACTGTTTAACTCTTTCCATGCCGGAGGAAGAAACACGGACGTGTAGTTGAGTGCCAGAGTAAAAGCGAGGGTCTTGATAGGGTTAGGGGGTATAGTTGTAAAATGGAATGGAAAACAGTATTTCCATGTACTTCCGTATACTTATTATGTTTCAAAGTATAACTAAATGAATGAAAATTTCATAAATGCAGAGTTTTTTAGGAAAAAAGAAGTAATGTGATGTTTCTAGACACTGATTTTGCCCAGCTCACCATCGGCTAGGTCTAGATATGCACTACTTACCATCTGAGATGTGTAGATCTACTTGTCGATCTCATATTCTGATTTTATGTTGCATTCTCGCTAAATTAATGTCTGAAATAACCATCTAACTACTTCTCCCATCATCTAATATGTCTAGAGCTACTTGGGATACATTCAAGAGCAGTGGGGTGGTCACAGGCCATGTCCATACCCCTATCTACATCATCAGAAATTGAAAAATTTCGGTCTTTCTCTTCCTTTTTCTCTCTCTGCATCGCTTGTAACTAGGCACTCTTTCGCCATTTTGAAAAGTGTCACCGGAATCGCGGACGAAATATGTACAATCTAAATGTTACACCGGTTGTTTTATTGAAACAAACCAATGATCACTAAAATGACCATTGGCACGCATCGGAAACGGAAAAGTCATAAAAATGACCAAAGGCATGGAAACAGTTAAACTGACAGGAGAAGGGGCGAAGGCAAATATCTGGCACCTGAAAACCAGATGCTTCGAGTAGATGAGAGTCTTTTTTGGTAGCTCATCTGAGAGAAGAAAAACTCTGATTTAAATTCTGCTTCTAGCGAGATTCTTCAGCTGCCGTGTGTGGAGTGGGGCTCCTCCCGGCCAGTGAAGAAAGGTGCAAATGGGGTTGCCATCGGCACCACTGTGGAAAAGGTGAAAGAAAGGATTAAATGAAATAATCAGTAGTCTCGAGGTCAGGACTGCTCAAATCATGGCACCTCCACTCTGGAGGTTAGCCACGTCCTATGTGCACCTATGCTGGGTGGATTGCCTGAACCGACTTAACCCAGGGGTTAAACTAAGACACTGCTGGCGAGATTCTTCGTCTTATGCGCATGGAGTGAAACTCCTCCTAGCCAATGCAAAAAATACGATTAACCTTGCAGAGCGGCACTTCAGTGAAAAGATGATGAAAAGGATAAAGTGAAGATTAATCAGTATATATATGGTAGTCTTGCGACGAGAGCTACTTATACCATGGCATCTCTGCTCTAGAGGCCGGCCACGTCTGATATACACCCATACTGGTGAAATATGCCAAAACCAGCTTAACCCAGAGGTGAAACTTGATGACTACTCATGTCATGGTACCTCTGGTCTAAAGGTTGAACACGTCCTAAACAAACATGCCCATACTGGGATAATACGCCTAAACCAGCTTAATCCAGGGTGAAACCTACTAGTGGCAAGGATTTGTCCTCCTGGACAAAAGCTCAGTCCTGGTCACAACTAGGAAGGGTAGCGGCCACGACCACAAAATGCTGAAGTCAGAGACACTGGACCAGTGCAGTCTAGATAGGCAACCACCTCTCACCCCACTGGGATATATGCGTATCCTAATCATGTTGAGGTTTTCCGGTGAGGAAGTCCAATGCTGGACTAGATGGGCAACCACCTCTCACCCGGCAGGGATATATGAATATCCAAAACATGTCGAGGTTTTCCAGTGAAAGTCCAACTCTAGATTAAACTGGTGCAACAAAAACCACAATGTCACGCAGTCCTGCTTCTGCGACCCACTGAGAATACAGGCCCAAGCCCCGCGATACTCTGAACCTCATGTGGTCCTCTCAAGGATCTCTTGTTGCCCTCTCGGGGACCACAGGACCAATCAAGGACCACAGGATTCAATAGGATCATGGGGCGATCTTAGTGGTAGAAGCGAACGAAGAAGAATAGCATCATCCGTGGATATTGACTCTCTAGTCATCCCTGTTCTTTGTGTAATTCTCTGCTCCTTCTCTGCGCAACATTTTCTACATTAAACCTTGCACTGTTTTGCACCTTTCAGTATGAAAGCATTACAACCCTGGTAACGGACACATATTGCTTATGTTCTGAATACACGCAAGCCTTTTTTTATACCTTTACAATAAATGAGATAAGTTTTCATTCCATTATTATTTTTTTTTTCGTTTTTTGTTATTTCGCTTACATTGGTTTGATCTTCTTCTTCTTCTTTGTTCACATCGTCTGTCTATATCTGCAGTCCTGTCTCTGTGACAAATTTCACTGTTTTTTTGTAATTCGTGTATGGAACCATAGAGCTTATCTTCTTTAGTGGTTTCACTGGGCCAGTAATTATTTCTCAGTGTCTCATAGTTGGTGCGGTTTTGGAGGATATGTTCCACAGTTTGGGGCACCTGGGCACATGTGCATAGATTAGTAGTGCCAACCTTAAACTTTGTATACATATGACTTCGGAGTCGGCTGTGTCCTGGAGATGGAAAATGTTCCTTTCTGTTTAGCATGTGATAGTCATCATGTGGTGGTTTCTGTGGCTTCCTGTAGGTTTTTATCATGCTTTTCTTCTGATTATAGGTCTGGTTGCTCCATTTCAGTGCCCTCTTTGGCCAGATGGTCAGCTTTCTTATTGCCTGGTATCCCACAGTGGGAAGGAATCCACTGCAAAGTGACTCCATGTTGTAAGCCAATTTTTGACAAGGCATCCTTAAGGTCTGGTAGTTTGTTGCACAGAAGAGCTTCCAGTACTGATCTTGCTTCTGTGAGAATTACTATGGGGCATGTATCAATTCTGGAGTCTGATAGTTTTCCAACTGCAGCAATAATTGCCTTAACTAATTTCTCTCCCGAGGTCATGACCTTTGTGTCTCTACGTTCCTTTAGCGCTTTAACACAGATTATTTTCATCATTTCTACTGCTGGTGTGGACTTCATGGCACCTGTGATAATCCGTAGTGACTGATTTTGAACCTTGTCTAGATTATGCAGCATAGTGTTTGATGCTATGCACCAAGATGTTGAACCATATTCTAAATGTGGTAGAATACTTTGCTGATGTATATTCTTGGGGATTCTTTCACTAGCTCCTCATGTGGTTCCACTTAATTTTCTTAATATGGCTAGTTTTCTTCTGGCTTTTGCTTCTGCATTGCTGATGTGTTGCTTCCAGGTCATTTTTGTGTCAAAGTCACTCTTAAGTGAGTGGGTTGGTTGTCCATCCTAAAGGATGTTTCATTTACTAAGATCTTACCTGCTTTCTGTTTAGATGAGAGAGTGAACAGAATGATACTTGATTTCTCTGTGTTGATACTTACACACCATTTGTTTGTCCATAATGTCAAGATGTCTGCTGCTCTTTGGAGTCTCTGTGTAACAACTGTCATGTATTCATCTGTACAACACATGACCAGATCATCTGCATACAGTACCGCTTTGATTCCATAGGGAAGTTCCTTGACCAGGTCATTAATGAATACCAGGAATAGTGCAGGTGAAAGGACTCCTCTTTGTGGTACATCATGTCGCAGCAGTACTTTCTGGCTTTTGTGTCCATCCATTACTACTCTAGTTCTTCTGTTGTGTAAATAGGACTTTATCCAGTGATAATGCATGTTACCCTGATTTTTGTGATGCGCCTTTTGACTGGGTAACTCCGACTTCAGCACCTTTCCTTGCTAGGGCAGACTGTGGTCTTGCTCGGACTGCCATGAAAACAGTGGTGTAGACTGGCCTGGCCAAAACTTTGTTTTCCAGCCTCTGGTGGCTGTACTTAAGATTGGTTTAATGTAATCCATGCTTTGTCTCTTCACTCTAATTCATTGTCCTGTTTGTTTTTGTTTGATAAAGGCTCGCACTGAAATGTTACAAGTTTGTTATCATTAAATAATAAAGCTGTTCCTACTTTCTTCCTAGTTTATACTCTGCCCTTAGTCTAGTTGAAGCCAAGCTCAGATAAACATGAATGTTCCACTGCAGGATTGCACCATTGTTAAAAAATGCACCATAGTGAGATTTATTTGGATAAAAGGAATGAAACCTGCTGAAATTCAATTCATCAGAAGATGTTGTCCCCAGAAGTGAAAATAGGATCATCATTATCAGATGCCATGCCAGTAAGCATTGGAGGTCATGGTTCTTAACAAATCTCATTCTTTGATATTTTCTATCAGCTCAGTTGATGGCTTTTTGTTGACCATCACCTCAGACTGTCCAGGATTTTTTTCCTCTCTTACTTGTCCCCTGCCTCTCTTCCCATTTATCTTTCGGGTTGCTATGTTTTCAAGGTATCTTCTTCTCATTATGTGTCCAGGAGATGATGACTTGTTGTTTTCTTTTTTTTCTTTTTTCTACATTTGCTTTTCTTAGACATTCCATGTTTGTCATCTTAGAAGTCTGTGGCATTCTTAACATCCTTCTAAAAAAGCCACATTCCTGCTGAAAACAGTGTGACTCAATAAAAGATTTTATGAATGGATAGAAAAGTTTAACAAACAATCTGAACAGCCATCAACATTGTGTACAAAATCCCACATTGACAGGACATAAATCTTGATCAGACAAAGTCAGAAGATCATGTTCCTCACTGTTGCTACACATTTGGATAACAGCCTAACACTTGCACATGCCATAGTGTGTAATTACCTGGGTGCTGTAAATTTTATACAAGATGGCTACCCAAAACAGCTTACTGATCTGCAGAACTATTATGCTGATTTGCTTGTAGTTACTGTTATTAAATTGTATGTTGCCTTTAGCTTTGTGATTCTTTGTTTCAAAAATAAATTTGTGCTTTAAAGAGTCTGGTGTAAGATGTCTTGAATATGATCAGAAGTGTATATTTTTATTTTACAGTAGGAGTGTTTATAAAGAGAAGAAACAGAAATAGGCGATAAGATGAATCTTAAATCATTCTCATGCCATCAGACATCATGTAGGGCTCCAAGCGTGTATCACTGTGAGTCTCCATTCTCAGTAATCGTCTGAGTCTTATCAAGATATTTGATGCCAGTCATCTTATATTCTCTTGTCAGTTGAGACTGGCATCTTCTTTTTTCTGATGTTTCTTCCTATTTGATGGCCCACATATGGCCACCTTCTTTTCTTGGTCACTACTGAGACTGTTTGCTGTATGCTTATCTGTAAGAATATGTCTCCGTTTTCATAAACACAACATATACATTAGTAATAAATAACAATATCACATTAAATGTAATATTTACTGTCTAAAACTAATGCATCAGTTTTTGTTCAGAAAGTTACTGCACAGTGTAAATGATTGTATCATGTTAAAGTAATTTATTTCATTTATTCTACTTTCAGAAACATGTTCCTGCAACCAGTGCTCACTTCCCACTATTAAGGAGGACAGTTTTCTGTGGAACATGGAAAAACAAGAAAGATTCTGGAAATTTAAGAAACTGGAAGAGCTACCTGCAACAGGAACATTATTCCAACAGATGTTTGTGAAGTGAAGAACAGCATGTCTGTGCTAGTCATTTACCCAGCCACTGATACAGATAAACCATCATGTGCAGATGAGAAGATAGATGATGTTGCAGATAAAATAAGAAATTTAGATAGAATATCTTCCACAAACATGAAACAGTATAAATGTTTGGATTGTGGTGCAAGGTTCTCTAGCAAGACTAGTATAGAAGTGCATATTATAAAACATGTAAGAGAAGAAATGTCCACATGTCAGTCTGTCAGAGTAGAAGGAACCAGAAAAAAACTTTGTCCTACTCATGTGCTATTTGTGATCATGTGTGTTCTTCCCATAGAAGCCTTCAAAGACACAAAAAATTGCATACAGGAGAAAAACCTTATAAATGTGATTTTTGTGGCCATGCATTCTCTGACAGTCGTAATTTAAAGTCACATAGAAGATTGCATACAGGAGAGAAACCTTACAAATGTGATGATTGCAATGTAGAATTTTCTTGGTACTGTACTTTTCGTTTGCATAAACTAAAACATACAGGAGAAAAACCTTACAAATGTGGGTATTGTAATGGAGAATTTTATCGGAAAGATAGTCTGCTTAGACATGAACGAAAACATACAGGAGAAAAACCTTATAAATGTGATTTTTGTGGCCACGCATTCTCTGACAGTAGTGATTTAAAGTCACATAAGAGATTGCATACAGTAGAGAAGCCATATAAATGTGATTATTGTAATTCAGAATTTCGTTATAAACAAAACTTAAATGTACATAAACGAAAACACACAGGAGAGAAACCTTATAAATGTGGTTTTTGTAGCAAGGCATTTAGTCAGAGTTTTTATTTAAAAAGACATGAGAGGGTGCATACAGGAGAGAAACCTCACAAATGTGATGAATGTGATGCAAAATTTATTCATAAATGTGACTTGCATGCACATCAGAGAAAACATGCAGGAGAAAAACCGTATAAATGTGATGATTGTAATGCAGAATTTTATAAGAAAGGAGGTCTGCTTAGACATGAAAGAAAACATACAGGAGAAAAACCTTATAAATGTGATTTTTGCTACCAAGCATTCTCTGATAGTAGTAATTTAAAATCACATAGAAGATTACATACAGGAGAGAAGCCTTATAAATGTGATTTTTGTGGCCAGTCATTTATTAAGAGTAGACAATTAAAGTCACACAAGATATTTCATACAGAAGAGAAGCAGTACAAAAGTGATGAATGTAATGTAGAATTTAATCATAAAAGTGTTGACATAATATATAAATATATTTAGAAATAAAAGATCTAGGAGAAAAACCTTACAAATGTGATGATTGTGATGTAAAATTTTGTCAGAAAAGTACTCTACATTAACATGAACAAAAACATAAAGAAGGAAATATTTATAATTGCAGTTTTTTTGGCCAGGCATTCCATTACAGGGATTATTTAAGGTCACATGAGAGAACTATATAAATGTGATTATTTTCCTGTAGGGTTCTCACAAAGATAACCTGTGATTATTTCCCTGTAGAATATGTATGGAACAAAAGATTTTAAAGTGTGATTTTTGTTATTCTAAATAACATTGGGGAATGCAACAGGGACACAAATCTTACAGATATGATGATTGGAATGCAGAATTCTCTTAGACACTTAATTGCTTAAATGTAATGAAAAATGCACAAAAATAAATATTGCAAAATTTTTAAAGAGAAATGCAGCACAGAACTCTGGTTTAATAGAAATTCATGAAAGCTAAGACTGACCCTTTTATTTTCTCTTATTGACCTTACTTACTTTTTAAACTGAAGAGTAATGTGATTGCCAACATGTAGAAAAGCACAAATTGGTAGCACACATCTGAGAATATTAAAAAGGAAAAAAAAAAAAATCAGTGTTGTGTAATAAATAATGATATTGGTAAGTTCAAAGGAAAAAAATGTTGAAAGATCTTCCACTGCAATAGTTTTTTTAAGTTCTGCAGAATGAAAATGTAATCATCAGCAATCTAGAAGGTTAAAGTCTGTTTATCAAAATATGTTGATTTTCTAATAACACATAACTAGTTTTCAAGATCTGGGAAAAAACCCACAGATTTTGGGAAGTTAAACCTGGAATTTATTCCATGTGGTTCCAAAGTTCCACAGTTATAGACAAAGTGTTAGAGTAGTATTGTGTGACAACAGACACAGGGAAATACTTCTTGTGTAGCTAGGACTATTCAATTACACAAAGTAGTAGAGACAGCTGTGAAAGAAAATATACTCAGCTTGACGATTAAGAAAACAGAAATATTTCTTCTTAATTGCCAGGTAAACAGACAATCTTGAAACAGTTACACACATTTATATTCCTGCATAAACCAAGAATCTCATATGGTGGGGAAATAATAAAAACTCAGCCCTTCAAATGCACTCAAGGGAATAAAATACATCTCAGTGTATTCCATCTTTGATCATAAAATGGACCAAATTTGTATCTTATCTTATATCGTTCCCATGCCGTTAAACGTCACATAGGGCTCGCAAAGTAGTTCGCCAATTTTTCCTGTCTTCGGCGAGTCTTTCAACCTCATCAAAGGATTTTATGCCTGTTAATTTGGCCTCTCTTAATAATGTCCTCTTCAGAGTTTCACGCGGTCTGCCTCTTTTTCTTCGGCCTGTTGTGTTCCACTTGATAGCTTGTTTTGGGATTCTCTGATCATTTCTTCTCATCAAGTGACCAACATATGTCCATCTCCTTTTCCTGATCACCCATGAGACTGGTTGTTGTTCAGTCATCTGTCTTATCTCTGCATTGTTCTTGAATTCATTCCACTTGATGCCGAGTATTTTCCTTAGGCATTTGTTTTCAAAAGAGTCTAATTTCTTTTCTGTTTCTTTAGTTGTTTTCCAGCTTTCGCATGCATAAATGAGGGTGGATATTACATTTGAATTGAATAGTCTTAACTTGGTTTTTGTGCTTATAACTTTTGAATTCCATATGTTCTCAAGATTCTTGAAGATTGATGCTGCTTTTGCAATTCTGATCCTAACTTCCTTTCTAGTGTCACCATCCTGGTCTATGTAGCTGCCAAGGTATGCAAATTGATTGACTTCTTCAATATCTGTCCCTTCTATGTGTATTTTTCCATTTTGATTGATGGGAATTTTCATTATTTTTGTTTTGTCCTTGTTAATTTCAAGTCCTATTTTGCTAGCCAGTGAAGACAGGCTATCTGTTTTTTCTTGCATGGAATTCACATTATTACTGATAAGAGTTATGTCATCAGCAAAATCAAGATCTTCTAGTTGGGTCCCATGTACCCAGTCAATACCTGTGTTACCTGTGCAGCATTTTTTCATTATGAAGTCTATTGTAATCCCAAAAAGTAAAGGAGACAGTATACATCCTTGTTCACGCCTGTTTCAATCTGGAACCATTCACTCATCCCTTCTTCTGTCTTGACTGCACAACCATATCAACAATTTGTATAAATTTGTATAAAGAGAGTAAAAAACTTCAACTGGGTAGAAATCTTTGAAACAGTTTAAACACATGAAAAATATGGAAGGTGAAGTGCTCATTTATTTAATTTTCTTTGTCAGAATATAATATCAATCTACGATTAAAATCACTAGAGAACATGCAATGGAAAATTGTAGTAATTTCTTTTATTTCAAAAGTTAAAGCATTCATAAAATTATCATTAAAAGTTCCTTGTTTTTGTATTGCTGATCTCTTAAACAGCACATATGGAAGGTTATGTCACAAAAAAAATGCGTGTATATATGACAACTAGCATGCAAACAAATATATTTACTGCTGTAATGAGGTGAAGAGTACTTTGTCCAAAAATGGTATTTAAGAACAAGCTGCACTGTGCTACCAAGACAACAGTATGTCTTATTTGGCAGTAAACATTTTTCAGGTGACCTACCAGTTAATTACATTTAAGTTCTTGTATAAATGACTTACTAATCAGTTTGAGAAGACAACTCATACAAAGAAAACTGGATTATGACTTGAATCCTGGAAAGTAACAATTCTAGTAAAGGAAAACACTGAACAGTCAAATTTGGAAACTCTTTTTGCATTTTTTATTTGGTTCATAATTTTCATATTTTTTAAATTGTGTTTCATTTCTTTTAAACTGAGATTAAAGTAGTATATGTTTGAAGTTAACTTTGGTGTTTACTTTTTATGAACAACATTCTTTGAATATTAATAATTTTTAATTAACTACATGTGTTTTAGTAAAACAACTAAAGAATATGTGGAGAGGAATAAACAGAACTAGCAAAATAAGATTTTTAAGGGCATGCATCTTTCCCATTGCAACATGCCTGTGAGACCTGGACACTTAACAAAACATCTGAGAAACACATAAATGCCTTTGAATGTAAATGCTACAGAAGAGTTCTCCAAATATCATGCACACAAAAAAAGAGCAAATATATCCATACTACAAGAACTTAAGAGAAAACTTAAATATTTTGGACACATTAAACGTCATGAGAGTTTAGAGAAGACCATCTTGGAAGGGTACATTATGGGAAGAGAAAGAGAGAAAGACCAAGGCAAAGATGGCTGGAAGACATCGTTGATAATCTGCAAATGGATGCATCAGTAGCAGGGCACCTTGCTTACAACCAAGAGGCCTACAGGAGAGGTGTCAGGGAGGCAAAGTTCTGGAAGAGACATGCAAATGACTGACTGACTGACATGGGTGTCTAAGTGTTAGAAATGGGTACCTGACTTCTTCTGGAACCGGGGAAGGAAAAGTAGGCAGGCTAATTTAACTGCCGGATTCATTCATTTATTTGCATGTCTCTTGCGGAACTTTGGCTCCCTAACAGCATTCGTGTTCTTCAACACTCTGCCAGATACTACAACAAATTTGGGATCTAGAAAGAAAGATCAAGAATTGTGGAAGACTGGCCTTATAGTAAAACTACCAAAGAAGGGTGACCTCAGAGATTATGGGAACTGGAGAAACATTACACTCCTGCCACTCACCAGTAAAGTATTTTGAAACATAATCATCAACAGAATAGTAACAGCACTTAGGGAAAACTTCTGAAAGAGCAGGCAGGATTTAGGAAAGTAAGATCATGCATAGACCACATATTTGTACTTAGACAAATATTAGAGCAGGCAAATGAGTGGCATAGCACAACATATGCACTGTTTACAGATTTTGAGAAAGCCTTCAATGCTGTCAAAAGAGATGCACTGTGGAAAAAAGATGGCATGTTCTCTCTAAAAAAATAGTGAATATAATCAAAGCCCTATACAAGGGTTTTTGGTGCAAAGTGATCTGTGGAAAACACACTTCCAACAGCTTTAGGTTACAAACAGAAGTGAAGCAGGGATGTGTACAATCACCAACATTATTTATCTTAGCAGTAGGCTGGTTAATGAAAGAGGCAACATCAGATAAATGCAGAGGATTACAATGGACACTCAACACTATTGGAGGACTTTGACTCTGCCGACGACATTTGTCTACTATCAAGCAGGTACAAAGGCATGCAAGATAAAATAAACAAGCTAACCCAAAATAGGTTTAAAGATCAACGTAGGAAAGACAAAGTTAATGAAGCAAAATGTGAACAACAGAAAAGAGACTAGATAGCAAGTTAGTGGAGGAGGTCAATGAATTTGTATATCTTAGTAGTAGATTAGTAGAAGATTGAGACAGTACAGAGGACATCAACAGCAGACTTACTAGAGCAAACCAGGCTTTTGCAACGCTGCAGACTATACAGAAATCTAAAAAAGAAAAAAAAACTGTCTGTGAAGACAAAAATCAGGATATTTAAGAGTAATGTTCCCCAAGTGGACTACTCTATGGTAGACAGAGGTGTATGGTGCAGTTTTACACAGTGAGGGAGGGAGTGAGTAAGGTGAGAAAAAAATGAGTAGAAGGTATGAGAATGTATAAATGAAAAACATACAACACCCGATATTTCGGCGTGAGCCTTATTGAAACACAAACACGAAGAGCTTATCTGAATGTGTCTTGCTCCAAGTGGGAAACAGAAATGTGTGTGGTAGAAGGGAGAGGGAAAGACCACACTGGCTCCAAACAAAAGATGGCCGATAGAGCCAATCGTAAAGAAGAGGTGGAGAGAGAGGAGGAGAACAAGTGGGAGAAAGGGCTGGAGGGAAGGCAATAAAAACATGATAGCTGCTAGAGGTGTCGGGGGGAGGGAGAGGGAGAAGGGAAAAGGGAACGCGGAGAGATAATGAATGAAGAACATAAACACCTGCAGGGAGAAAATGTGAAGCTGGTGAATAGGACAAGACCAATATGTTGGCAGAGAAGAAAATAGGGTGGTGATAGGGAGGGGTAGCATAGAGAAAGAAAGTAGAGTTTTAAAAAAAGGCCAGTGGAAAAAATAAAGAAGTTACAGAAAGCTGAAGACATTGTTAATTCCAGCTGGGTGGAGACAGCCAGTCTGGAAAATAAGGCGCTGTTCTAGGACCCTCCGAGATCGTACATCAGCAGAACAAGAGCGGATCAAACTAACAGAAATGTCCTGTTTGCCCCTGTGGTTGCCAAGGCAAAAATGTCTCTAAGAGGGCCTTGACACCTGTGGCGAAACATTTAACTTGTATACTGAAAATATAATGAGGAATGTTAGAGAAGATGTAGACAAAGAATATTACAATGTATTAAAAATTGGAGGTTAAGAAATACCATAGATTAGATATGTTGATGACATAGTATTACTGTCCACAGCACAAAAAGGAATGGAAAGACTAATTATGTCGGTCTGTAAGAATAGTGAAAAGCAAAACCTTTATCTTAATGCAAAGAATACTAAATTGATGACAAAGGACAAAACAAAAAAGGCAGCTGAAATATATTTCAGTGAGGAAAAATTGGAAGAGATGGAGAGTTTTGAATATCTTAGATGTTCAACTTGGATACTAACAAGTGATGGGGATACTATAACCACACAGTTTTGAACTCGTTATTTAGCTACATATAACATTCTCCTCTTCCACAATCATAATCCCTCTCCACTAAGCTCCATTCTCTTCTCACTTGTTACACATAGTTCAGAACTACCTCATATCATCGCATTACAACGCCTCTACCCGAACCATAATAACGTATTTCACCTTCTCCTGGTTATGTTACCATTGTATCATTCTCTTTCTCTCACTCCCCTCAACAGTTTCCACACATACAACCCTTAGTTACGATCTGACTATCACACATCACAAATCTCTATTTAAACATTCTCTGCCCCCACCATGCGCATTTCTGTACATTTCTGGACGAGCACATTTAGAACCGGCGGATTTCTGAACGAGAGTCGGAAAAGCTACATATTCTTTAAAATTATAGCTAAGTGCTCTATTCATTTTATTTTTATTTTTTTTAACGTAAGATTCATGTGAATCTATAGTTTATTTCCTCTCTCTATTTCTTCGTCCTGTATGTGTTTGTATGATTAAGGCACACGCCGAAACGTCACGACTTTGTAATCATTAAGTAATAAAGCGGTTCATACTTTTTCCTAGTTTTTACATTTCGGTTTGTATCCGAGTACCCGCTTTTACGATAGAACCGGTTCCTAAATCCGTTCCTGCTCAGATCTAATACAATCAAACCAATATGGCGCATGCATAGTGAAAAACCAAGTAAAAAAAAAAATACTTCTTTATAAATTGTAACGATAGATACACCTGAGACTTCTAAAGTACACCAGAATTTCGGTGACAAGTGTTTTGCAAAAGTTTTACATATAATTTGTATCATATAGCTTTACTGCATCATTTCTGGAGACAGTATTCTTGCAGAAAGCCACGAAAGTACAGGATTTTTGTTTTCATAAAATTGTTGGCTCCACGACACAGACAAAAACATGGAGAAAGCGAGCGATGATTTATCTTCTCAACATAAAACTTGTGTAAGAAAGCAATACTATTCTGCTTTTTTAAAAAATTATCCGTAACTGGCTTTACAAGTTGTCATCTATTTTCAGTCTGTAGCTGAATAAGTTGCTTTTGGAGGACCATATAGGTCTGAATGACAACAATCACGCCAGGAGGATGATTGAAGTTGGGAGGAGAAGGGAAGTTAAAGTTTTTCTGAGTGAAGTGGTTTAGCGCGCATTATCCACAAATAGTTTGTGATTGGCTCCATCAGCAGGTGCACACTTCAGTGGATGTTGGAACAGAGGGCAGAGCAAATATGGGAATGCCTGTAGTGTGGTGATGCCAGTCTCTGATCATAAATTACAGATCTATTTTGAGTTCTTCTTCTCTAAGTTCCAGAATATTTTGATTGTCTGCAAGTAGTAGTATATTATGATTGTCTGAAGGATGGAGTATATTAATGGTGTCATTGTGATGATTGGGAAGAATTTGCTTTGAAAAGAATAGGTTCATCTGTGACAAGCCTAAATGGCTTTACTGTCCAGGGCATGCAGGAGTACATGACAATGATGTGGCAAACATACTTGCTGGGCAGGCTAAAATAAATGACAGATTGACAATGGATAAGAGGGATATTGCAAGGCTGTATTGGACAGACTGCTGAAATGAAGAGTGGGAATGTAGTTGTGAAGAGAATGCTGGAGCTAGAATAAATTAAAGATTCTGGCAGAAAATCCAAACTGTGTGGCAGATAATGCATTGTAAATGACCAACATTTAACAGGAACTATTAGCAAACATACTCTTGAGTGGATCCTGCGGCATGTGGTGTAGCATATATTGGGTTGTCCCGAATGTAGTGAAACAGGAGTCTGAATTATGAACTTTGAACCTATTACAATATACATTCTGTGTAGCTGTTGTTATATTGTATTCATCATCATCATGTGCCTTCTTCAGAATGAAAGTTGGCAGTAATGACTCTCCAGTTTTCTCACTCCCTCACCTTGATAATACATTCAGCCAGACTGTAACCTGTCCATTCTTATATGTTATCTTCCCATCTTCATCTCTGTCTACCTCTTGCTCTTTTTTCCTTCCATCTTTCCTTCTAATATGGTCTTCAATATGTTGTTATGCCTTTTGATATGACCAAAGTATTTTGTTTTCTTCATCTTTATTTCTTTGAGAAGTTCACATTGCAGCTGAAGCTGTTCTAAAACTTGTCTTTTCCTTCTCCATGTTATGTGACCTAGTTTTCTGCAGATCCATTTATCTGCTGCAATTAATCTTTCTCTCCAGCTTTTTGCTTAGAGTCCAGTTGTCTGCTCCATACAGTAAAACAGAGTAGATATAGCATTTTACAAATCTCAGTTTTTACAATATGCTGTATTGCTGAGGGAATAATGACAAGGAAAAATCAACATGTTCAGTACAAACATAACTGTTGTAGGCCTAACTACGTAGTACACATCAGCAACAAAGTAACTTTTTAATTCTTTAAATGCTTAAGACTTCTTTCATTTAATGACCTGGTTGAGAAATATATAGAATGAACACAGAATATCTAAAGTACACATGCATACAGAAAATGTAATTACAAGCAGAGAAAATATAAATTCATTCCCTCTCTCACACAAACTGTATTAACACTCATCAAAAGTCTGCTTCTTCATTCTTGACAGCACTTAAACGGTGATGATGATGATGATGATGTTTGATGCATGATACCTACAGTGCCAGTGTGGTGAGATGACTAAATGTATGGCACTGTAGGTAAGTTCTGAGGGGTGATTGATAAGTTCTTGACATAAGATACAATGGTTTATTTGTGGACAACTTTTTTGAGTTATTTCTCAACATAGTCCCCTTGCATGTTTATGCACTTAGTCCAGCGATCCTGGAGCATACGGATCCCTTCTTTGTAAAAGTCGGCATCTTGTGCCAGTAGAAAGTGGTCTATAGCATGAATGACATCATCATCTGATGGAAATTTGTGCCCACTGAGCTCCTTTTTGAGTTAGGTAAACAGGTAATAGTCCGAAGGGACCAGATTTGGGGAATAAGGAGTATGTTCCAGAAGTTGGAAGCTACATTCACGAATGGCAGCCATTGCCACCGCTGGTTTGCGAACTGGAGCATTGTCTTGCTGAAAGATGACTCCTCTCATCAATTTATCTAGATGCTTTCCTTCAGTTTGATCTGCAGTTGCTTCACAAGATTAGCGTAATAGGCCCCAGTGACCGTTCTGCCCTTTTAAAGATAGTCTACCAATAGCACACCTTCTGAATCCCAAAAGATGGAAGCCATCACTTTGCCTGCAGACAGAACCACCCTTGCTGTCTTTGGAGGTGGGAATCCATGATGTTTCCACTGCTTTGACTGTTCTTTGTTTTCTGGTTGAAAATGATGAACCCAAGTTTCATCCATAATCACAAATTGCTGAAGAAAATTTTCAGGATCTGCATAAAAGTGGCCAAGATTGTCTTTTGACATGTTGAGACGCTGTCGTTTGTGATCAGCTCCAAGAAGTTTCAGAACCCATTGAGCAGAGACCTTTGTCATTTGAAGATCATTGTGAATAATGGCATTAACATGTTTCTTGGAGATGCCCAACTCAGTAGCAATGTACCGCTCAGTTAGTCATCAATCCTCCATTTTCATATCATGGATTCTGCCCGTGGTTTCATCAGTGGTTACCGCTCTTGGTCTTCCAGGATGGGGATCATCTTCCAGATTCTTCCTTCCATGTTTGAACTGAGCTGCCCATTTCTTCACTGTGCTGTAAGAAGGAGCACTCTTCCCTAGTCTCTACCATATTCTCATGGATCTCCTTCAGTGATAAACCCTTGGTGCAGAGGTAGAAAATGACTGCTCGATGAGAAATTTTATCCATTTTCTCAATTTCTGCCATGCCTTACCACTCCAGTAGCCTGTAAAAAAAAATTGGTTACAGTTAATTTCTTGAAACTTGGTGTTTAATCTTACATTATCCTGCTCTACAAATGCACCTAATATCAACTGTGTTTTTCAAGTATTTGAACCTTAGGCCACAAATTTATCAATCAACCCTCGTATGAGACATTAGACTAGCTTGAACATTCTGACAGAACATCATAAGATTTATTTGTGTCAGAAGAGCCAGGTTCTGACTGCAGACATTGATACTTTGTAGCAGGCTTAGTAAAATTAATGTCATGAAGTTGAGTTTTGAAAACCTTCAAGTGTTGAAGGTTGAGGTTTCACAGTTACAGATTCTCTAGTTAGAAACATTATTATAGGAACTTGTTTCTTCATTTTCTTTTTCTTTTCCTTTTTCTTTTCCTTTGCATTATCCAAAAAAAAAAAATCTTGCAGTGTTTGTAGGTAGGTTTTTATCTCTTGGAAGGCTTTGCGCCATTGAAGGATCATACTTGAGGATCACATCTTTAACACTTGAGCCTGGTTAAATAAAAAAAATTCCATACATCTTTCAAGTGTTTAGATTGATGGCACTGTCTCCTATAAATCTTCTGCATTGTCACCTGTAGAGGATTTTACCAGAAGTTTTTTAAGCTGTAGCACTTTATATATTTTGCCAGTCAACACTTAAACTCCTCCTCTCTCTCTCTCTTGATCCCCTTCACAATAGTAAGCTGTAGCACTTTACATATTTTGCCAGTCAACACTTAAACTCCTCACTCAAGCTCCTTCATAATAGTGCTTTTTTAAGCTAAGTGCTCTTTCATACATAATTTTGCCATCAACAGATATGCATATCTGATATGTTCTCTAGCCACACACTTTATTCATTCTCAGTCTTTGCAAGCACTTGATCATGAACCAGATAGACCATTTTTGCTGTTGTAGAGGCAGCACTCTTAAATCCTTCCTGTGCCGTTAGACGTCACATGGGGGTCACAAGGTAGTTACCCAAGTTTTCCTGTTTTTGGCAAGTTTTTCAACCTCCTCAAGAGATGTTATACCCTCTGATTTGGCCTCTCTTAACAATGTCCTATCTAGAGTTTCTTGTGGTTGACTTTTCTTTGGCTTGTTGTGTTCCACTTGACAGCTTGTTTTAGGATTCTCTGATTGTTTCTTCTCATCACATAATTGGTTATGTGTCTATTTCGTTTTCCTGATCACCCATGAGACAGGTTGTTGTTTGTTTATCTGCCTTATCTCTGCATTGTTCTTGCATTCATTCAACTTTATACTGAGTATTTTCCTTATGCTTTTGTTTTCAAAAGAGTCTAATTTCTTGTCTGTTTATTTAGTTGTTTTCACTCTTTCACATGCATAAATGAGGGCGGAAATTACATTTGAATTGAATAATCTTAGCTTGATTTTTTTGTGCTTAAAACTTTTTAGTGCCATAAATCAATACCACAACCCAGATTCAATCATGGCAGGCAAACTGAAGTTTTGCTCTTTGGAAATTTGTGAAAAAATTTTTTTTTCTTTTGAATATTATAAATATATGGTTGGTTGAACCCATGGATATGGACCTCATGGATACAGAGGAGTGACTGTACATTTTGACTTTAAGGTGGAGTATTTCCTCCTATATATTTTGGAGACATGAATGATGACTATGACAATACAATGGAAGATACAAAAAGTTATGAGAGAACTATTCTAAACATTAAATGGCAGGACAAGACAAGGAGAGAGGAGATACAGGAGATAGCAGGATAAAAGCCTATGGAAATACAAATCATGCCTAGAAGATGAAGGTGGATTGGCCACACTCTGTGAAAACCAGACACTGGCATAACAAAGCAGGTACAGACATAGAACTGGAGGGTAATAGAAAGCAAGGAAGGCTTAGAACTGCTTGGAGAAGGGACATTATGAAAATGCTCAGAGACAAGGGATAAAGAGGGAGAGAAGTAGAGAACAAATCCGAGAACAAGCTTGACTGGGGAAACTGTATCTGTGGTGCTGGCACAACACATAACATGCCTCTGCCTTTAAACTAATGACATCTTTTTAATTTTGCTCTGAGAAAAACAAACGTGACACTAAAAACACTTAATTAGCTCTTATTGTTGTGATATTGCTTGTTATGTTTTTTTCGCAATTTTTAATCAAGCAAAATTTTTCAAGGCAAATGCTGACACTGTTGAGTTCATGAATAAGATTCTGAAGGAAGCCATGTTGTTTAAATGTACTTCATTTGTTGTGCTGTTTATAGATTGAACTTTAAGAAGCTGCTATTTATTGCTTTGTTTAGGATTTGATTTTCAAGATGCAATAGAAATGCATAAACAGTGTAAACAATGTTTGTTATGTGTATGGTGAAGTGACTTCTTCATCTCAGAAACATGGATTTACTGCCTTCATCAGGACAGCACATCATCATTTTTTTATTGTAAGAGAGGAGATGAAGACAAGCCCTGAACACAACACATTTGCTGTATTACATGTGCTGTGCATCTCTATGGTTGTTTGAGTAATAAAGGACTGTCAATGCATTTTGCCATTCCTATGATATGGCCAGAGCCTGATGATCATGGTAATTATTTTTACATGGTGGCTTCTCTTCAGCATGGAATATTGAGAAAGAAGTGGACCGTGAACTATCCAAATATTCCATCAGCTACATGAATCAGTACCACAGACTTGCCCGTTTCTGTCACACCAGATCATTACATCCTGGAGCCCAGTGGAGAAAGTGATTAAGAAACATCCCTTGACCCTTCACAAGATCCAGAATTTACACCAACATTGGCTTCATTAAGTAAGCCACACAGAATTTGTCAAAATGAACTGAGTGGTCTAATATGAGATCTGCACTTATCGTAAAGAAAAGATGAAATTCTTGCACCAAGACTTCATTGGCGGAATCTAGTGGAGGAAAACGTAAAAATGTGAATGGGATAGCCAAGTTAGCTCTTCACGCTGCATAAGAAGTCTGGTCTGAAAGGATAATTCTAGGGTCTGGAAACAAGAATATCCAGCAAACTGCTCTAGTTGACCGTAACAAAGCCATTTTGCCCCTTTGCATATTAAATTGGGGTCGGTGAAGAACTTTGTCAAGAAGATGAATCAGGAAGGAGAAGTGTTGAAGTTCCTGAAGGTGAAACTTCAGCAGTTGACTGATGCTGAAATCAAAGAAAGAATCTTTGTTGGCCCATAGATTTGAATACTGTTCAAGGACAAATTCATTTCTTCAAGGAAATGAGAAAGTGGCTTGGGAAGCCTTCACATCTGTTGTTCACAACTTTCTAGGGAGTAAAAGATCTGAAAACTATGTTGTGACTATTAATGAGCTTGTGACAACATATCCACTGTTAGGTTATAAAATGTTATTCAAGATCCACCCCCTTAAGTCTCATCTTGATGTCTTTCCCCCTAGATTGTAGTGCAGTGAATGACGGACATGGGGAGTGTTTCTATCAAGTCATTGCATCAATGAAAAGAAGATATCAAGGTAAGTGAAACACACCTATGTTTGCTTTCTACTGCTGGGATGTCGCAAGAGATGCCCTAGAAGTAGATTACAAAAAAAAAAAAAACATTAAACAAGGAAATTGTGTTATATTTCATTCTTCAACAAGAATTGCTGAAGAGAGTATTTAGTTCTCATATAAAATCTGAATATTACATATATTAAAAAAATATAAGTAATACAAGTTTTCTGATGTCATCTTTTCTCATTCAGTTTTCACAGAGAAGTGACACATTTCATAAAGGAGTCAAAAAAGTTTTGTTGCAGTGTGTAATTTATGTTCAGTAAGGCTTTTTAAAATTTTTTTAACCATGACTAGCTTTAACTTCAATATATGTTTGTTCAAAAAGTAAATAATTTATGTTAATATTTTAACTCATTATGTTTGTTTCTGTTTATTGATATTGCTTCAGATGTATCCTGGCACTTGTCATGTAAATTGTCAAGCTTTACAGGCTCAGGATTTGGAGTTGAACATAAAAATAGAAAAACAAGAGGAGCCTAATTTAAATGCATCACTTGAAGGTAACAAATTATATTTGTTTTGTTCACTGGTGATGTGTGGTGTTGTGTTCAAAGGTTCAAAATCAGACTTCATCATCATTGCATTCAGGGCAGCCCCATATACACACCACACATGCCACCACAACATCCATTCAAGACTGTTGGTTCTTTACTATATGTTTTCAACCATAAAGTTCAGATTTCCTACCAGCACCCTTAATTTGTCCTATGATAAATAGTGCATAAATAGACAACTATACACAAAGCACTGCAGTAAAACTGTGATATCAAGATGTATAAACTAAAAAAAAATAGGAACAGCTTTATTATTTAATGAATATACAGTTGTGACATTTCGGCATTTGCCTTCGTCAGACAGTAACAAACAGGATGAAGAATAAGATAGAGGAGACAAAGTATAGAATTACATTAAACTAAGTTAAAGAAATAACAAAAAAATGAATGAAAAATACAAAATAAAACTTTCAAATTAAAGTAAAATTAAACGGCACTTTGCTTGAATAATTGAGAGCATTGTAAGGTGTCAATTTTTCGGTGTCACCGATGTAAACAAGAAATATCTGTTACCATTGTGAGGACGCGTACATTCTGAAAGGTGTAAAATACTGCATGATTGAGTATAGAAAATGTTAAGAGAAGAGGGATGCACAGAGAAGGAGTACAGAATTCTACAAAGAACAGTGATGTCTGGAGAGTCAGTATCCATGGATGATGCTCATAAGGGAGTGAAAAGTGGTGTTACATAGTGGTGAGTGGATAGTGGATAATGGAAGTGAGTCTATAAGGTGAAATGGATGATTATGGTTGTGGTAAAGTAGCAGCAATGGGATGGTTCATGAGGAATCTAAACAAAGTGTAACAAGTGAGAATGAGTATGATTGTGGAAGATTATGTGTAGCTAAATAAAGAGTTTAAACCTTGTGGTTCCATTGTCCCAAAATCCTGAATGTAGCGGTTCTCAAGTGCAAAGTGGCTTATGTCATCTGCATGACATTGTTTGATGGCAAATGCCGAAACTCAGCAACTTTGTATTCGTTAAATAATAAAGCTATTTCTACTTTTTCTAGTTTATCTATCATTTTAATTTGTCCTAGCTCCAGCAGTCACTTCACAGCTACATTGCTTTTCCATTCCCATTCTTCATTTTCCCACAATCTTTCCAATATGGCCCAGCAATGTCACCCTTATCATTCTCAGCCTGCCATTTATTTTAGCCTCTCCAGCAAGCCTATTTGCCACTTCATTGCCATCTACTCCTGTATATCCTGGACAGTAAAGCCACATTAGGATTATCACATTTGACCGGTTTAACAGATGAACTCATTCTTTTCTAAGCAATTTTTTTCTCAATCTTATGAAGCATAAGATTCCATAACAATGATTACATGAGCTAAATCATGTGCAACCGTCCATTCCATTGCTGTTTCCATTTGCATGCCTGGTGTGTTGACTTCAAAGGTTCCTGGGCCCTATGTTATTTCTCTTCCTTTGTGGTAGACAACAAAACCCTAACAACTTCTGGTGTTCCAAGACGCTGAGCCATCTGTATATGTTACCATATTAGAGACCAACAGTGATGCTTTTTAAAAGATGGTGAAATGGTGACTGCCATTTGTTTTGACAAATGCTTCGCTGCAGAATTGCACCATTTTTAAGCATTGCACCATAGTGAGATTTATTTGAGTAGAAGAGGTGAAAGAGGAGAGAGTAGAAGATGTTGGCTCAAAACTGAAAATAAGATCATCGTTATCAGATGCCATTGTAATACGGTTGTGGTTCTTCACAAATCTTATATTTTCTATCAGCTCAGTTGGTGGCTTTTTGTTGCCATCAAGTCTTACTGTTCATGATTTTCATTTCTCTCTTACTTGTCCCCTGCCTCTCTTCCCATTTATCTTGCCCATTGTTATGATGTTTTCAGGCTATCATCTTCTCTTTATATGTCCAAGGAATGGACATTTATATTTCTGATGTTTCCCATTTGATAGATGCCCACCTGCTTTTCTTGTTCACTTCCGGGTGACACGCAAGATATTGGTGTTTTTTTTTTCTTTTTTAACGTTCTTGCCGGCATGCACAAATCAGTGGGATTTCACTTGATTTGTCATGTATCCTGAATTGAGAGTTAGGCATACAGCCTAACTTTATCCGTACCCTTAGACCCATCTAGAGGCGACTCTAGATGGAGAAAAAAGAAACTGTTATGAAAACTCGCAACAAAACCAACTGAGCATTAGGGATACCAGTTCTTAAGAACTTGGACAAAGATCAAAAGAATAGATTCATCAGCTCTAAATATGTGACAAAGATTGGATTCTGGAATGTAAGAACAATGACAGCAATATTAAAAACTGCTCAGGTGATCCAAGAAATGGATAGATACCTCCTAGACGTACTGGACATCAGTGAAATGTGATGGCCAGAAATGGAAACTGGAAAAATAACGATCAAAAGCCGTAAGTTAACAATACATTCAGGTAGAGATAATGGAAAACACCAAGAAGGACTAGATATAATTATGTCAAATGTAGCAGCAAAGAGCTTTATAGAATGGGAACCAATGAACAGTCACATATTAAGAGCATGGAAGAATGACAATTATACAATGTTATGGACCCATGAGTGATGCAGATGATGAAATAAAAGACAATTTCTATCCCCAACTACAATAACTCATTAACAAAACTCCTGAACATGACATTCTAATTGTCATGGGAAACTTCACTGCCAAGGTAGGAAAAGATAAAACCGATGTTGGAAAAGTAATGAGGAAAGAAAGAATTGATACAGTAAATCAGAATAGAGAAAGATTTTAATTAAACTATGTCTAACAGTCACTCAGCTGTAGAAATGGGTACCCGACTTCTTCTGGAGGGAAAGGCAGCCAGGCATGATACTGACTATATCACCCTCTAGTGTGCTGACAGGTCAAGGAAAATATGGCCACTAACACCATATCCCTATGTGTCTCTAAGGCATGACAGGATTACCTTTACCTTTACCTTTTTATGTCTAACAGAGGGCATGGTCTTTGGAGGAACAGTATTTCCACACAAAGAGGTACATAAAACAATGTGGATATCTTCAGATGATAGAACCAGAAATCAGATAGATCACATTTGTATTAAAATGCAGTTCAGAACATCTCTGATAGAAGTAAGAGCATATAGAGGTGGAGATGTTAACAGTAATGAAAACCTGTGTGTAGGGAAAATAAGACTAAAACTGAAAAGCCAATACAAGAAAGCAATATTCAGAAAGATAAACAGGCACAGCCTGCAGGAGGAAAATATTAACATCAATTTCAATCTGGAACTTAGTAATCATTTAGCAGCACTCAGTGAAGTAGAGGACATAGATACAGATGAAATATAAAATTATTACAGCACAGCCATAATAATCACAACAGCAAAAGCAAGTGCTGGACTATAAAATACAAATAGAAAAGCATATGTATCAGGAAACTTATGGAAATACATACATGAAAGATGAGCAACCAAGTTAGCCATGTTGAATGTAAAGACAGATCTTGGAAAAGATTTGGAAAAAACAATATACAAAGAACTAGACCATAAAGTAAAAAGTTCAGCTGGAAGGGATAAAAGAATACATAGACAATATGACAAAAGAAGCAGAGAAAGCAGCAAAAAACAGGAGACAGCAAAACTTTATATAACATACAAAAGAGTCTAACAGGTACTATTACATCAAAAGAAAAACCAATCTTTAGTAAAACAGGCAACCTATTAACATCAAGTAAAGACCAAAAGCAAAGTTGGGCCAAACACTTCCAGGAAATACTTAATTGACCACACCTAAAAGAATTGATAAACCTTGAAACCGACTTGCCAGTCACATAACTAAATGTCAACTTAGATGAAATTACATTGAATGAAATTGAAACAGCAGTGAATCTAATGGCTAACAACAAAGATGCAGGTGAAGATGAAATAACAGTCAAAATGTTAAAGCTGTTAACAGTGACAGCATGAGACAACTACAGGAAATGTTTAATAAAATTTCGATGAAATGTTTAATAAAATTTCGAAAGAAGAAAATGTCCCTTATAAATATAAACAAAAAATCATTGTTAAAATACCAAAAAATGGCAACCTTACTGACTGCAATAATTGGAGAGGAGTAACTTTACTGTCAGTTGTGTCAAAAGTATTCTGCAAAGCAATTTTGAAAAGAATTAAAGATATAGTGGATGCTGCAGTGAGAAAAGAGTGAGCAGGATTTTGAAAAGGGAGAAGCTGTCTCAACCAGATCTTTACTCTAAAAATAATACTTGAAGAACATATTCAAAAGCAAAAACCATTAATCCTGAACTTTATAGACTTTGAAAAGGCATTTGATAGCATACACTGAGATTCAATGTGGAGAATTTTAAAACTATATGGAATATCATCTAAAATTGCCAACATCATTAAGGATCTCTACAACAGATATGTTTGTGCAATCAACACAGAAGCAGGACTGAGCCAATGGTTCCAGACTGAAACAGGTGTGAAACAAAGTGAGAAACAAAGATACATACTATCTCCCTTGCTTTTTTGAAATTGCCATAGACTTCATAATGAAAAAATGCTGCAAAGGTAAAACGGACACTGATTGGGTACATGGGACCCAAATAGAAGATCTTATTTTTGCTGTTGACATAGCTCTAATCAGAGACAATGTTAATTTGATGCAAGAAAAAAACAGATACCCTGTCTTCACTTTCTAGTAATATAGGACTTGAAATTAACAAGGAAAAAAAACAAAACTAATGAAACTTCCCATTAATCAAGAAGGAAAAATATATGTAGAAGGGACAGCTGTTGAAGAAGTATACCAATTTACATACCTTGGCAGCAACATAGACCAGGACGGTGACACCAGAAAGGAAGTCATAATTGCAAAAGCAGCATTGACCTTCAAGAATATTGATAACATATGGTATTCAAAAGTTATAAGCACAAAAGCCAAGCTAAGATTATTCAGTTCAAATGTAATATCCACCCTCAGTTATGCATGCAAAAGCTGGAAAACAACTAAGGAAATAGACAACAAATTAGACTGTTTTGAAAACAAATGGCTTAGTAAAATATTCAATATAAAGTGGAACAAATTCAATAACAAGACACAGATAAGACAGATGAGTAAACAAAAACCTGTCTCATAAGTGATCAGAAATAGGAGATGGACATATGTTGGTCACGTGATGAGAAGAAACAATCAGAGAATCACAAAGCATGCTAAAAGTGGAGCACAATAGGCCAGAGAAAAAGGTCGACCACGTGAAACTCTAAGATAACATTGTTAATTGAGGCCAATTTCTTCTTATATCTTATATCCTTCCCGTGCCGTTAAACGTCACATAGGGCTCACAAGGTAGTTCGCCAAGTTTTCTCGTCTTCGGCGAGTCTTTCAACCTCATCAAAGGATTTTATGACTGTTAATTTGGCCTCTCTTAACAATGTCCTTTTCAGAGTTTCATGCATTCTGCCTCTTTTTTCTTTGGAAAATTTAGTAGGCATAAATCTCTTGATGATGTTGAAAAGCTTGTCGAAAATAAGACAACTTGGCAAACTACGATGCAAGCCCTATGTGACATTTAATGGCATGGAAAGGATGTAAGAGGTAAGAATGAGACTGTAACATCCTTATTTCCATTATCTCTGCTTTAGTCTTTAATTCATTCCATTATATACAGAGTATTTTTCCCAAATATGTGTTCTCAGATGCATTGAATGTACTCTCTAATTCTTATTACTAACAAGAAGAATAACTATTAATAAAATAATAATGAAAGAAACAGCAAAAATTGCTGAAATATTTAATTGTTATTATTTAATGATTCAGAAATACTATTAGTAATTTATTGAAAATAGTAGCAGTTACTGTCAGGAAAAAGTCAGTTGTAAGAATATGTCTTTTTTGCTTCATAAACACAACATATACATTAGTAATAAATAACCTATCAGATTAAATGTAATATTCTTTAGTCTAATCCTAATGCTTCAGTTTTTGTTCAGAAAGTTACTGCACAGTGTAAATGATTGTATCATGTTAAAGTAATTTGATTCATTTATTCTACTTTCAGAAACATGTTCCTGCAACCAGTGCTCACTTCCCTCTATTAAGGAGGACAATTTTCTGTGGAACATGGAAAAACAAGAAAAATTCTGGAAGTTTCAAAAACTGGAAGAGCTACCTGCAACTTTCCCAGAAATTGAGAGAGAGTCATTCAGTGAATCCATGATTAAGAAAGAAAATGTGTGTGCTCTAGATGATGATGATGATGATGATGCTGGTAATTTTGGGAGCCCAGATCTAGTTAAGAGTGAGCAGAAAGTAAATTCTAGCAATTGGGAGACTGATGTTGAAACAGTTATAATGAAGGAAAGTGATTGTGTTGGTAGAAACAGCAAGCCATCCTTTAGATTAAGTGAAGATCTTGTGAACTGTCCTTGCAACAGGAACATTATCCCAACAGATGTTTGTGAAGTGAAGAACAGCTTGTCTGTGTTAGTCATTGACCCAGCCAGATATACAGATAAACCATCATGTGTAGATGAGAAGACAGATGATGTTGCAGAGAAAAATAGAAATTTACATAGAATATCTTCCACAAACATGAAACAATATAAATGTTTGGATTGTGGTGCAAGGTTCTCTAGCAAGGCTAGTATAGAAGTGCATATTATAAAACATGTAAGAGAAGAAATGTATACATGCCAGTCTGTCAGAGTAGAAGGTAACCAGAAAAAAACTTTGTCCTACTCATGTGATATTTGTGATCATGTGTGTTCTTCCCACAGAAACCTTCAAAGACACAAAAAATCACATACAGGAGAAAAGCCTTATAAATGTGATTTTTGTGGGAAGATATTCCATAACAGTAGTCATTTAAAATTACATAGGTTAATACATACACGAGAGAAACCTTACAAATGTGGTTATTGTAATGCAGAATTTTCTTGGAAGTCTAGTCTTTGTTTACATAAACTAAAACATACAGGAGAGAAACCTTACAAATGTGGTTCTTGTAATAGAGAATTTTCTCGAAAAGGTAATCTGCTTAGACATGAACGAAAACATACAGGAGAAAAACCTTACAAATGTGGTTATTGTAATGGAGAATTTTCTCAGAAAGATAGTTTGCTTAAACATGAACGAAAACATACAGGAGAAAAACCTTATAAATGTGATTTTTGTGGTCGTGCATTTTCAGACAGTAGTAATTTAAGGTCACATAGAAGATTGCATACAGGAGAGAAGCCTTACAAATGTGATGATTGTAATGCACAATTTTCTCAGAATATTAGTCTTCGTTTACATAAACTAAAACATACAAAGTCTTATAGATCTGATTTTTCTGACAGCACAGTTTGTAACAGTAGTGATTTAAAGTCACAAAGGAGAACACATGCAACAGGAAAGTCGTACAAATTTGATGATTGTAACTCAGAATTTAGTAGTAAAAGTGCTTTGTGTAGACATCAAGGACCACATAAAGGAGAGAAGCCATACAAATGTGATGATTGTGATGCAGAATTTTTTCATAGATACAGCTTAAAGGTACATAAACAAAAACACACAGGAGAGAAGCCATTTAAATGTGGTTTTTGTGGGAAGGTATTTATTCAGACCAGTCATTTAAAGTCTCACGAGAAAGTGCATACAGGAGAGAAACCTTACAAGTGTGATGAATGTAATGCAAAATTTAGTCATAAACATAACTTGCATGCACATCGGATAAAACATATGGCAGAGAAGCCATACAAATGTGATGATTGTGATACAGAATTTTTTCATAAATGTAGCTTAAATGTACATAAACGAAAACACACAGGAGAGAAGCCTTTTAAATGTGGTTTTTGTGGCAAGTCATTTACTCGTAGTAGTCAGTTAAAATCACATAAGATATTTCATACAGTAGAGAAGCAGTGCAAAAATGATGAATGTAATGCAGAATTTAATCATAAAATTATTGACATAATATATAAATATATATAGAAATAAATGAAAATATCTCAGAGAAAAACCTTACAAATGTGATGATTGTGTTGTAAAATTCTCCCATAAAGGTAATCTACATAAGCATGAACAAAAACTTAAGAAGGGAAAGATTTGTTATTGAAGTTTGTGTATCCAGTCATTCCATTAGAGATTATTTAAGTCACATGAGAGAAAGCATACAGAAGAGAACTTTATAAATGTGATTATTTTCCTGTACAATTTTCTGACAAAGATAGTTTGTATAAAAATAAATAAAAATATATGGAACAGTTAGTCTGTCAGTCATTTGCATGTCCTTGCGGAACTTGGCCTTCCTAACAGGTCTTCTGTAGGCCTCTCAGTTGTAAGCAAGATGCCCTGCTGCTGATGCATCCATTTGCAGATTATCAACGATGTCTTGCAGCCATCTTTGCCTTTGGTCTTCCTCTCTTTCTTTTTCCCATTATGTATCCTTCCAAGGTGGTCTTCTCTAAATTCTCATGACATTTAATGTGTCCAAAATATTTAAGTTTTCTCTGTTTAATCTTCTTTACTAACAAACCTTACTCACTAGTGTGCAATCAGATTTATTTACTTTAATCAAATTTATTTACTTCTGTAGCGAATTGGAAAGTAATTTTTCCAGTAATGGTAGATAGGAACAAGCTGCATTGTAGTAACAAGACAAATTCATGTGATATTTTGGCAAGAAACCTCCTTCAGGTGACCTTCCAGTACCTTACAGTCAAGTTCTTATGTAAATGATCTCAAACTTGACAAATTACCATGCAAGTCCTATGTGATGTTTAACTGCACGGGAAGGATGTGAGATGTAAGATAAATGATCTCCCAAGCAGTTTGAGCAGACAACTCATACAATGACACGTAAAATTGTGATCTGAATCCTGGAAAGTAACAATCCTAGTAAAAGAAAATACTGAATTGTTACACCATGAAAGTCAGTGTGAAAATGTGTGTTTTACTATATTTTTTTTCGCATAACTTACACATTTTTTATTGTCTTTAATTTCTGTGCACTTGAGATTAAAGTAGTGTATATTTAAAGTTAACTTTTGTGTTTACTTATTTTGTATGAATGTTAATATTTTGTTAATCAAGTACATGTTTGTAATATTTCGGCTCATATTAACAAACAGTTATATACTATATATATGTAAATATGTTTAATAATTTCAAATATCATATCTATTCAGTCAGGTTTAAAAAAAAACTCCTCACTTATCACGTATGTATGTATCTAACTGATGTATTCAAATCTTCATGTGATGTAAACAAACTGCCCCATAGTCACTATTACTATGTGGATCAATTTTCAGCTTTCACATGTACGTGATCATAACACCAGCTATTCATCTGTCATATATTTGTATGTTTTGATCAGTTCTAACAAGGTCTTCAACTGTCACATTTTTGTGAATAAACTTATCATCTGTTCCATGTGTGTGTTGATGTTAACAAACTCTTCATCTGTTATGTGTATGTGACCATGTTAATATACTCTCTATGACATATATGCAGTCATGTTAACAGTTAACGTGATAAATTATGAATAAAATTATCATTAATCACATATAAGAATTCTATGTCCATGTTATAATGAGCATGCTAAGTGACTCTCTCTCTTATATGTAGTGCATCAATGTCTCATTAAATCCTGACAGTTAATGGAAAGTTACCAGAGTTTCTGGTTCCTGAGTTGGCAATAAATAAAAGTTCAGTGATGTAACAACATGGATATCCCCAGATGATAGAACCAGAAACCAGATATATCATTTTTGTATTATAAAGCAATTCAGAACATCTCTGATAGATATAAAAGCATATAGGGGTGCAGATGTTGACAGTGATCATAACCTGTGTATAGGGAAAATAAGACTGAAACTGAACAGCCAACACAAGAAAGCAATATTCAGAAAGATAAACAACTGAACAGCCAACACAAGAAAGCAATATTCAGAAAGATAAACAGTCATAGGCTACAGGAAGAAAATGCTAAAAGTAATTTCAACCTGGAAATTACCAAACAGTTTCCAGCACTCAATGAGGTTGAGGATGCAGATATAAATGAATTATGAAGTTACAGCACAACCATAACCACAGCAGCAAAAGTAAGTGTTGCACTGCAAAAAAAAAAGAATGGAAATACATACTTCACAGAGGAACAGCCAAATTAGCCATGTTGATTGTAAAGATAGATCTTGGAAAAGTTTTGGCAAAAGAAACATACAAAGAACTAGACAATAAAGTAAAAAGTTAATCTAGAAGGGATAAAAGAGAATACATGGGCAATATGCCGAAAGAAGCAGAGAAGGCAGTAAAAACAGGAGATGGCAAAACTTTATTTTACATCTTACATCCTTCCCTTGCCATTAAACGTCACATAGGGCTAGCATAATTGTTTGCCAAGTTTTCCTGTTATTGGCAAGCAAAACTATATAACATACAAAAGAGGCTAACAGGTACTATTACATCCAAAAAAGACCATTCTTTAGCAAAACTGGAACCCTATTAACATCAAGTAAAGACCAAAAGCAAAGATGGGCTGAATACTTCCAAGAAATACTTAATCGACCACACCCAAAAGAATTAATAAATCATGAAACTGATTTACCAGTCCCACAACTAACTGTCAACTAGATGAAGTTACACTGAATGAAACTGAAATAGCAGTGAATCTAATTGCTAACAACAAAACTGCAGGTGAAGATGAAATAACAGTCGAAATGTTAAAAACTATTAACAGTGACAAGATGAACCATCTACAGGAAATGTTTAATAAAATTTGGAAAGAAGAAAGGTCCCTTCTAAATTGAAAAAAGGAATCATTTTTAAATTGAAAAAAAAAAGGCAACCTTAGCAACTGCAATAACTGGATAGGAGTAACCTTACTATCAGTTGTGTCAATAGTATTTTGGAAAGTTATTCTGAATAGAATTAAAGATATAGTGGATACTGCAATGAGAGAAGAACAAACAGGATTTTGAAAAGGGAGAAGCTGTCTCGATCAGATCTTTACTCTAAGAATAATACTTGAAGAACAATTTCAAAAGGAAAAACCATTAATCCTGAACTTTATTGACTTTGAAAAGGCATTTGATAGCATACACAGAGATTCATTGTATAACATTTTAAGACTATATGAAATATCATCTAAAATTGTCAACATCATTAGAGATCTCTACAATGGATATGTTTGTGCAGTCAAGACAGAAGAAGGAATGAGCAAATGGTTTCAAACTGAAACAGGTGTTAAACAAGGATGTATATTATCTCCCTTGCTTTTTGAAATTGATATAGACTTTATAATGAAAAGATGCTATTCAGGTAAAAACGGCACTGATTGGGTACATGGGACCCAAATAGAAGATCTTGATTTTTCAGATGACATAACTCTTATCAAAGACAATGTGCAAATGATTCAGGAAAAAACAGATTCCCTGTCTTCCTTGGCTAGCAAAAGAGATCTTGAAATTAACAAAGACAGAACAAAAATAATAAAACTTCTCATTAATCAAGAAGGAAAAATATACGTAGAAAGAACAGTTGTTGAAGTAAACCAATCTGCATATCTTGACAGCTACATAGAGCAGGATGGTGACACCAGGAAGGAAGTTAGAATTCAAATTGTAAAAGCAGCATTGTCCTTCAAAAATCTTGAGAAGAAATGGAATTCAAAAGTTATAAGCACAAAAACCAAGTTAAGATTTTTCAGTTCAAATGTGATACCCACCTTCATTTATGCACGTGAAAGCTGGAAATCAACTAAAGAAATAGCCAAGAAATTCTTTTGAAAATGATTCCATAAGAAACATCCTGAGGCAGCCTCATTGCAAATGTTTCTTGGCTCTGAGATCCATGATCTGTATCTCAAGACAACTGATTACCTTAACAGCATTGAAGCTATTCATTGAAGTAATCTTGCATCTACCCCAAACTCCATCAGAAGTGTCAACAGCGATGTATAATCCACTCTGTTGTATGGATTCTCAAGATCGATTAATTCCACAACAGTTTCCCATTTTCTTTGGAATCCCTCATATACATCACATGCCAGAATTGCTGCATTATTAGTTGTATCTCTTCCTGCACGATAACTTCCTAATGTATTTGGTATTAGACTGCTGGTCTGTAGAAAGCCTGATACTCTCTCTCTGAACCTTAAGTGCCCAGGGCACATGGAGCTTCTGCAAGGGTTTTCCACAAATGCCTGTTCTTCGCCTTTTTTTCTGCTCTTGCCCAGGTGAGCCCTCTATTGCTCAACATCCTTTCTGTTGTTCTTCTCCGTGTCTCTTTTGGTCTACCCTTACTTCTGTATGTGGTGTCCATCTTAGTGCTATTATTGGTAGTGAGTTGTCAGTCATTCGGAGCACATGTCCCAACCATCGCCATCGTCTTTCCTCAATAATTGTTGTCAGTGGCTTCATCTGCATTTCTGCCAACAAGATGTTATTTCTTATGGTGTTTGGCCAAAATATTTTTCTAATTCTTCGTAAACATTTAGAATGGAAAGAATTCAACTTGTTTTCTATGCTAGCCTGATACTAGCCCTGTTATAATCCTCTCAATCATTTTGCCATATACAGTTTTGTATTGCATTTATTTATTTTTTTGGCAAAGGAATCAAGTATCTGTGCAGCTGTTCCTCAGGTTTTACACCAGTCTTCAAACTCTGGTTGTAATTTTCTGTCATCTGCTTTACTACCTTGTCATCAGCTTCTTTGAGGAGTCCATGCTGGATGCCATCAGGACTGGATGCACCATTTTTGGCAGACTTAATTGTCTGCCTTACCTCTTCTGCTTCTATTGGGGGTTCCAAGATTCTGTTTGTACAACACTTGATATTGTGTTTGTTGTCATTATAAGCTTAGTGTCTCAGAGCAGCAGAAGTGGTTGGGGGTTTGGTTGTCTACCACAGTGGAAGAGTAGTGGCACAGGGTTTGGCAGCTTTTGAAGTCACCACATCAAGCATGTGAATGGAAACTGAGTCTGTGACAGCAACAATGGAATGGATAGTTGCCCATGATGTAGTTCTTGGCGTCATTGTGATGGATTCAGAGTATGTTTCATAAGATTGAGACAAAAATTGTTTCGCAAAGAATGGGTTCATCTGTTATAAGCCAGTCAACTGTGATGAGCCTAACGTGGATTTACTGTCCAGGTATGTGGGGGTACATAGCAATGGAGTGGCATACTGGACAGCCCAAAATAAATAGCAGGCTGAGAATGAACAAAGGAGACATTCCTAAAGCCTCATGTGAAAGACTGAGGAAAAATAATGAGCGAGAATGGATGAACAATGTAACAGTGAAGTGATTGCTGGAGCTAGGACAAATTAAAGGATGCTGGTAGGAAATCTGAACTGTGTGGCAGAAAGCGCATCGTAAAGAACCAACACTTGATAGGAACTGTTAGCAAACATACTCTTGGATTGATGTTGTGGCCAGCGGCAGATCATATATTGGATTGTCCTGAATGCAATGACGCCCGATTATGATTTTGAACCTTTGAATCATTGAATACTACTCGGTATCAGGATCCCGTTTGTATCCAGTTTCGGTTTGTATCCGAGTACCAGCTTTTACTGGAAGAACCGAAAGAATCGGTTCCTGCTCAGATCTAATACTTACATTCATTCATTCATTTGCATGTCCCTTGCGGAACTTTGCCTCCCAAACAGCACTCCTGTAGGCCTCCCGGTTGTGAGCAAGATGGCTTGCTGCTGCTGCATCCATTTGCAGATCGTCAACGATGTCTTGCAGCCATCTTAGTTTTGGTCTTCCTCTTTTTCTTTTTCCCATTATGTATCCTTCCAATACGGTCTTCTCTACATTATCATGACGTTTAATTTGTCCAAAATATTTAAGTTTTCTCTCTTTAATCCTCTTTACTAGCCAGCCATCTTCACTATTAAGCTCTTGTAGTATAGATATATTTGTTCTTTTGTTGCGATGGGAAAGATGCTTGCCCTTAAAATCTAATTTTTGTGGTACTATCTGCTCCTCTCCACAGATTCTTTATTTGTTTTACTTTCTGAAGAGTGATAGATGTCCTTTGAATTTCCCTCATTGTATCTCTGTTATTAGTTAGTAGTGATCCAAGATATTAAAAACTTTCCACTTCTTTCAGTATTTCCTCATTGATACATATTTCAGCTGCCTTATTTGTTTTGTCAGTTGTCATCAATTTAGTTTTCTTCGCATTAAGATAGAGGTTCTGCTCTTCGCTGATACTTACAATCAAGCCAATATGGCGGCCACGCAGAGAGAAAAACCCAAGTTAAAAAATAAAAAGTGCTTGTTTATAAATTGTAACGATAAATACACTTCAGACTCCTGAAGTACAACAGAGTTATGATGATAGGTGTCGTGCAAAAGTTTTACATATAGTTTGTGTTATATAGTCTTGCTGCATCGGTTTATTTCTGGAGACAGTATTCTTGTAGAAAGCCACGAAAGTACAGGACTTTTATTTTCATAAAATTTTCGACCCCAAGACACGGACAAAAACATGGAGAAAGCGAGCGATGATTTATTTTCTCAGCACAAAACTTGTGTAAGAAAACATTCGTCTTCCAGTTTGTTTGTTTTTTTATATCTGTAATTGGATTTAACATTAAACGGCATGATAATCTAGAGAAGACCGTCTTGGAAGGTTACACAATGGGAAAAAGAAAGAGAGGAAGACCAAGGCGAAGATGGCAGCAAGACATCGTTGATGATCTGCAAATGGATGCATCAGCAGCAGGCCATCTTGCTCACAACCGAGAGGCCTACAGGAGTGCTGTTAGGGAGGCAAAGTTCCACAAGGGACATGCAAATGAATGAATGAATGTTTTACATATCTAGCTAGCCATCATTTACAAGTTTTAGTGCTTTACATATCTAGCCAGCCATCATTTACAAGCTCTAGTGCTTTACATGACTATAGCCACCCACCACTTACAAGCTTTAAACTTTTTCTCAATCTCTTGAGCCTCCTTACATTAGTGCTTTACATATCTAGCCAGCCTTCACTTACAAGCTTTAAACTACTTCTTTTCAGGTTCCTGATCACTCTCACATTAGTGGCTTACAATATCTAGCTAGCCATCATTTACAAGCTTTAAACTACTTCTTTTCAGGTTCCTGATCACTCTCACATTAGTGGCTTACAATATCTAGCTAGCCATCATTTACAAGCTTTAAACTACTTCTTCTCAGGTTCTTGAGCCTCCTTACATTAGTGCTTTTCATATCTAGCCAGCCATCACTTACAAGTTTAAACTACCTCTTCTTAGGTTCTTGAGCCTCCTTACATTAGTGCTCATAGAAGCTTGGTGCTCTTTCACACATAATTTTACTATCAGCAAATATATGCTTCTGTCACATGTTCTTTAGTCACACACTTAATACTTTCTCAGTCTTTGCAAGAACTTGATCATGAACCAGAGAGACTATTTTTGCTGTTGTAGAGGTAAATGTTAAATTCAGTCTTACTAACAACGTGACTTATTTCAGCAAGTGACATGTACTTTTCAAAAGAACTGAGAATTTTATGTTCTGATTGAGAGATAGCATTTCATCTTAGCCTCAGAGGGATTGTTTTGACTACTTAATTGCTTTTTAGGGGCTTATTTTTTTTGTTTTTGTTTTCAAAGACACAAAGGATGCACCCAAAACAAATTGTGTACAAACAAGGTCAACAGATGCTCAAATAAGTGCTGAAAATGATGGGAGGCTACAGCAGACTTTGCCTACATATCACTGCATTCATGCAGCTTTAGCATAGTGCTTGGTACATAAGTCAATTATCACAACCCACATTCAAACATGGCAAAGTGAAGTTTTCCTCTTTTGAATTTTGTTGAATTTTTTTTTCTTTCTTATGAATGTCTTTAATGTGTGGTTGGTTGAATCCATGAATGTGGACCTCATGAATACAGAGGGGTGACTTTATATTTTTCCTTTAAGGTGGAGAATATCCTCCCATATGGTTTGGAGACATGAGTGATGACTAAAATAATACAGTGGAAAATGTAAACATTCATGAGATAAATTTTCTAAACATTAAATGACAGGACAAGACAAGGAATGATGAGATATAAAAAATAGCAGGATAAGAGCCTCTCTCTCTCTGAACCTTAAATGCTCAAGGCACATGGGAGTTTTGCAAGGGTTTTCCACAAATGGCTGTTCTTTGTCTTTTTTTCCGCTCTTGCCCAGGTGAGCCTTCTGTTGCAACATCCTCTCTGTTGTTCTTCTCCATGTCTCCTTTGGTCTACCCTTACTCCTGTTCCCCTGTTATTTCCACCTTAGTGCTATTTTTAGTAGTGAGTTGTCAGTCATTCGGAGCATGTGTCCCAACCATCGCCAGCATCTTTTATCAATAATTGCTGCCAGTGGCTTCATCTGCTTTTCTGCCACTATGAACCTACAAATCATGCCCAGTAAATGGAGGTTGATTAGTCACACACTGAGGAAACTGAAAATCAGCATAACAAAGCAGGAACTGACATAGAATCCCAAGGATAATAGAAATAAAGGAAGGACCAGAATTAGAGAGGGGATATTAAGCTCAGAGACAAAGGACACACATGGAGGGAAGTAGAGAACAAATCCAACAACAAGGATGACTTTGTCTGTGGCCTATACTCTCAAGGGGGTGTTGCTGATGATGATAAGAAAGACAGTCTTGTTTCTTGCTTAGATATCAGTGGCTTGATGATGTCTTTAAAAGTGAAACAAAATGCAAAAGACTGGAGGCTTTTTCATAGACTCAACCAAGTTAAGCTTGAAAGCTGTATTGCTACACAACAGAAATTCACTGCTGTCTCTTCCTGTAGGTCATGCTGTGCACATGAAGGAGACTTTAGAAGGTGTGAAAATGCTTTACCAAGAAATTAGATATGAAGACCATCAATGGCAGATTTGTGGAGATCTGAAGGTTATTGAAGTTTTACTCAGAATGCAGTTAGGATAAACCAAGTATTGCTATTTTCTGTGCAAATGGGATAGTCAGTACAGGTGTTCAGACTACTTAAGAAAAGTCTGGCCTGAAACGAGAATACTAGAGCCTGGAATCAAGAATGTCCAGCAGACTGAGCTAGTTGACTGTAACAAAATCACTTTGCTCTCTTTTACATATTAAATTGGCATCAATGAAGATCTTTGTTAAGAAGATGAATCAAGGCATTCAAGCACCTGAGGATGAAATTTCAGCAGTTGACTGATGCTAAAATTAAAGAAAGAGTCTTTGCTGGGCCACAGATTTGAGAACTGCTCAAGGACAAAATCTTTGATTCAGTTCCTCAAGGAAGTAAGTAAGTGGCTTGGGAAGCCTTGAGATCTGTTGTTCACAGCTTCCTGGGAAATTGAAGATCTGAAAGCTTTTGACAACATAAACACAATTAGTTGCACATGTCACTCAAGATCCACCCACTGAAGTCTCATCTTGACTTCTCTCCTTTACGTTGTTCAGTGAATGATGAACATGGGGAGCAGTTCCATCAAGACATTGAATCAATAGAAAGGAGGTACCAGGGCAAGTGGAACACGTCTATGCTTGCTTACTACTGTTGGAACATCACAAGAGATTCCACAGATGCAAAATACAAAAATAAAAGAAAATAATAAACAAGGAAATTGTGTTATATTTAATCCTCCCACAATAATTACTGAAGCTAGTATTTAGTTCTCATACAGAATTTGAATAATCAAAGACTAGAGCTAATAAACATTTTCTGATGTCATTTTTTTTTTTTTTCTCATCTCATTTTCAGTGGGACAAGGCACATTTTATACAGAAAGTTTGTGTTTTTGTTGTGCAATATAATTTATGTTCAGCTACAGCTTCAATGTATGTTTGTTCAAAAACAGAATAATTTATGTTAATTTTAACTTATTATGTTTGTTCTTGTTTATTGATATTGCTTCAGATGTATCTTGGCACTTGTCAAGAAAATTGTCAAGCTTTAAAGGCCAAGGATTTGGAGTTGAACATAAAAATGGAAAAACAAGAGAAGCTCAATTTAAGAGGATCACTTGAAGGTAAAAGATAGTGTTTGTTTTGTTCACTAGTGATGTGTGGTGGTGTGTGGTTGTAGGTTTATAACATGATGTTTTTTCTTATGTGGACATATAATGGTGTCCTGCAGTTTTATAATTCACTAGTAACAAGTTACAAGAACTTAATATTAAAGAAGGTTGGCTAGTAAAGAGGATTAAAGAGAGAAAACTTATTTTGGACATTCATGAGAACTTAGAGAAGACTGTGTGGAAGAATACATAATAGGAAAAAGAAAGAGAGGAAGACCAAGATGAAGATGGCTGCAAGACATCGTTGATAATCTGCACATGGACGCATCAGCGGAAAGGCATCTTGCTTACAACCGAATGGCCCACAGGAGAGCTGTTAGGGAGGCAAAGTTCCTCAAGGGACACGCGAATGACTGACTGAATAACAAGCAGTAGGTTCTGGTAGTTGTTGAATTTACTTGTAACATGTTGTGGTGTGTGGGAGTTGATTTATTCTCTGGTGACATGTAATAAGTTGTGATAATTCTTGTATTCAGCAATGAAATGTAGTGTTATTTTGTAGTTGCATTATTCACTGATGACATACAATTGTATTTTGTTCTTGTTTTATTCACTAATGACATGTAGTCACATTTTGTAGCAGATGTATGCAGTGGCAGCACGTAATCACATATTGCTGTAATTTTATTCACTGGTGACATGTAATTACATGTTGCTATAGCTGTAATCACTTGTGACATGTAATCACATGTTGTTGTAGTTGTGTTCACTGGTAAAATTAATCACATGTTGTTGTAGTTGTCTTCACTGGTGATATGAAGTCACAGGTTGTTGTAGTTTTATTCACAGTTCAAATGCTGTACATGTTGCTAAACAATTTCCTTTTACTGTATTTTATATTATAGTGCAGATTGCAGTGTTTAATAGTCCAATAAATTAGCCTATAACCGAAGAAACAGTGAAGTATGAGGGGAAGTCACTAAGTAACTCACAAATTTAAATATTTTATCAATGGCAGTTATCAGGTAGTATTTAAATATACCCTCAGATAGTACTGTCATCCAGCTTTATAATAGTTGTATGTAGGGGGCGCTGGGCGGGGCTGCAAGCTAAGACAGTTGAAATGGTATGTCAAACGCAGGACATAACATGCACAAGAGAGAGCTGATAGCACTAGCCACAGAGGGGGGGCTGGCTGGACAGTACGTTGGGAGGACTGGGACACCTGACCAGATTGATATCATAAGTGATGACGATATTGAAAAGCTGTATACCTGGAATGAGGTGCGACTGGGTGCGGCCATGATGAAGACTCTTGGGCAGGCTGCGCTACAGCTGTATGCAGGATAGGTCAGGTTGCTTCTGCCAATCCCACATGAAAACCAACCAAAACTGGCTTCTGATCTGGAGGCTGACCTGTTCATCATCAGTACATTGTGCAGTGCAACTTATGAGCTTTACCACCATTATGGCATGTTCTTAGCTCCACTCACAGCAGCTTTTGACCACAGCTAAGTATTGCTAATTTGGACACTCATGCCTGTGCAAGTAGATAATGTGTCAGGAGAGATGGCAATGCTGGAATCAAAAAAGATATCAGGAAAAGACCCCAAGAGAGTGGCTGTGGGGAGAGCTAGGGCTGCCAGCAGAAAAGCTAAGGCTTCTATCTCAGACAGTGATGCTGACAGCAAGACAGCCTGTGACAAATGTCATGTCAGCACAGGTCAACTGGGGTCCTTGGATTGCTGGTGGAGTTGCTTTGCCACGCATTATTTTGTATCAGCAGAACAATGTCACTTCATCACAGGCAACAGCACACTGGATGACAACACCACGGGTCCCATTTCACTTAATTTACAGTCCACAGTTAGTGGTCACAAAAGACATGCTTATTAAACATAACATTCCACAACCCCCATATTATGTAGTAATAGCATTGCTTGCTTTCATGGTAGGGGGCACAATCCTTAATGCTCTGGTGTTATCAGGTAATAGTTATCTATTCTCAGAGCATACTGACCCTCATGGATATGCAGGAAACTCTACTGTAGAGAGCGGAACAACAACACAACTCCTTCAGATCATCAGAGGAAGTACCCCCTTCCCCCCTCAGACAAGTGTTTCAGCCCTATTAAACTCCTGACACTCTAAGGGGGGTGGGCCCCTCTGGGTCATGACTCCCAGAGGTCTTGTGAGTTGTTGCTTTTTTTTTTTTTTCCTTCCCGGTCCCGGGATTGAACCCGTGATCTTCCATTTGGCACTGCACTTTTGAAGTGCGTCTTTAGCGATTTAGCTATGAAGGACTGGTATTGGTTGTGGCAAATGAAATTACTTATGTTCCCAATGCTTGTTTTGCATACTCCACAGCCAGCATGAGGCCTTTTCTGCTGTTTCTGAAAGGCTTTTCAATGCCCTTGCTCTTGCTTGTCCCTTTATGCCCAGTTGCTTACATAGGTCATATGCTGATGTTGCTATGAATCCTCTTGCTCCCACTTTTACAGCTATCACTTTTGCCCTGATTCCTGCCCCCTACCTAAGTTGCTTGACCAGATCATTGTACTTCTCAAATTTGAATAAATGCTGTTCCTCTATTCTAGTTTCGTATGGGACCGTAAGCTCGATCATTATTAATTCCTGTTTTTCTGTGGAGTACACTACAATGTCCGGTCCTGTGTTCTTGATGGCAGTCGGGTATTCTCTTCTTCCTGGAAGGTCCGCTATCACATCTCAGTTATTTGTACCGTCTAGCAGTGAAGGTAAGGGAATGTCTTTGATTTCAATATTTGATGTTGTACCAGCGCCTATGAAGTATTTAGGTGGGACCTCAACTCTTTTGCTGTTATTTGCTTTATCTTTTGCCCTGTCTACAATGGCTACTAGTTCCTGCAGCAATCTGTTGTGTCGCCAGGTGTACTGTCCTTGCCCTAAAGACACTCTACATGCTGACAGCACATGTTCCAATGTTTGCCTTTCGTTGCAGAAAGGGCACTTTGTATCTTCTGATACACCCCATTTGTATAGGTTGGAGCCTGTAGGCAGAAGGTCATAAGTAGCTCTGATGATGAAGCTGAACCTCAAGGGTGCCATTTTCCAGATGTCGTTCCATGTTAGTGATCTCTGCAGGACTTCCTCCCATGTTAGTGATCTCTGCAGGACTTCCTCCCATGTTGTCCATTGCCCTTGTTGTGATTGTTGGACTGCCTTCAGGACCCGCTTGTCATCCTCTGAATTCCTTACTTCACTGATGATCATATCCCTTCTTTCCTTGCAGGAAGCTTTGACCACCATTTGATTTCGCCATGGCCAAATCCCCTTCTGTTGGTCTGGGTGTACCCTATTACTTCTTTCAGCTCCTGCGTTTCCCTGGCTGTGGTCACTTCCTCACTTACTTTCCATTTTCGTCCAGTTTTAAGTGTTGGCTGCAATTCTCGTACCACCGGATCTGTAGATTCTTGTAGCATCATTGCAAGTCTTGTTTTTCCTACCTTGCATTCTTCGACAATAGATTTGAACAGTAGCTGCAGTTTGCTCTTCTTGCAGTACAGCGCTACATCAGTTAATCCTGGTGGTACGCCCAACCACTTTCTTATGGCTTTATTTATCTTTCTTTCGACTGCCTCTACTGTGCTGGTACTTACTTCGTAAATGAGTAGTGGCCACATCAGTTTTGGAATCAGCATGAACTGGGGGCACCATATTTTGAACTTATCCAGTAGCTTGCTTTTGTCTATGATGCTCAGTCCATTCTGCGCCATTTCTATAACCTGCTTCACAGTACTTGAGTCCTTCATGGATGCATCATATACTCTGCCAAGGCTCTTCATTGGCTCTTCCCCTACAGTCGGGATTATTTGATTTGCCACTGTGTACAATCTTTCTATCACTTTCCCTTTTATGAGTGAGATCCTGGTGTAGAACAAAAGCAACACAATGAAACTATGGAACAGTTTCAGACTGCACAAACAGAATTGTCACAGAAGAGAACTGACCACATTGCCATCTATCACCTCATGGGCATAGTGAATGGATGGTTCCACATCATTTTAAGACAAGCTCCTCCTGGTCAGGTCAGCCATTGGTGACAATAAGCCTGGGGATGGTTACAAGGCAGTTTTGTGATGGGTATCTTTTGGCCAGGACAGCAGGGGACCAGCTTATCAGAAAATGCCTTCTGATGGTAACTGAACAGGAGTTGCTGGGTCAGGTCACAGACCTTTTGATGGCTAGTCAAGATGAGGTCCCCCAGCTCCACACTTCAATAGATCTGTGCCATCCCATGCAGCTAGGGAGAGCCTTTTGCATCTCCTGGCATTGCACTTTGTTGATCTTGAGGCAGATACTCTTTTTCAGGACCTTCTGGCTTCATCTTTGGCCCATGGTCTACGTCAACCTCTTCATAGTTGTCTGCCTTCTGTTGTAACCACTTGTGCAACATCTCACTCACAGTCGGAGGTGGCTGGCCTTGATCGCTGCAGCAGATGACTTGGACACTGATTATCAAGCCAGTCCAGGAATATCTCCAGAATGGGCCAGGGCACGGTGCAGACTTCATCCCAGATGATGACACAGGATGAATTTCTGGCACAACCTGTCAGATTTCCACTCATTCTGGCCACTCCATCAGAAGAGGGTGTGGTATGTCTGCACCTTAACCCCTCTAGTCCACATCTCTTTGGTGAAGTGGTGGGTCAGGATGAATACGAGAGAGTCTCTCACCGTGAGAGTTCTCCTTGGTCAGTCACAAGCCTTCATATCAGTATTTTACCACTGGCCTTGCTGCCCTGAGTAAACTTGCCTGAGATACTGCATCCATGGTCATAGTCTTCTGGAAGCTAGATCTTATGAACCTTGAGGATTTTCAGGAACCTGTCTCAACCAGAAAGCCAAGTAGCAGGGCCCAGCCCTGCTTGGTGAAATGCTTTATGAACTAGGTAGGAATGACTGAGTGACGGCTGGGGATAAATTTCCATTCTTGAACCTCACAGATTCGGTGCTGATATCTTGGGGGAGGGGGCCATTAATTGAAACACAAGTCATGTGGTGAGTCTGCTTCAGGTATGACTTGGCCTTGCCTTCCCCCAGAAAGCTGGCTGGGTAGCAGGCTTTCATATCGATGCTGACAGTGTCTTGCATGTCACGAGTGCCAGAGGCCACCTAGGCTGTATTCCTCACAAGCCGGTCTGAATGTCATCAAGGAGGCTAGCTGGGGTCAGCTTCCAGTCATTGCGCTCTTTGAAAAAAAGCCCGGTCAACAAGGGCTCATTGCTCAAGATTCTGCAGGCTTCCTACAGCTTTTGATGGACCTCCTGGGTCCTGTTTGTACAGCCGTCTTAGAGCACAAACTGGTTGACACTGAATCATTTGTACATAGCATCGCAACTGTCTTCAAAAAGGCAGAGAGCAATTGGTTCATCCTTGGTTATTTGATGAATTGCTTCCCACATGTCACCATCATAGATGTGGACCTGTCTAGACTACGGGAAGGGGAGATCTTTGAACTAAGCATGGCCATTGTGGATGATGAGCTCAATATTGTGGTGTTCTCTCTGGTATTTGCTGCTGTTGTAAATTTCGCATCATGCATTGGGGCCAGGTTGGTAGGATGCAGATGTCTGAGAGGGTAGAGACTGTAGAGCATTGCTGCAGCAGGACAGCCAACATTGTAAAAGAGTTTGTCAATGCCAGTCAGAAAATTGGTGGTTCAGCTTATCTCTCAACACCCTGCCCTCTCTTTCTTTCAGCTGTGACCAGATCGAATTTTCCCAATCATCCTCATTCCTGCCATTGAGGTATTTAGCTTTCAAGATAAAATCATCTTCCAAAATGGCTGTAAGTAGCCATGCAGCACTCACATCTGTCACATGTCACACTAGGGTCAAAGGTCATTTGACCAGCCCTAGCATAAATGCCATCAGCAATCTCAGTGCCACCAATGTCTAGCAGGTCTTCTACTTCAACCCTCCATGTAGAGAAGACTTCCGTGGCACCATCAGCTTCGAACTCATCTTTGGCATTGTCCAAGATCTTGACCCACAGCTCATCAGCTGGTAGCTGGACCAGGGAAAGGACCTGGGAGTCCAAGTCAAGAAATAGTACATGCAGTGCAGAAGTCAGTTAGTTCTTCGAGTATATTATTGATAAGATCATACTGCATAAATATGAGAGGAAGTCAATTAGTTCTGCCAGTATCTTATTGATAAGATCATACTGCATAAATATGAGAGGAAGTCAATTAGTTCTGCCAGTATATTATTGATAAGATAATACTGCATAAATATGAGAGGAAGTCAATTAGTTCTGCCAGTATCTTATTGATAAGATCATACTGCATAAATATGAGAGGAAGTCAATTAGTTCTGCCAGTATCTTATTGATAAGATAATACTGCATAAATATGAGAGGAAGTCAGTTAGTTCTGCCAGTATCTTATTGATAAGATCATACTGCATAAATATGAGAGGAAGTCAATTAGTTCTGCCAGTATCTTATTGATAAGATCATACTGAACATACATAAGAGATAATATCATACATAATATATCTCTTACAAGAAATGGATACACTCTACAGAAAAAAATGTCTCAAAAATAAAATTCAGAAGAGCGCTGTTGCAGCCAGGCACTGAAACTCATCCTCAAAGGCCTATTACTTTTCATACCAGTACTTGGCCTTCTAGCTAAAATATTCACACCATAGGTATACAGATACTTTGTTAGTTACCCCAACACTGCAAACACAGTATGACTTGTACACGATCCTTCTGGCAGTCAGGCTAGATGGATATAACAGTTCTCTTTGATACATCACCAGCCACAGAGTTTTGTAGAGCTCAAGTAAGCCACTTACATGTGTCTTTACCCACCCCCATTACGCCTCCAGTTAGATATGCCCCATGACAATGGATACATTAAAAAGGAAACCCCGTTCCTGAAGATTCATCAACATTCTGTGATGAGAGTCATGATAGAAGTTGGAATGGAGATAGTCATGTTTGAGATGCACATGATGCTGAAGTCTATGATACCACTCACAGTGGAGTGGAGCATGATCATGTGAACATTGCAGGATGTGATGGGGCTGCCATTGTAGAACAGGGGTTCACCCAACATTGTTTTCCTTCAATATCTGTATAGCTTTTCATGAAGTCATAAAACAGAAGATGATGTTATTCTCCTCCTATGCAAACAGATTTTTTAAGTGCAGTCGTACAGCACTTCAGCACGTAGATACACCTTGAGCTTGGTAAATTCTGCTAGAAATTTCTCTCATAGAGTTCTCATAATATGAAAAATAAACATTCTTGTCACATTAGAGGACAGACTACAGCTATGTTGGTGCACACCAGAACTCACCCTGTTGTTATTTAATGAGTCAGAAATACTATGATAAAGTACTTTATTGAAAATAACAATTACTGCCATGAAAATGTCAGTTATAAGCATGTTTTTTCTGGCTTCATAAACACAATATATACATTAGTAATAAATAACATACCTAATTAAATGTAATATTCACTATCAAGAACTAATGCATCACTTTTTGTTCAGAAAGTTACTGCACAGTGTAAATGATTGTATCATGTTAAAGTAATTTGTTTCATTTATTCTAATTTCAGAAACATGTTCCTGCAACCAGTGCTCACTTCCCTCTATTAAGGAGGACAATTTTCTGTGGAACATGGAAAAACAAGAAAAATTCTGGAAGTTTCAGAAACTGGAAGAGCTACCTGCAACTTTCCCAGAACTTTGGAGACAGTCATTCAGTGAATCCATGATTAAGAAAGAAAATGTGTGTGCTGTAGATGATGATGATGCTGATAATGTTGGAAGCCCAGATTTAGTTAAGTGTGAGCAGAAAGTAAATTCTGTCAATTGGGAGACTGGCTTCGAAAATGAAACAGTTATAAAGAAGGAAAGTGATTGTGTTGCTAGAAACAGCAAGCCATCCTTTAGATTAAGTGAAAATCTTGTGAACTATCCCTGCAACAGGAACATTACCTCAACAGATTTTTGTGAAGTGAAGAACAACATGTCTGTGCTAGACATTGACCCAGTCAGTGATACAAAGAAAATGTCATGTGTAGATGAGAAGATAGATGATGTTGCAGATAAAATAAGAAATGTATATAGAATATCTTCCACAAACATGAAACAATATAAATGTTTGGATTGTGGTGCAGGGTTCTCTAGCAAGGCAAGTATAAAAGTGCATATTATAAAACATGTAAGAGAAGAAATGTACACATGTCAGTCTGTCAGAACAGAAGGAAACCAGAAAAGAACTTTGTCACAGACATCCTACTCATGTGATATTTGTGATCATGTGTGTTTTTCCCACAGAAACCTTCAAAGACACAAAAACTCACATACAGGAGGAAAGCCTTATAAATGTGATTGTTCTGACAACACAGTCTGTAGTAATAGTCATTTAAAGTCACAAAGAGGAACACATGCAGCAGAAAAGTCATACAAATGCGATGATTGTAGTATAAAATTTAGTAGTAAAAGTGCTTTGTGTCGACATCAGAAAACACATACAGTAGAGAAGCCATTCAAATGTGATGATTGTGGTGCAGAATTTTTTCATAGATATAGATTAAATGTACATAAACGAAAACACACAGGAGAGAAGCTTTATAAATGTGGTTTTTGTGGCAAGGCATTTATTCATCGTTGTCATTTAAAGAGACATGAGAAACTGCATACAGGAGAGAAACTTCACAAATGTGATGAATGTAATGCAAAATTTATTCATAAATATGGCTTAAATGTACATAAACGAAAACACACAGGAGAGAAGCCTTATAAATGTGGTTTTTGTGGCAAGGCATTTAATCAGAATGGTCATTTAAAGGCACATGAGAAATCTCATACAGGAGAGACACCTTTCAAATGTGATAAATGTAATGCAACATTTATTCATAAATATAACTTAAATGTACATAAACGAAAACACACAGGAGAAAAGCCGTATAAATGTGATGATTGTAATGCTGAATTTTTTTATAAACAAAATTTCAATGTACATAAACAAAAACACACAGGAGAGAAGCCTTATAAATGTGATGATTGTGGCGCAGAATTTTTTCATAGATATGGCTTAAAAGTACATAAACGAAAACACACAGGAGAGAGACCTTATAAATGTGGTTTTTGTGGCCAGGCATTTAATCAGAGTGGTCAATTAAAGGCACATGAGAAATTCCATACAGGAGAGATACCTTTCAAATGTGATGAATGTAATGCAAAATTTAGTCATAAATATAGCTTAAATGTACATAAACGAACACACACAGGAGAGAAGCCTTTTAAATGTGGTTTTTGTGGCAAGGCATTTACTCGTAATAGTCAGTTAAAGTCACACAAGATGTTTCATTCAGTAGAGAAGCAGTACAAAAGTGATGAATATAATGCAGAATTTAATCATAAAAGTATTGACATAATTTATAAATATATATAGAAATAAATGAAAACGTCTGGGAGAAGAACCTTGCAGATGTGATGATTGTGATGTAAACTTTTATCAGAAAAGTAATCTACATAAGGTAAATGTAAAATTCCCATTTCCATGCCATTAAGCATATTGAGGATACGGTGTTAGGCCTGTATTTCCATGACCTTCAGCACATGAAACTATGATGTGGTCAGGTATCATGCATGCCCACATTTACCTTCCCAGATTTCTCTGGTACCTATTTTTAGAGAAGGCTAGGCCTTCTTTAGTGTTTACTAGAAAAAATCCCATTGCTGGGGCTGAATCCAGTACCACCAGATTAGTAAAGCAAGCACCCAACCACTCAGCCAACCAGGCCATCAATCTGCATAAGCATAAATAAAAACATAAAGAAGGAAAGATTTATGTTTGCAGTTTTGTGGCCAGGCATTCCGTTACAGGGATTATTTAAAGTCACATGAGAGAAACCACACAGGAGAGAACTTTTATTAGTGTGATTATTGTCATGTGGAATTTTCTCATAAAGTTAGTCTATATATATGATATAAAAGATGGCTGGAATTTTTTAACGCTCTTGCTGGAATACTTGTGTATGAGTCTTCTGCGTCATCACACATCATAAAATGGGAGTTGGCCACGAGGCCAACAACCTCATCCTGAGACCCATCTAGAGGTGACTCTAGATGGAGAAAAACCCTGCAGTTATGAAATCTCTTAACTGTTATAACCGAGCATCAAGGACACCAACTTTGCATGCCTTTGATGACGATTGAAAATTCATCGGCCCCAAATGCATAACAAGAATCGGATTTTGGAATGTAAGAACGATGGCCGCAACAACAGAAACAGCTCAGGTAATAAAAGAAATGGATAGATATCACCTTGATGTGTTGGGCCTCACTGAAATACGATGGCCAGAATCAGTGAAACAAACAGCAGAAAATCGTAAGCTAATAATATATTCCGGCAGAGATGATGGGAAATACCAAGAAGGAGTGGGTATAATTATGTCATCTGCAGCAGCAAAGAGCCTTATAGAATGGAAACCAGTGAACAGTTGTATGATACAAATTAAGGAACGAAAGAATGACAATCATACAGTGCTATGCACCCATAAACGACGCAGATGATGAAATAAAAGACGATTCTATTACCAACTATAACTCATCAACAAAGTACCTAAACGTGACATTTTATTTGTTATGGGAGACTTCGTCGCCAGGGTAGGAAAAGACAAAATTGACATCGAAAAGTAATGGGGAAAGAAGTAATTGATACAGTGAATCAGAATGGAGAAAGATTAATTGAAATATGTCTAACCGAGGGCATGTTCATTGGAATATTTCCACACAAAGAAATACGTAAAACAACATGGATATCTCCAGATGATAGAAGCAGATACCAGATAGATCATTTATGTATTAGAAAACAATTCAGAACATCTCTGATAGATGTAAGAGCATACAGAGGTGCAGATGTCAACAGTGATCACAACCTGTGTAAGGGGAAAATAAGACTTAAACTGAAAAGCCAACACAAGAAAGCAATACTCAGAAAAAAGATACCAACAGTAATTTCAATCTGGAACTTACCAAACATTTCACAGCACTCAGTGAGGTAAATGAGACAGATACAGATGAATTATGGAATTCATACAGCGCAGCCATAATCACGGCAGCAATAGCAAGTGCGGGACTGCAATCAACAAGTAGAAAAGCATGGATAGCAGTAACACATGAAAATACATACATGAAAGAAGAGCAGCCAAATTAGCCATGTTGAATTTAAAGACAGATCTTGGAAAAGTTTTGGCAAAAGCAACATACAAAGAACTAGACAATAAAGTAAAATATTCAGCTAGAAGAGACAAAAGAGAATATATGGACAATATGGCAAAAGAAGCAGAAAATGCAGCAAAAACAGGAGACGGCAAAACTCTATATAACATACAGAAGAAGCTAACAGGTGCTATTACGTCCAGAGAAAGGCCAGTCTTTAACAAAACAGGCAACCTATTAACATCAAGTAAAGACCAAAAGCAAAGATGGGCCAAACACTTCCAAGAAATACTTAATTGACCACGCCCAAATGAATTAATATATCTTGAAACTGATTTACCAATCCTACAACTAAATGTCACCTTAAATGAAGTTACGCTGAATGAAATTGAAACAGCAGTGATTCTAATGGCTAACAACAAACCTGCAGGTGAAGATGAAATAACAGTCGAAATGTTAAAAAGCTATTAACATTGACAACATGAGAAAACTACAGAGTATGTTTAATAAAATTTGGAAAGAAGAAAAGGTCCCTTCTAAATGGAAAAAAGGATTGATTTGTAAAAATATAGAAAAAAAAGCAACATTAGCGACTGCGATAACTGGAGAGGTATAACCTTACTATCAGTTGTGTCAGAAGTATTTTGCAAAGTTATTCTGAATAGAATTCAAGATACAGTGGATGCTGCAATGAGAGAAGAACAAGCAGAATTTCGAAAAGGGAGAAGCTGTCTCAACCAGATCTTTATTCTAAGAATAATACTTGGAGAACATATTGGAAAACAGAAACCATTAATCCTGAACTTCATAGATTTTAAAAAATCATTTGATAGCATGCACAGAGATTCATTGTGGAGAATTTTAAGATTATGGAATACCATCTAAAATTGTCAACATCATTAGAGATCTCTACAATGGATATGTTTGTGCAGTCAACACAGAAGGAGTGAGCGAATGGTTTCAGATTGAAACAGGAGTGAAACAAGGATGTATATTATCTCCATTGCTTTTTGGAACTGCCATATATAATGAAAAGATGCTGTACAGGTAAAACTGGCGTTGATTATTTACATAGGACCTAACTAGAAGATCTTGATTTTTCAGATGACATAACTCTTATCAGTGACAATGTGAAATCAATGCATGAAAAAACAGATTTCCTGTCTTCCTTGGCTAGCAAAATAGGTCCTCAAATTAACAAAGTCAAATAAAAAATAATGAAACTTCTCAATAATCAAGAAGGAAAAATATACATAGAAGAAACAGCTGTTGATGAAGTAAACCAGTTTGCATCCCTTGCATAGACTAGGATGGCGACAACAGAAAGGAAGGTAGAATTGCAAAAGAACCATTGACCTTCAAGAATCTTAAGAACATATGGAATTCAAAAGTTATAAGCACAAAAATCAAGTTAAGACTATTCAATTCAAATGTTATATCCACCTTCATTTATGCATGTGAAAGCTGGAAATCAGCTAAAGAAATAGACAACAAATTAGACTCTTTTGAAAAGAAATTTCTAAGGAAAATACTTGGTATAAAGTGGAACGAATTTAAGAACAACACAGAGATAAGACAGATGAGCAAACACAACCTGTCTCCATGGGTGATCAGAAAAAGAAGATGGACATATGTAGGCCATGTGATGAGAAGAAGCAATCAGAGAATACCAAAACAAACTATCAAGTGGAACATAATAGGGCAAAGAAAAATAGGTCGACCACATGAAACTCTAAAGAGGACATTGTTAAGAGAAACCAGTTTAATGGTCATAACATCCCTTGATGAAGTTGAAAAACTCGCTGAGAACAAGAAAAGTTGACAAACAACTATACAAGCCCTATGTGACATTTAACAGCACTGGAAGGATGTAAGAGATATATGACAGTATAGTGATTTTTGAAGGTAGAGCTTAGCTAAGTCAGTTTGGTATTTAAAAGTTGGGTTTAAAACCTTTTTGAAATGGTGAGTTATGTCCCGCAGATTGTTTACGATTTTATTCCCTTTTTAAGTTGCAGCGTGTATTTCGTCCTGGCCAGTGAGCACATGTGAGTAGAGACTGGTCAGGTGATCAGTTATGAAAAAGAGACTGTGAGTGGGCAGTCAGTCTGAGTTTTGTGTTTGATAGAGTTGGAGCTTGTGTTGGTTAGAGTGGAATGTATCGTAGTGTAGGGACTTAGTTTGTGTTTTAGTAGTCGTCGGTAAGTAGTTTGTAGTATAGGACAGCAAGTCTAGAATGTAGTAGGATTCCGCTGGCGTCAAAGTCAGGCTTCTTGATGTTAGTAGACGCTGAGAATCACATTTGTTGTCTTGCTGCAGAACGTAATGTCATGTTTATTGGATTTGTCACTGCCTTTGTTTCATCTTCATCGCCATTATCACCATTTGCACCAATAAAAGCCATTGTGATCTTTAAGGCTGCTACTTGTGTTTGCCACTGAGTGAAAGCCGTTCTTGGGAGAGAGTCTATCAGCAAATAGTAAACAGACATCAAGAGATACCATCAGACTCCAAGCAGGCTTTAAGCCAACATCTACAAAAACGAAGGAGACGGACATTGACTGTCTGTCGTTGTAATACTAAATAGTACTATGGAGTCCTAGTTCAAATTTTGAAGCTCAAGTTTTGAAGCACAATGATATTAATGAAAATAGTAGGTCTACAAGTAGCAGGCATATAAATGAGGTAGACAGTAGAATAGAGCACAGAGCTCCGGTTTAATAGAAAATCATGAAAGCTGAGACTGACCCTTTTATTTTCTCTTATTGACCATACTGTGTACTTTTTAAAACTGAAAAGTGATATGATTGTCAAAATGTAGGAAAGTACATACTGGTAGCACAGATCTGAGAGTAGGAAAAAAAAACAACTTCACTGTTGTGTAATCAAGCGTGATGCGGTAAGTTCAAATAATTTTCCACTGCAGTTGTTTTTTGATGTTCTGTAAAACCAGAAGGTCAAATTGGGTGTACAGTATCAAACGTTTGTTGGTTTTATAATAACACAAAACTAGTTTTCAACATCTGATGAAACACCCACAGATTTTGGGAAGTTAAACCTGGAAGTTATTCCATGTAGTTCCAAAGTCCCACATTTATAGACAAAGTGTTAGAGTAGTATTGTCTGACAACAGACACATGTGAATGTAAACTTCTTGTGTAGCTGGGACTATTCAGCTACAGAAAGTAGTAGAGACAGCTGTGAAAGAAAATATACTCAGCTTGAGCAGCAAAAAGACAGAAATGATAGTTTTACTAGAAACATATTTCTTCTTGATTGTCAGGTAAATGTAAACAGACAATTTTGAAACAGTTACACAAATGTACATTCCTGCATGAACCAAGAATCTCAGATGATAAATCCATCTTGGAAATGTCATAAAAAATTCAGCACTTAAACAAACTGCATTCAAGGGAATGTGACAGATAAAAGGGATGCCGACTACAGTAAAAAACTGGTTAAATAATAAAGGTAGACAGAGGTGTGTGGTGTAGTTTTACAAAGTGGCACAGGGAGTGAGAAAAAAGGGAATAGAAAGTTTGAAAATGTATAAATGAAAAACATGCAACATCCAATATTTTGGTGTGAGCCTTTTTCGAGGATTACATGCACAAACGAGACAAAAACGTATAATTAAACAAAGAACTTATCTTAATATGGCCTCCTCTAGAAATAGGAAACAGAAATGCATGTCCACTAGAAGATGCATAGAAACCACGTGGGGCCACACAAAGGATAATCTGATAGAGCCAATCATAAAGAAGAGATGGAGAGAGAGGAGGAAAACAGGTGGTTGAAAGGGGGGGGGGGACATGATAGCAGCTGGAGAAGGTGTCGGTCCGGGGGGGGGGGGGAGGGGAAGTGGAGAGATAATGCATAATGAACATAAACACCTGCAGGAAAAAAATGTGAATAGGACAAGACCCTATAAACACCAATATGTTGCCAGAGAAGAAAAGAGGGTGGCGATAGGGAGAGGTAGCTAGGAGAAAGAAAGCAGTTTGTTTTTTTAAAGGGGGGGGTGGGGTGGAAAACTAAAGAAGTTACAGAAAGCTGAAGACATTGTTAATTCTAGCTGGGTGGAGATAGCCAGACTGGAAAATAAGCGATGTTCTAGGACCCTCCGAGATCATACATCAGCAGAACAAGAGCGGATCACACTAATAGAAATGTCCTGTTTTCCCCTGTGGTTGCTAAGGCAAACATTTTTAGCCACAGGTGTCCAGACCTTCTTAGAAATATCATTTAGATCTTGGCGAAAACGATCTCCTAAACGTAGACCGGTCTCCCCTATGTACTTCAAACCACAACGTTTGTACATAATAGCATAAATAACATTGCGTGAAGTGCAGGTGAAACCCTCCTGAACTGATAACGTGGACTTAGGGAAGGAAATCTGGCTAGCCTCGACGACAAACGGACAAGTCTTGCATCTACGACGTCCGCAACGTCTAGTACCATAAAAAGTGCCATCTGTCTTAAGGCGACTACGAACTAAAAGGTTCCTAAAGTTCTTGTCCCATCTGTAGGTCGCCAGGTTCCCCAAAAAGTTCACGTGTATCAGGTTCGGTCTGGAGGAGATGGAGATGGCGAAACAGTATGTTTTTAACTGCCAAGCTATGAGGGTTGTGCATGAGTACCAGTTTAACTATGTCCAAGCTACAGTGCAGTTTAGGAGTGAGGGCTTGTTTCCGCGACATATGGCTGATGCGGTTCCAAGATGACGAGAGAACATGTTCTGGATAGCAGCGTTGACGGAAGAAATCTAGCATGTTATGGCCTTGATCCTGGAAATCCAAATCCTCAGTACACAAACGTCGCAACCTAAGAAGCTAGGGAAAAGGAATAGAGTCCTTATATGATCTGGGATGGGAGGAAGAGTACAAGAGATAGCTGTGAGAGTCTGTAGGTTTATAGTAGACAGAAGTAGTAAGCCTGGTAGGGCCGATAGTAACGGCAATGTCGAGGAATTTAGCGGAAGTAGCAGAGACATAGGAGGTGAAAGAAATGACAGGATTGTACTCCTTAACAAAACTGATATAGTTGTTAAGATCTTCCTCTGCCATTGATGTGACTCCAATGCCGTCACTTATATAGCGTCTATAGAAGGCGGGAAAGGGGCCTCTAAAGGCTCTCAGAACCTTGCGTTCGAAGTGGCCCATGAACAGACATGCGTAGCTATGGCCCATTCTGGTACCCATGGCCACATCACTAATCTGGTCGAATTAAAGGCCATTGAATTCAAAAGAATTGAGTTGGAGGACAAGTCGTGTAAGGCGCCGAATAGTAAACGTAGAAATAGAGGAATTGCGTCTTTTGTTCAGAAATACCTTGACGGTCTGAAGTCCCTGATCATGCGGTATGGATGCCTATAAGGACACTACATCAAGGATGAAGATATGGTAGGTGTGTGAGGGTCTCAAAAGCAATGACAGCATGATTCGTGTCCTTAAGATAAGTGGGCAGACTAGTGACAAGAGGTTGATGCTGTCAAGAAAGTCAGAGATTTGCTCTGTAGGGCAGGAACAAGCGAACACTATGGGCCTTCCCGGGTTGCCTGGTTTGTGAATCTTAGGGAGTGGATAAAAGGATGGCTTCCCTAAGCAGCTGTCACGGATGTGAAGATGAGTAGCAGAAGGAAAAAGACCCGTCTTGTGGATGAGTTAGTTGATCACGTCACAAACATGGTGGTTGTTGGCCAGAGTCTGATCTAGAGGGTGAGAAGCATAAAATTCAGTGTTGCTCAGCTGGTCCATGGCCTCTTGGATATACAATTCTTTCTTCCAACAAACGATTCCCCCGCCCTTGTCTGCACTCTTGATCACGCTGTCTTGTCTGCGCTGAAGTTGTGAAAGTGCGCGCTGCTCCCCGGGGGTCAGGTTAGAGTGTCGTACACGGGGAAGGCGAAGCTTGCGGATTTCATGGAGAGTGTGATCAATGTAAAGGTCCAAGGAACGAGACGCTTCTGTTGAAAGTGTCCAAGTGGATGATTGTTTAGAGAAGCGAGAGAAAGGGTCATCATCGGAAGTGGATTGGGATGATGAAGGTTGGGACGCGTCTTGGAAATGGAACTTCAAACGTAGTCTGCGATGGAAACGGTAGGCATCTTGAAGGAGTGAGAACCAGTCAGCAGAAGGACGGAGGGGAACAAACTGTAAACCTTTCCCTACGACAGACAATTCGTCAGTCGAAAATGGAATACCAGGAGGGATACAAACCACCTTAATGGGAGCAGAAGCGGTGGCGGATTGGGGAGAGGCTGTAGAGGGACAGATAGCAGAAAGTTTCTGCTTTTTGAGAGAAGAAAGTTGCAGGTAGAATTGTCTATTGGTGGAGTGAATAATTTCTCGGATCAGGCGATAAATGAAGTAATTATCATATGTAACTTGGTGGAGACGGTCAGAGAGTTGAGCGATCTGACTATCAAAATCCGCGAGGAGTTTATTGTGCCTCTCAACAATACAACGCATACGTTAAAAAGCAGATTTGGTTTCGATAGCACAAAGACGCTGACGAATTCTAAGGTGGACAGTGCCCATTGCAGGTGAAAACTTTGAAGTAAAACCTTTAGGAATAACCTTCAGGCGAAGACAGTTGTTAAGAAAAGTAACGTGAAAGGTGAACCGCGTCTTCTTGTACGTGGCATAAGGGAGGTCAGTGATTGTGCGGGAAAGGAGAGGTGGCAAAAGACTGAAAGAGATAGTAATAAAAGACTTGCGAGATTTGGTGATGCGATTTAAAGAAGGCATGGTGACGAGAAGAGATATTGAATAACAGGGGTGTGGAGGGAGAGTAGAGGCTAGCCAAACAAGCACAGAAGGAATGAAAACGGAGATGAATGAAGAGATGATAACAGGTGAGCGAGATGAAACATATATCAGGAAAACCTACAGATTCTGAAAACGAATAATGGGATAGATAGAGGTACAGAGTCTGGAAAGAAATAGAGAGATAGATAGCACGGCACAAGTCAACGAAAACGGACAAAAATCTATGAAACAGTGTCGCAGTCAAGTAAGGGAATGTAACAGATAAAGGGGATGTCGACTGCAGTAAAACTGTTTAAATAATAAAGGTGGCTAGAGGTGTATGGTGTAGTTTTACAAAGTGGCAGAGGGAGTGAGTAACGTAAGAAAAAACGAATAGAAAGTATGAGAATGTATAAATGAAAAACATGCAAAATCCGATATTTCGACGTGAGCCTTTTTCGAGGATTACATGCACAAACGGAAAAAAAAACCAAAACATAGAACTAAACTAAGAATTTATCTTAATATGGCCTCCTTCAGGAGTAGGAAACAGAGAAATGCATGTCCATTAGAAGAAGCATAGTAACCACGCGGGGCCACCCAAAGGATAAGCCGATAGAGCCAATCGTAAAGAAGAGGTGGAGAGAGAGAGAGATAGAGAGAGAGAGGGGGGGAAACAGTTTGTTGAAGGGGGGAAGGGCAATAGAAATATAATAGCCGCTAGAGGATAAGGTGTCGGGGGGGGGGGGGAGGGGGCGAGAGATAATGAATAAAGAACATAAACACCTGCAGGGAGAAAATCTGAAACTAGTGAATAGGACAATACCCTGTAAACACCAATATGTTGCCAGAGAAGAAAAGAGGGTGGCGATAGGGAGAGGTAGCTAGGAGAAAGAAAGCAGTTTGTTTTTTTAAAGGGGGGGGGGTGGGGTGGAAAACTAAAGAAGTTACAGAAAGCTGAAGACATTGTTAATTCTAGCTGGATGGAGACAGCCAGACTGGAAAATAAGGTGATGTTCTAGGACTCTCCGAGATCGTACATCAGCAGAACAAGAGCGGATCGCACTAACAGAAATGTCCTGTTTTCCCCTGTGGTTGCTAAGGCAAAAATGTTTGGCCACAGGTGTCCAGGCCTTCTTAGAAATATCGTTAAGATGTTGGCGAAAACGATCCCTTAAGCGTAAACTGTATTCACCTAGTTCACCTTCTCCTGGCTAGGTTAACATTGTATCACTCTCTCTCCCCTCCATAGTTTCCCCACCCACCACCCCCAGTTACGACCCACTGACCACACATCACAGGTCTCCACTTGAACGGTCTCGACTTCCTACCATGCTCATTTCTGACACACAGCATTGGACAAGCCACATCTTCTTACAGTTACAGCTGAGTGCTGTATTCATTATTATTATTATTTTTTTGTAATAGCATTCATGTGAATCTATACTTTATCTCCTCTCTCTGTTTCTTCGTCCTCTATGTTTTTGTATGATTAAGGTTCACACCGAAACATCACAACTTTGTAAATCATTAAGTAATAAAGCAGCCACTATTTTTTGTTTCCTAGTTTATACATTTCATTTATCATATATTCTGTTTCAAACCAAAATATTTAAATCTTCGTGTGATGTAAACAAATTGTTCCACAGTCACTGTATGTTAACCCATAAATCAGTTTTCAGCTTTTCAGCTGAGGCTGGTCCTGTCCCTATAACCAATCATCAACTTTAGGTACCTTACCTATATCACACATTAACATTAATGTATCTTCAGCCTCAGTCACCCAGGATATGGCTCGTTTGATGCGTTTGCTCTTTGTCAACATCAGCTCCTTATGAAGAGGATAGTCCTTCATGATAGCAACCCTGATGTATATCAAGCATAAAGCGCATGGTCGCTACAGGAGTGTCCCTGGTGCAACTCAAGACCACTCTCACTGCCTCATCTGTACACGCTCTAGTCTGTTCAGCTGTGCCTTTGGCAGAATGAGTAGGCCTAGACCATTCTGCAATGATAATATCATCGGCACCTCCATCAGCCAGAACAGAGTGCGCTGTGGAAAGCCAGTTGCGGCCGTTAACCCAACTGCTCCCAATGTTTTTCTGGCCTTTTGCATTGCAATGTCAACATATTGTGCGAAGGACAAGGATCGATCAAATGTCATCTATAGATATCGCATGAAATGTATTCTCTTAATGTCTTGACACGACACTTCGCATTCAAAACTTCAAATCCTACAATCTTGTTATTTAATGAGCACTACAGGATGGTGGCTTTTTTTGACTTTATCACCCCATTGTTATCCTCACACCAGCTTGTTATCTGATCCACCTTGGTCTGTACCCTTGTGGGTAACATCCCTACACCATTCATTCTCATATCATCAGCGTAGGTCAGAGTTCGCCCCACACCGTTCCCAAGTAACAGCGCAGTGCCAGTAGAATATGCATTGAGCAGCACAGGAGACGAGAGAGACACCCGAGGCAGCCTCGTTGCAATGATTCTTTTCACGGAGGTTCATGATCTATATCTCAAGGCAACTGATCGCCTTAACAGCATTGAAGCTATTCATCGATGTAATCTTGCATCTATCCCAAACTCCATCAGAAGTGTTAACAGTATTGTATAATCCACTCTGTTGTATGCTTCCTCAAGATCAAGAGCTATGACTACAGCTTCCACTTTTCTCTGGAATCTCTCACATATAGTCGAAACCGCTTAGTGTCACATTGTCGAGGACCGTCAAAATATGGTGACATTAAGCGAGTTGACATTAAGCGGGGTCCATTACAAGGGCGTTAACTTGGATAAAAAACTTTTCTGTTCATTCGACCCATGTTATTGTCGAAAGAAATGACATTCCTCAAACGGTTCACTTGTCATCCATGCACTCTGACTGGCCTTGTAAGTGACGGGCAGGTTCTTTACGTCCTTGAGGCACCGCCGATTTCATGACTTTCCGATAACAAGGAGGGGAGTCTCTTCAGTGACAGACGTGTTACAGCACACGACAGCTGTTAAGCGATCTTTAGCTCGTTTACCAGTGGAACATCTCATAACGAAAGAACAAAGTTTTGTTCGATATCAGTTTATAAAACACGCCTGTTTCATCCATGTTAATAATGTCATCTAGGCTGTACGCATTCAAAACTTTTGGCACACGCGAAATCCAGCCAACATCAGTGTTAAATCGGGCCCCTTCACCTGATCCGATCTTGAATGTTATGTTGTGGTGTTTCTTAAAGCGCTGAAGAAAGCTGTTCGAGCACTTCCATTCAGGCATATCCATTTCTTTCGCAAAACATTCCGCAATTTCCGCCAAAACTGTACAGAACGTGTCTGCTTCAACCATTTCACAGAACACCTCAATATCCATGTAAGAACTTTCACGCCTTCGCTTACAGTCTGACCTAATTAAAGACGAATGAAAGTCTCGTTCAATTTTGTCTCGATTTTTAACAAGCCTCAAAACAAGTGAAATGTCAATTTCAGATTTATTCAGTATGTTCCTTCTCTTAACTTTTTTATCAACTTGCTTCAGAATATCCATTCTAGTGCTCAAATCCAGATCAACACTTTGCGTTTAGTAACCATTATCTATCACAACCAGAACCAGAGAGAAGTTCCCTGCTGTACTATACACAGTAGGCTATTCGCTTTGCCAACATAGCACCGCCCACGTCTTGTTAAAGAAGCAAATGACCGAAATAAGCCAGATTTTAATCACGAAAGGGCGGCCGTGATAAGCCTTTCATTCATATCACCTGTGTTCAAAATGTTGATACTGCACGTAGTCGGTGATCAAACGACCGGCCCCTTTTTTGATGAGTTGCGAAGGTGATATCGCTTTGTGAGATATTTATATCTTGATCTCGCACACTTTGTGATACAAAGCGGAGTCTTTACTTCTCCGGGTGGAAAAATATTGTGACATTAACCGATTTGTGCCAATAAGCGGGGTGATATTTATCGGAGTAAAGCCCATTAGTTACTTGTGGGAGTTTGCAGGGGATACACATTTATGTGATGATATCCGGGTACTAACATAAAACTATTTGATATTAAATGGGATCGATGTACATCATACGCCAGAATCAGTGCATTATTTGTTGTATCTCTTCCTGTATGATAACTTCCTAATGTATTTGGTATTAGACCTCTGATCTGTAGAAAGCCTGATAGTATCTTCGTTAAAATCCTCTCAATCATTTTGCCATATATATTTTGTAATGATTCGATAAACATTCAGTTTTGTATTGTCTTTACCTAATTTTGGCAAGGGAATCAAGTAACCTTGCAGCCATTTTACCTCAGTCTTCAAACTCTTGTTGTAATCTTTTGCCATCTGCTTTAATTCCATGTCGTCAGCTTCAATGAGGTGTCCATACCGGACGCCATTATAATATTGACTGGCTCTGAACTGTCATATTATTGATGAAGGTTGAAGATGATTAAGTTGTTCTTTGTTGAGTTTACTGTCTTGTATCTTCACGCACAGCCTCATTCCTGTTAGATTAGGCTTCACAAAACTTTACCACATTCGCTAGACCAGAGCAAGTCCCATGAAAAGTTCACTGAATTATTTAATTCTGACAAATACGTTCAACATGTATTGTTGATGACATCACTTGGATTGAATCACTTAATCATTTGTTCACAATCATCAAACTCTATCATATTCTACATGCAGGATTTCGTCAATGTTCTCAACTTCAAGATATTCTACTCGTGATACTAAGACGACGTTGTCAACCAGTTTCACGTCTAAATCACTGTACTCGAAGTTCCAAAAGTATCAATTCTTCTTAATTAATCACTTGAAACACATCTTCATTCTAACATTATTTCTGATTCAGTATCGTCTCGTTCTCTTTCTTGTTCTTCTGTGTTTCTCTCCCCTCCACTCTACTGTTCTTCTGTTCTTTTCTTGATCTGTGTTCCCCTTAAGCAGTTCTTATCTGATTCTCCTCTTGCATGTCTGATTCTCATGATCGTCTGTTCTTCCACCTGGTGTTCTTCTCTGCTTTGTCTACTTCTGACGACCTCCCCCCCCCCCCAACTTGTCCGCTAACCTCTGGACGTCCTCTTCTTGGGGCTCCTTCTTTCTCGTGCTCCTTTCTTTGTCGTCTGGACCGGTCTCTATTCACTGATCGTCCTTATTCCTCCGTCTTCGGGCTCTCTCCTCTTCAGCTGCCCCGTGACTTATATGTCATAAGTCCATTGTCCAGTAGGCCACGTCTCTAAATATTTAATTGGTCAGTTTACCGAGTCGTCTACTTCTTTATTTCAAAACGGTGTCTAATAGCGTCATCAGATTAGTAAGCTAAAACGTGTCATTCGTGACAGTCTGCGTCAACTCCACCTATACAATTGTCATTTATCTTATATCCTTCCCGTGCCGTTAGACGTCACATAGGGCTCGCAAAGTAGTTCGCCAATTTTTCCTGTCTTCGGCGAGTCTTTCAACCTCAACAAAGGATTTTATGCCTGTTAACTTGGCCTCTCTTAATAATGTCCTCTTCAGAGTTTCACGCGGTCTGCCCCTTTTTCTTCGGCCTGTTGTGTTCCACTTGATAGCTTGTTTTGGGATTCTCTGATCATTTCTTCTCATCAAGTGACCAACATATGTCCATCTCCTTTTCCTGATCACCCATGAGACTGGTTGTTGTTCAGCCATCTGTCTTATCTCTGCATTGTTCTTGAATTCATTCCACTTGATGCTGAGTATTTTCCTTAGGCATTTGTTTTCAAAAGAGTCTAATTTCTTTTCTATTTCTTTAGTTGTTTTCCAGCTTTCGCATGCATAAATGAGGGTGGATATTACATTTGAATTGAATAGTCTTAACTTGGTTTTTGTGCTTATAACTTTTGAATTCCATATGTTCTCAAGATTCTTGAAGATTGATGCTGCTTTTGCAATTCTGATCCTAACTTCCTTTCTAGTGTCACCATCCTGGTCTATGTAGCTGCCAAGGTATGCAAATTGATTGACTTCTTCAATATCTGTCCCTTCTATGTGTATTTTTCCATTTTGATTGATGGGTCATTTACCTAAGTCATTATCTTGCTCTTTCATGCTGGGGGTTTTATTGTGCCCTCGCTTTTCATTGTGTCTGCCTTTTCTTTTCGTCTTTTCTATTCTGTTTACTTGTGTCAGAGTTCAGTCATACTAGTATCATGGAAATTTGTTTTCTACCTTGCTCTAATTTTCCTGTTTACTTTTTCTACTGCTGTTAGATGTTGCTATTATGTGTACAATATATTCATAATCATATTCATTATCAAAACCCTAACCACATTCATAATCATATTTATTATCAATTTCATAATCCCATTCGTAATAATATTCATAATCATATTGATTAATAATAATAATAATAATAATAATAATATAATCATTACTTACAAGTCCATGCAACACCTTTAGGACTGGATGCATCATTTTTGGCAGACTTAACTGTCTGCCTTACCTGCTCCACTTCTATTTCTGTTTGTACAAATTTGATATTGTTTTTCTCGTCATTATACGCTCCGCGTCTCTGAGCAGCAGAAGTGGTTGGGGCTTTTGTTGTCTACCACAATGGAAGAGTAGTGGCACAGGTTCGGGAGCCTTTGAAGTCAGCACATCAAGGATGTGAATGGAAACTGAGTCTGTGTCGGCAGCAATGGAATGGATAGTTGTCCATGATGTAGTTCATGCCATCATTGTGACGGATTAGAGTATGCTTTGTGAGACTGAGAAAAAAAAACAAAAACATTGTTTCGAAAAGAATGGGTTCATCTATTAATTAAGCTTCTCAACTGTGAGGATGAGGAGTCTAACGTGGCATTATTCTCCAGTGTATGTAGGAGTACATGACAATGACGTGGCAGATAAACTTGTTGGACATGCTAAAATAAATAGCTGACTGAGAATGGACAAAGGAGACATTCCTAAAGCCGTATCGGAAAGACTAATGAAAAACGAAGACCAGGAATGGAATAACAATGTAATTGTGAAGCGATTGCTGGAGCTAGGACAGATTAAAGATGCTGGTAGGAAATATGAAGTGTGTGGCATCCTAAAGAACTAACACTTTTACGGAAATCTGCGGAATTTCTGTGTCACGACCTCGTTTCTTTCTGGATGTCACGATCCCTCGTGTCTAAAGAATAGTTACTAATGACTATGTTTACAAAATACCTTTTATTGGAGGTGCTAGTAGCGCAGTTAGTTAGTACGCTGTTCTCTCGTGACTAGACGACTGCTTGTCCTATCGGAGTCCGTGTTCGAATCCCAGGTAATTCTCTTGTGATTTTTCTTTCTCTCACGTCTCACTAAAATGTTTTGTCTACGATTTTTTCTAGGTCTAATCCTACAAAACTGTGTTCTATAAAATTAAATGGAACTATTCTAAAGCAGTTGCAGAAATTCAAATACATTGTAGCAGATGGGAATTATTCAGTCAATTAAAGGATGGGAGGCTACAGCAGATTTTGCCTACACATCACTGCATTCATGCAGATTCAGCATAGTGCTTGGTACATAAATCAACTATCACAACCCACATTCAAACATGACAAAGTGAAGTTTTGCTCTTTGGAATTTTATGGAATTTTTTTCTTTCTTTTGAGTCTTTAATCCGTGGTTGGTTGAATCCATGGATGTGGACCTCATGAATACAGAGGGGGTGACTTTATATTTTGACTTTAAGATGGAGTATGTCCTGTTATATGGTTGGAGACATGAGTGATGACTAAGACAATACAATGGAAAATGCAAACGTTCATGAGAGAATTTTCTAAACATTAAATGACAGGACAAGACAAGGAATGAGGAGATATAGGAAATAGCAGGACAAGAGTCTATGAACCTACAAATCATGTTCAGAAAATGGAGGTTGATTAGTCACAAACTGAGGAAACTGAAAACAGCATAACAAAGCAGGCACTGACATGAAACCCCAAGGATAATAGAAATAAAGGAAGGACCAGAACTAGAGAGGGGACATAGGACACACATGGAAGGAAGTAGAGAGCAAATCCAAGAACAGGGATGACTGTGGAAACTTTGTCTGTGGCCTATACTCTTAAGGGAATGGCAAGCAGGATGATAATATGAAAGACAGTCTTGTTTCTTTGCTGTGATATCAATCCAAAAGACTGGAGACATTTTGTAGTCTCAACTAAGTTAACCTTGAAAGCTGTTTTGGTACACAACAGAAATTCACTGCTATCTGTTCTTGTAGGTCACACTGTGCACATGAAAGAGACTGTAAAAAGTTTGAAAATGGTTTTCCAACAAATTAGATATGAAGACCATCAGTGGCAGATTTGAGGGGGTCTCTTGTTCACAACTTCCTGGGAAATTGAAGATCTCAAAATTATGTTGTGACTGTTAATGAACTTGTGACAGCATACTCACAATTATGTTGCATATGTCACTCAAGATCCACCCCCTGAAGTCTCATCTTGACTTCTCTACTTTATGTTGTCATTCAGTGAATGATGAACATGGGGAGCAGTTCCATCAAGACATTGAATCAATAGAAAGGAGGTACCAGGGCAAGTGGAACACATCTATGCTTGCTTACTACTTTTGGAACATCACAAGAGATGCCACAGATGCAAAATACAAAAATAAAATAATAAACAAGGAAATTGTGTTATATTTAATCCTCCTACAAGAATTATTGACACTAGTATTTAGTTCTCATACAAACTTTGAATATTACATGTATCAAAGATTCATCATCATCATCATCAGGTGCCATGCCGACTGGCGTTGCCTGTTATACTTCTCCAGAGTACACTATCCTTCATGCAGGCTATCCTCTCACACCATCCCGTCAGACTGTCCAGTATCATTTCTCTTGGTCTTCCTCTTGATCTTCTTCCTTCTGTTTTTCCTGTTGTTATAATATTTTCAATGCCCCCTCTTCTCATTGCATGTCATATGAAAGTACATTGTCTCTCTCTTATTTTTTTTTTTTTTTGACAATATTTTTTTATCTCTCCAGCTCTTCTCATACATTCTTCATTAGTTATTTTTGCTGTCCAGTGGATTCGCAACATTTTTCTAATAAACCACATTTCTGCTGCTTCCAATGATTTTTGTGCAGACCTGCTTGTTGTCCATGATTCATTTCCATATACCAAGATAGGTTCAGTATAGCTTTTTAGGACTTGTTTTCTAACATTCATTGATAAGGATGTGTTGGATAATATGTTTCTCATTCTCTGAAATGCAGTCTTTGCTTGGACTGTTCTGTACCTAATTTCTGTTCTGCATTTCCCATCTGAAGTTATTACTGCTCCAAGGTATTTGAATTTCTGCTTTAGAATAGTTCCATTTAATTTTATACTGCACGTTGGTTGATTCTGTTTCTTAGATGTAACCATAGTCTCTGTCTTTTTGATGTTCAAAGTAAGGCCTTTCTGTTCACTGTCTTTGGCCACTTTATCCAAGAGATTTTGTAGGTCTTGTCGGTTCTCAGCTATCAGTACTGTGTCGTCAGCATACTGAAGGTTGTTAATATTGTATCCTCCAATTTTTATACCTGGTTCGGTGATGATCGTTCTTAGAATATTCTCACTGTACAGAGAAAAAAGGTCTGGAGATAGTACACATCCATGTCACACTCTTGTCTTATAGGTTGATATTTTCCAGTTCTATTGTCAACTCGAACTGCTGCTTCTTGCTGCCAGTATAGATGTTTTACAATCCTCATGTCTTTGCCGTCTATATTGATGTCTTCAAGCATTTTAATAATTTCGTTATGCTTCACCTTGTCAAATGGCTTGGTGTAATCAATGAAGCATAAGTAGAGATCTTTCTGTACATCTAAAGCTCTTTCTGTTAGTGTTCATAAAGCATAAACTGTTTATCTGCTATTTCCATTTTTATCTTTTTCCTTGTTCTTCTCATAATGATTCTCAGAAGTAGTTTCGTTATGTGATGTGAGAGGCTGATAGTATGGTGGTCATCACATTCCTTTGCACCTGGTTTCTTTGGTAGTGCTATAAACATGGATTTAAGCAAGTCACTGGGCATATAACCACTGTTGTAAATGTCATTCAGTAACTTGGTTATTATTTTTATTCCTGTCTCCTCTAGCACCTCCATTTCTTCTATTGTTATATTATCAGGCCCAGTCGTTTTTCATTTCTTCATGTGTTTGATGGCATCTATTATTTCATTTTCAAGTATTGGTTGGCCATCACAGTTTTCAGTATCTGGTGTTAATTCTTGTCTTTCTCTTCCATATAGCTCACCGATGTACTCTGTCCACCTGTCCACAATGTCTTCTTTTCCCATTAACATTTTACTTTCTTTTGATTTCAGGCATCCTGTGGTATATTTTGTTTTCCTGCCTGTGACATCACTAACTCATTTGTGCATGTTTTTGCTGTCTTTATTATGAGAATCCTCTGTCTGCACTGTTCATTTAACCACACTTCCTTCGCTTCTCTGCATTTGCATCTTATTTCTTTATTTATCTTGCTATATTTTTCCTCATTATTTTTACTCCTCCTTCTCTTGTCCATCAGTCCTAAGATGTCGTCTGTCATCCATTTATTTTTAGGGGCTTCTTTTTTCAGTGGTATTATTTCCTTAACAGTTTGGTGGATGGAATCTCTTAACATTGCCCATTGTTCATCTATACTATTTATCTTTGCTATTGCATTGTATCTATTTGTTATAATAACTTTGTATTGTTCTCGTAGTTCTTGGTCATTTTTAAGGAGTTCTGTATTCAGTTTGATGTTTCTCACTTTTCTGCATGCTTTCTTTAGCTTTATTCTAATTTTTCCATAGAGTGGATCATGGTCACTATTGCAGTCAGCTCCTGGCATGGTTTTTATTGTCAGTAATGCATTGCGGAATTGTTTGTTGATTAATATGTAGTCTATCTGGTTAAAAGTCTTTTTGTCTGGGCTGCACCACGTTGCTAGTCTTCGGGGATGTTGTTTAAACCAGGTGTTTCCTACAACCATGCTATGTATTCTTGCCTATTCTATTAATTTACAACCTCTGTCATTCCTCTCCCCCAGTCCATAGTCACCAATGATGTCTGAAGTTCTTCCTTTACCAACTTTGGCATTAAAACTCCCATGACTATAGTAACTTCATGTGACTTTGTGTGTTTTAGGGCTGTCATTATAAAATAGCTGTACGTCTTCTTCAGAACTTTCAGATGTTGGAGCGTATGCTTGTATAATATTTATGTTTATTGGTTGTCCTTTCAGTTGGGCTAGCAGGACTTGGTCCGAGATGTTTAGATATCCTACAATTGTCCTTGCTGTTTGTTCTTCAAACATTATTCGTACTCCTCATTCATGTTTCTCACTTCCTAAATATATTATTGTATATTTATCAGATTTTATCTTTCCTGCACCTGTCCTTCTAACTTCATTCATTCCTAATATGTTGATCTTCATCCTTTCCATTTCCATCTTTACATTTTCTAATTTTCCAGCCTGGAATAAAGTTCTAACATTCCATGTTGCTATTTTGAACTTGTTAGTTTTGCCACCAGTAGCTTGATGACGATCTGGCCTCACCTGTGGCTCGTGAGCTGACCTACCGGATGAGGCTGTTCCAGAGGAACATCCATTAATGTTGTTCATGACAAATCTATTGATATGAATAAGCATAAATGTTCTTGGGAGCTACAACAGTGGTTTCTCATTGACTTCTGCCAGTTTGTGTACGGACTCTCTCCGCTAGCCTTTGGACTCCTTGTCCTACTTGCAAGGCAGCGGGAGTGAGAGGTTTTAAGGCGCCTCTTACCCAGCTGGTATTCCCTTCATTGAGCACCTGAGGCACTTCATAGGAGTAGTAAAGCCACCTACTACCCCACCTCGCTCTCTGAGTCTACCACCAGTTGGTCCACGCCTGCTTATTTGGGTAAATCCTTATTCACAGGAATCCTCTGTATCTGAGAATAGAGTTAATAAACATTTTCTGATGTGATTCTGTTTTTTTTCTCATCCCATTTTATGGCTCATTTTATAAAGAAAGTTTGTGTTTTTGTTGTGCAGTGTACTTTATGTTTACTAATGCTCTTAGTAAGATGAAATAACAGCTGAAATGTTAAAAGCTATCAACAGTGACAACATGAGTCAACTATAGAGAATGTTCAGTAAAGTTTGGAAAGAAGAAAAGATCTCTTCTAAATGGAAGAAAGTATTCATTGTTAAAAGACCCCAAAAAAGGCAACCATAGCAATTGCAGTAACTGAAGAGTAATAACCTTACTATCAGTTGTGTCCAAAGTATTTTGCAGAATTATTCTGAATAGAATTCAAGATATAGTGGATGCTGCAATGAGAGAAGAACAAGCAGGATTTTGAAAAGCGAGAAGCTGTCTCAACCAGATCTTTACTCTAAGAATAATATTTGAAGAACATATTGAAAAGCAAAGATCATTTATCCTGAACTTCATACACTTTAAAAAGGCATTTGATAACATACACATAGAATCATTATGGAGAATTTGAAGAATATATGGAATACCATCTAAGATTGGCAGCATCATTAGAGACCTCTACAGTGGATATGTTTGTGCAGTCAACACAGAAGTGGGAGTGAGTGAATGGTTCCAGATTGAAACAGTGTGAAACAAGGATGTATATTATCTCCCTTGCTGTTTTGAATTGCCATAGACTTTGTAATGAAAAAAGCGCTGCACATGTAAAACGGGCATTGATTTGGTACATGAGTTGGGTCATAACTCTTATCAGTGATAATGTGAAATCAGTGCAAATAAAAACAGGTACCCAGTCTTCAATGGCTAGTAAAATAGGACTTGAAATTAACAAGGATAAAATACCCTGTCTTCAATGGCTAGTGAAGTAGGACTTGAAATTATATATGAAGTAGGACTTGAAATTAACAAGGATAAAACAAAAATAATGAAACTTCTCATTAACTACAAAGGACAATTATGTAAATGAAACAGCTGTTGAAGAAGGAACACATAATTAGTGTATAAGTATAGAACTATACATGAAGCTCTCTATTAAAGCTGCGATACCAAAAAATGCATTACGCTGAAATGTCACAACTTTGTGCTTGTTAAGTAATAAAGCTGTTCCTATTGTTGAAGAAGTAAACCATTTTGCATATCTCGGCAGCTACATAGACCAGAATGGCGACACCAGAAAGGTAGTTAGAATTTGAATTGCAAAAGCAGCATCGGCCTTTGAGAATCTTGAGAATATATGGCATTCAAAAGTTATAAGCACAAAATCCAAGTTAAGATTATTCAATTCAAATGTAATATCCACCCTCATTTATGCATGTGAAAACTGGAAAGCAACTAAAGAAATAGACAACAAAATTAGACTCTTTCGAAAACATATACCTAAGGAAAATACTTGGCATCAAGTGGAACGTATTCAAGAACAATGCAGAGATAAAACAGATGAGCAAACAACAACCTGTCTTATGGGTGATTAGAAAAAGAAGACAGACATATGTCGGTCAAGTGATGAGAAGAAATATCAGGGGATCCCCAGACAAGTTATCAAATGGAACACAACAGGCTGAAGAAAAAGAGGTCTACCACGTGAAACTCTAAAGAGGACATTGTTAAGAGAGGCCAGTTCAGTCAGCATAACATCCCTTGATGAGATTGAAAAACTCGCAAAGACAAGAAATCTTGGCGAACTACCATACGGGCCCTATTTGTTTAGTGGTACATGAAGGATGTAAGATGTAAGGATGCTCTTTTCTTTTTATTTTTACAATGACTAGCTGCAGTTTCAACGTGTGTTTGTTCAAAAAGGAAATAATTTATGTTAATTTTAAATTATTATGTTTGTTCCTGTTTATTGATATTGCTTCAGATGTATCCTTGAAATTGTCATGAAGATTGTACCGCTTTACAGGCCAAGGATGTGGAGTTGAACATAAAAATGGAAAAACAAGAGGAGCCTAATTTAAGTGCATCACTCGAAGGTAAAAAATTGTATTTGTTTTGTTCACTAGTGATGTGTGGTTGTGTGTGGCAATAGATTAATAACATAATTTTGTTTTGTTTATGCTCTGTTCATAGGTGACATGTAGTGGTAACCTGCAGTTTTATTATTCACTAGTAAGAAGTAGTTAGTTCTGGTAGTTGCTGAATTTACTTGTAACATATTGTGGTGTGTGGGAGTTGATTTATTCTCTGGTGACATGTAATAGGTTGTGGTAATTCTTTTATTCAGCAGTGACATGTAGAGGTAATTTTTAGTTGCAATATTCACTGATGGCATACAGTGGTATTTTGTTCTTGTTTTAGTCACTAATGATATGTAGTCACATTTTGTAACAGATGTATGTAGTGGTGCCATGTAATCACATATTGCTGTAATTTTATTCAGTGATGACATGTAATCACATATTGCCATAATTTTATTCACTTGTGGCATATAATCACATATTGCTGTAGTTGTATTAACTGGTGACATGTAATCACATATTGCTGTAGTTGTGTTCACTGGTGACATGTAATCACATGTTGCCATAGTTGTCTTAACTGGTGACATGTAATCTCATTTTGCCATAATTGTCTTCACTGGTGACATGTAATCACATGTTACTGTAGTTGTATTCACTAGTGACATGTAATCTCATGTTGCCATAGTTGTATTCATAAGTGACGTGTAATCACATGTTGCTGTAGTTGTATTCACTGATGATATGTAATCTCATGTTGCCATAGTTGTATTTACTAATGACATGAAGTCACAGGTTGTTGTAGTTTTATTCACAGTTCAAATGTTGTACATGTTGCTAAACAATATCCTTTTACTGTATTTTATATTATAGTGTAGATTGCATTGCTTAATAGCCTAATACATTAGCCCATAACAGAAGAAACAATGAAATAATATAGATTTTGAGCACCTAAGTAACAGAATGTTTAGTTTACTCTAGCAACAGGGAATGTAATCAGAACAGTTATCTCAATCCACAAATGCATCCACCCTCATTTCAGCAAAATAGTTTACTCTATTTGAAAAATAGGAAGTGCCCCCTGTATTATTAAAACTTACATGAAGAACTGGCAAGCTTTAGGGTCAGCCCACCACTCTTGCTGTCTAAGCTCTGCATGCAAGTTTATTGATTTTCAAGTGCTGTTTGCTGGCAGTATCTTCGAACTGAGCCAGCAAGTCTTACTGTGCATGTTACTTGTGTGAGCTTTGTGAGGGTATGTCAAGTTCCAAGCTGACAGTTTCACCTATTTCTGACAAGCTGACCTTTTCCTGACCAGAGTTGAGCTATTCTTATCCAGACATAAACAAATTAACAACTTTAGGCTAACTTTTGTCATGTTATTTTCTTTGATTCATTGGTTCTAAAAATATGGAGCCAGTATGCTACATTTGTTTTTCTGGAGAAATTATATCTCCACAACAGCAGTGTTACCCACAGTAAGGAGGGGGAGAATTACACACATTAAGGAGGGGGAGAATTACACATAGTAAGAAGAGGAACATTACACATAGTAAGAAGGGGGAGAATTACACATAGTAAGGAGGGGGAGAATTACACATAGTAAGAAGAGGAAATTACACATAGTAAGAAGGGGGAGAATTACACATAGTAAGGAGGGGGAGAATTACACATAGTAAGGAGGGGGAAATTTACACATAGTAAGGAGGGGGAAATTTACACATAGTAAGGAGGGGGAAATTTACACATAGTAAGGAGGGGGAAATTTACACATAGTAAGGAGGGGGAACATTACACATAGTAAGGAGGGGGAGAATTACACATAGTAAGAAGGGGGAGAATTACACATAGTAAGAAGGGGGAGAATTACACATAGTAAGGAGGGGGAGAATTACACATAGTAAGGAGGGGGAGAATTACACATAGTAAGGAGGGGGAGAATTACACATAGTAAGAAGGAGGAGCCATTGCTTTCGTAGTATTTTAATTTCCACACACATAATTTATTGAGATTTTAAAGGAGCCGTCAGTTTTGAAAATTCTTCATGGGCTACCTTTTGACAGTTTCTAACCATTCTGTTTTTTTTATTGTTTCATCTATTCTTCTTGTCTTTTCTTCCCTCATGGTTCAGTACCATTCTGTCTCATCAGTTTTATCTTGTCCAGTGTCTTGTCTTCTTCCTCATATACTTTTTGGTTTTGAGTGATCAAATAGACATATTGATATGGCTCAGTGATTTGCTTCATATAATGGGATATTTAATGCTTCTCTAATTTCCTCTCTCCATCTCCTATTCCTCTGTTACCTACAAATCTTAATGTAGATGTTTTCTGTGATATACTGTCTGGTGGTGACTGTGTAACATGGCCAAACCATTTGACTTGTTTTTGGATATAGTGTAATACTGATGTTACTCCAACCTTTGCCCTGATGGTGTCATTTCTTATTTGGTCTCTTCTTGTTACATTTAGTATTTGCCAATTTTCCAAGAAGAGCCCATGCTGTATGTTATTTGTGACTGTTTGCCACAAAGAACTCACCAAGAAAAAGGACATGCCATCAGAGCTGGTCTTCTCTGGCCAGCACATACAACAGAGTGTTCTGGGTCCTCACTCAGAAATTCAACTCTGTCCTGGAAGACTTGTGTGAGCAAATGCACTGGGTCACTGTCTTTCACCGCAAGAAAATTTATAAGAAAATGATGTGATTCCCACTAGGGAAGAAAGCACTATAGTCCATCATCAGCTTGCAAAGACAGAATATGCAAAGCTATTGCTAAAGACCAATCAGAAGCAGCTTATAAGGTCTTGACATGGTGTTAGGCAAACCATATTATATTTTAATCCCTCGTTGTTGGGAGTACATGAATTTATTAGACGGTGGCTGGCCATAGTCAGTACACTGTTAGACACCTTGTATCACATGATGGATTGCAACAAAATCATTGGGTTGCCATAGTCAGTACATTGTTAAACACCTTGTATCACATGATGGATTGCAACAAAATCATTGGCTGGCCATAGTCAGTACACTGTTAAACACTTTGTATCACATGATGGATTGCAACAAAATCATTGAGAAACTTCCAGCTGATCCTGCAGCAGAGCTGCAAGCTAATACAGTTGAAATGGTATGTCAAACGCAGGACATAACATGCATAAGAGAGAGCTGATAGCACTAGCCACGTAGGGGGCTGGCAGGACAGTACGTTGGCAGGACCGGGACACCTGACCAGATTGATATCGTAAGTGATGACGATATTGAAAAGCTGTATACCTGGAACGAGGTGCGACTGGGTCCGGCCATGATGAAGACTTAGGCAGGCTGCGGTACAGCTGTATGCAGGAGCAGTCAGGATGCTCTGTCAGTCCCACCTGAAAACCAGCCAAAGCTGGCTGCTGATCTGGAGGCTGACCTGTTCATCATCAGTGCATTGTGCAGTGCTACTTGTGAGCTGTACCGCCATTATGGCATGTTCTTAGCTCCGCTCACAGCAGCTTTGACCACAGCTAAGTATTGCTAATTTAGACACTTGCCTGTACAAGTAGATAAGATGTCAGGAGAGATGGCAATGCTGGAAGAGACGCTGGAATAAAAAAAGACCCAAGAAAGTGGGTGTGGGGAGAGCTAGGGCTGCCAGCAGAAAAGCTATGGCTTCTGTCTCAGACAGTGATGCTGGCAGCAAGACAACCTGTGACAAACGTCATGTCAGCACAGGTCAACCGGGCTCCTTGGATTGCTGGTGGAGTTGCTTTGCCATGCATTATTTTGTATCAGCAGAACAAAGTCATCGCAGGCAACAGCACACTGGATAATAACACCACAGGTCCCATTTCACTTAAACAGATCCACCTGACCCCTTTCATATGCTATGACTGATGGAAAGATGCCTGCCAAAAAAGTGATTGCCTAGGTCTGCATTAATAGACCCCATTTCATTTAAACAGAGTCCCTCACCCTATCAATATACAATGATCACCCCAGTTACTGATGGAAAGATGATGGTCAGTGCGCTGTACCATGGCATGGTTGTCACCAGCCTTGTCTGTGGCTATGCCAACCTGACAAAAGTGAACCTATGCAGCTCTCCCCCCAGGTTTGAGTTTACAGTCCACAGTTTAGGCTTGGGCATTGTTAGTGGTCACAAAAGACATGCTTATTAAACATAACATCCCCCCCCCCCCATATTATGTAGTAACAGCATCATTTGCTTTCATGGTGGGGGCTACAATCCTCAATGCTCTGGTGTTATCGGGTAATAGTTATCTATTCTCAGAGCATACTGACCCTCATGGAGATCCTGGTGTAGAACAAAGGCAACACAATGAAACTATGGAACAGTTTCAGACTTCACAAGCAGAATTGTCACAGAATAGAACTGAGCACATTGCCATCTATCACCTCATGGGCATAGTGAATGGATAGTTCCACATCATTTTAAGACAAGCTCCTCCAGGTCAGGTCAGCCATTGGTGACAGTAAGCCTGGGGATGGTTACAAGGCAGTTTTGTGATGGGTATATTCTGATGGTACTGAACAGGAGTTGCTGGGTCAGGTCACAGACTTTTTGATGGCTAATCAAGATGAGGTCCCCCAGCTCCACACTTCAATAGATCTGTGCTATCCCATGCAGCTAGGGAGAGCCTTTTACATCTCCTGGCATTGCACTTTGTTGATCTTGAGGCTAATACTCTTTTTCAGGACCTTCCGGCTTCATCTTTGGCCCATGGTCTACGTCAACCTGCTCATAGTTGTCTGGCTCCTGTTGTAACCACTTGTGCAGCATCTCACCCACAGTCGGACATCCACTCATTCTGGCCACTCCATCAGAAAAGAGTGTGGTATGTCTACCTGGTTAGTCACAAGTCTTCATATCAGTATTTTACCACTGGCCTTGCTGCCCTAAGTAAACTTGCCTGAGATACTGCATCCATGGTCATAGTCTTCTGGAAGCTAGATCTTATGAACCTTGAGGATTTTCAGGAACCTGTCTCAACCAGAAAGCCAAGTAGCAGGGCTGGGTGAAATGCTTTCTGAACTAGGTAGAAATGACTGAGTGACGGCTGGGGAGAAATTTCCATTCTTGAACCTCACAGATTCTGTGCTGATATCTTGGGGGAGGGGCCATTAATTGAAACACAAGTCATGTGGTGAGTCTGCTCCAGATATGACTTGGCCTTGCCTTCCCCCAGAAAGCTGGCTGGGTAGCAGGCTTTCATATCGATGCTGACAGTGTCTTGCATGTCACGAGTTCCAGAGGCCATCATGGCTGTATTCCGCACAGGCCTTTCTGAATGTCATCAAGGAGGCTAGCTGGGGTCAGCTTCCAGTCATTGCGCTCTTTGAAAAGAAAGCCTGGTCAACAAGGGCTCATTGCCCAAGATTCTGCAGGCTTCCTGGCGCTTTTGATGGACCTCCTGGGTGCTATTAGAACGGCAGTGTTGGAGCACAAACTGGTTGACACTGAGTCATTTGTTCATAGCATCGCAACTGCCTTCAAAGAGGCAGAGAGCAATTGGCTCATCCTTGGTTGTTTGATGAATTGCTTCCCACGTGTCACCATCATAGATGTGGACTTGTCTAGACTGCGGGAAGGGGAGATCTTTGAACTAAGCGTGGCCATGGTGGATGATCAGCTCAATATTGTGGTGTTCTCTCTGGTATTTGCTGCTGTTGTAAATTTCACATCATGCATTGGGGCCAGGTTAGTAGGATCCAGATGTCTGAGAGGGTAGAGACTGTAGAGCATTGCCATAGCAGGACAGCCAACATTGTAAAAGAATTTGTCAATGCCAGTCAGAAAATTGGGTGTGGTGGTTCAGCTTATCTCAGCAACACCCTGCCCTCTCTTTCTTTCAGCTGTGACCAGATCGAATTTTCCCAATCATCCTCATTCCTGCCATTGAGGTATTTAGCTTTCAAGATAAAATCATCTTCCAAAATGGCTGTAAGTAGCCATGCAGCACTCACATCTGTCACACTAGGGTCAAAGGTCATTTGACCAGCCCTAGCATAAATGCCATCAGCAATCTCAATGCCACCAATGTCTAGCGGGTCTTCTACTTCAACCCTTCATGTAGAGAAGATGCCATGGCACCATCAGCTTCAAACTCTTCTTTGGCATCATTCAAGATCTTGACCCACAGTTCATCAGCTGGTAGCTGGACCAGGGAAAGGACCTGGGAGTCCAAGTCAAGAAATAGTACATGCAGTGCAGAAGTAAGTTAGTTCTTCGAGTATCTTATTGATAAGATCATACTGCATAAATACGAGAGGAAGTCACTAAGTAACTCGCAAATGCCTGTTACAAAAAAAACTAAATGCGACAGTAATTTGAAAACTTAATTTTTGAACCTACATTATTCCCCTATTTCTCAATGTAATCACCACCAACATTGATACATCTGTCCCATGTGTAATCAGTGATGCAATACCCATGGCGTAAACATTGATAGTTCAGTTTCTGAACCATTTTTTTACTTCTGTTTCCACCTCATCGTCACTCGAGAATCTTCTCCCGACAAGGTGGTTTTTCAGTGGACAAACAGGTGAAAATCACTTGGAGCTAAGTCAGGACTATAGATGTTCAAGAACTTCCCAACCCAACTGGCTAATTTCCTCTTGGGTTAAATGAGCCATATGTGGTCTGGCATTGTCATGAAGGAGAAGCACACCTCTAGTCAGCAGACCAGGACGGTTTATTCTAATTGCATCCCGTAGCATAGACAGAACTTCACAGTATGATACAGAATTCACACTGTCATCATACTTCTGGGGTTAACAACGCTCCTTGATAATCCCAGAACACTGTCAGCATAACCTTTCCCGCAGAAGGTGTAATCTTGAATTTTTTTTGTGCATGGCTATGACTGGTGTTTCCATTGCATTGAGGCACGTTTTGATTCGGGTTGGTAGTGGTGCACCCAGGATTTGTCTCCAGTAATAATCCTTTGGAGCATAATGACAGAGATGCTGCAATAACAAACCAACTCGGTTCATTTTGTGTTCATCATTCAGATCTGGGTACCTAACATGAGCAAACTTTCAGAAAATTCAATTGCTCGTGCCTTATTCTGTAGGCTACACCATGTGAACATCCGATTGCACTTGCTGCACTATCTATTGTTACTTGTCTATCAGCTCTGGTAATCTAATTCACATGTTGCAAGTCGCTTTTGTTGCAGTCTGAACAGGACGGCCAGTTCGGACTTTGTCAACAATTTTGGTGCGTCCCTGAGAAAATTCTTTTACCCAGTTATAGACTGCTTTATGTGATAAACACTTTTCAGTATAAACTGTAATCTTTTCCTTATGAATGTCCTCAACTGAATGTCCTTTAGCTCACAAAAATTGCACTACACTTCTTTGTTCTTCTTTGGTACACACTAACAGTTGGGTAGCCATTTCGTTATTGCATTTTGCATGCGCACGTAACTCCCAGCGCCCCCTACATACAACCATTATAAAGTTGGATGATGGTACTATCTAAGAATATATTTAAATACTACCTGATAACTGCCACTGATAAAATATTTCAATTTGCGTGTTACTTAGTGACTTCCCCTCATAATATATCTCTTACAAAAAAATTAATGGATACACTCTACAGAAAAGTGTCTCAAAAATAAAATTCAGACGAGGGTTATTGCAGCCAGGCACTGAAACTCATCCTCAAAGGCCCATTACTTTTGATACCAGTACTTGGCCTTCTAGCTAAAATATCCACAACATAGGTATACAGATACTTTGTTAGTTACCCCAACACTGCAAACACAGTAAGGCTTGTACACGATCCTTCTGGCAGTCAGGCTAGATGGATATAACAGTACTCTTTGATACAGCACCAGCCACAGAGTTTTGTAGAGCTCAAGTAAGCCACTTACATGTGTCTTTACCCACCCCCATTATGCCTCCAGTTAGATATGCCCCATGACAATGGATACATTAAAAAGGAAACCCCGTTCCTGAAGATTCATCAACATTCACATAACACAGAGGTGGAGGCTATATGATGAGAGTCCTGATAGAAGTTGGAATGGAGATAGCCATGTTTGAGATGCACACGACACTCAAACCTACGATACCACTCATGATGGAGTGGAGCACAATCATGTGAACATTGCAGGATGTGATGGGGCTGCCATTGTAGAACAGGGGTTCACCCAACGTTGTTTTCCTTCAACATCTGTATAGCTTTTCGTGAAGTCATGAAACTTAGACTTTGGCATTCCCATATCTTTGTCTCCATGTTGCTGTTTGGGTTTCTTGGTATATTTCCAGAAGATAGTTTACCATTGGTTTCCTTCTGGACAGTAACTGTACTAGTCAGTGATTGTAGCCATTGTCCCTACATATAGATCATCTGCCTACCATCATAGAACAATGACCATAACCAACATTATCTGTCAGCTGCTCTCCTATTCCATCCACCACCTGCTCCCATGGCTTCACGTCACCCTGATTGGGAGGGCTATACAGGTACTCCACCTTGCCCAAGGGTGTCCCATAGACTGACGGAGGTAAGGAGGTGTCTTACTTTTCCATTGATAGGGGATACCCCTACCCCACTAAGCATGGAGATACAATGAGGGGAATTAAAAGGACATCTATCACCATTTAGAAAGTAAAACAACTAAAGAATCTGTGGAAAGGAACAGACAGAACTGCAAAACTGAACTACAAAAATAAGATTTTTAAGGGCATGCATCTTTCCCATTGCAACATATGCCTGTGAGACCTGGACATGTAACAAAACAGGTGAGAAACACATAAATGCCTTTGAATTTAAATGCTACAGAAGAGTTCTTCAAATATCATGGACACAAAAAAGAACAAATATATCCATACTACAAGAACTTAATATTGAAGAAGGCTGGCTAGTAAAGAGGATTAAAGAGAGAACTTAAATATTTTGGACACATTAAACATCATGATAATCTAGAGAAGACCATCTTGGAAGGGTACATAATGGGAAAAAGAAAGAAGAAGACCAAGGCAAAGATGGCTGCAAGACATCGTTGATGATCTGCAAATGGATACAGCAGGCCATATTGCTCACAACTGAGAGCCCTACATGAGAGCTGTTAGGGAGGCAAAGTTCCTCGAGGGACATGCAGATGAATTAATGAATGAATATCTTTGTCACACTTCATACCCATTTGACTTACTGGATTTGCCAGCGTCACCTCAGGGGTGATCTCTGCATGGGAGGAGACATGAGTCTGCATCTTCAAGACAACTAGGTATTAGGGACCTCAATAGCAGACAGCAAGTTGGTCTTGGTCCATTTATTTATTGAGATTATGCATCCATCATCAAGTTATGCATGCATCTCAGTGTTGAAGAATTCATCGAAATAGGAATTCATCTTGTAGTACTCTGAGATCTGGGGATTCCTGGTTATCAGTTTCCACCTGCACCTTTACTTCTGTATGTTAACAGTGAGGTGGCGGTCGTGCACCTTGAGAGGGGCTACCTGTTCTGTATGCTTCTCTTCTGTGAAGCATACCACCAAGCCACCTTTCCTAATATTAGCTGTACACCATAGTCCCAAGTGCCTGGTGCAAACTGGGTTCTCAGTTGAGAAGACCTTGGCAAGAGGATTTTCACTGCTAGCAGCCCTGGCCACCTTAAAAGCAGTGACTTCAGAACGACCAAAGGTGATGTTATTTGCCATTATAAAAAGATGTATACTCTGTGGTAAGCATACCTCTAATAGAAAAGAAACCCAGAGGTTGACCCCACACCTATAATAGGAGAGCCTGAGTTGGCAAGGGTGTTGGCCAGCCCTACGCCTCTCCAATATTCATGTCTCTGTTTGAATAATATAGATGTGGGGGTTCTATTTATCAAATAGAGTAGAGTTTTCTGTGAAATCAGGGAGGTGGGGGCTTTTGGGAACAGAGATAACCAATGTGATCACACCCCCTGCTGCTACTCTGATGCTGACGGTTGAGGGTTTTCTCTGAGATATCCCAGTCAACCAAGCAGTAGAAATGAGTACTTGCCCTTTCTAATAAGAAGTAACCAACTCTGACCTAAACACTCTTTCGTGTGCTTACTAGTCAAGGAAATTACTGCCATTTATACACTATGAAATACCTCTATGGCATGAAATAGGACTACTTTTACAAGGGCTTTGACAAAACTTTGATCCCTCAATATTTCTGTAGTACAACACCAGTTCCATCATATCTGCTACATTTCTACCAACTTGGAATCTTTTATACAAGGCAGAATCAAAAAGAAGGGGCAGTTTGAAAATTACAGTGCAGCCACAATGGATGGAACCTGATGCAATACGGTATGTTTGAACACAACCAGTGCAGCACTCTACCCTTAGTCTAGATGAAGCCAAGGTCAGATAAGCATGAATGCTCAACTACAGGATTGCACCATTTTGAACAATATACCATAGTGAGATTTACTTTGGTAGAAGGAGTGAAACAAGCTGAAATTTACCTTAGGATGGTGGTTCAGTACAGAAGTGAAAATAGGATCATCATTATCAGATGCCACGCCAGTAAGCGTTGGAGGTTATAGTTCTTAACAAATCTCATTCTTTGATATTTTCTATCAGCTCAGTTGGTGGCTTTTTTGTTGACCATCACCTCAGACTGTCCAGGATTTTTTTATCCTCTCTTACTTGTCCCCTGCCTCTCTTCCCATTTATCTTTCCTGTTGTTATGATGCTTTCAAGTTATCATCTTCTCATTATATGTCCAGAGAATGATGACTTGTCATTTTTTTATGGATTTAATTGGGTTCATTATTTTGTTTTCTTGGATATTCCTTGTTTGTCATCTTAAAAGAATATCCATTCAATAGGGCCATATATCTGGTGAAAACAGTGTGACTCAACAAATGGTTTATGAGTGGGTAGAAAAATTTGAATTTGGAAGAGCAAGTGTAATCAACAAAGCTCAGTCTGGTCAGCCATCAACATTGACAGGGCATAAATCTTAATCAGAGAAAGCCAGTGTCTCTATTTTCAGCTGGCTTCTCAGTCTCATCAAGGGATTAGATGCCTACTATCTTAGCCTCTTTTATCAGTTGAGGTCAGCCTCTTATTCTTTTTCCTGGTGTTTCCCTTCAATGGCTTGCTTTGTGATTCTGTGATTGTTTCTTCTCACCACATCATCCACATATGCCCATCTTCTTTTCTTGATCACCAATGAGACTGTTTGCTGTATGCTTATTTCTCTTATCTTTGCTTTAGTCTTTAGATCATTCCATTGTACACAGAGTATTTTTCTTAAACATTTGTTCACAAGAAGAATAACTATAAATAAAGCAGAAATGAGAGAAAGAACAAAAACTTATTAAATATTTGATTGTTATTGTTTATGGTTTAGATCATCATCATCATTTCACTCTGTACATGTCTGTAGATGCTCAGATCTCCCCCTCAATATATCCATCAGCATCCCACAGCTGATAGTGCCCGTACTGTGTAGGTTTACAAGTCCTCTCCCTCTCAGGTCCTCCGTGCTTATCTTGAGGTATGCACACACCCTCCAGATCTTGATTCTGTGATTCATGGTTGGGAGATGAAGAAGGTATCTTGTCGCTGCACCTGAAATGTTTCTCGTACACCCCAGGATAATTCTGATGGTTTCATTTTGCACTTTTTTTTACCCTTTTGATCTGCGCAGAGCTGACAGTGAGGATGGCTAGGGCATACTTAGGGCTGACAGTGAGGATGGCTAGGGCATACTTAGGGCTGACAGTGAGGATGGCTAGGGCATACTTAGGGCTGACAGTGAGGATGGCTAGGGCATACTTAGGGCTGACAGTGAGGATGGCTAGGGCATACTTAGGGCTGACAGTGAGGATGGCTAGGGCATACTTAGGGCTGACAGTGAGGATGGCTAGGGCATACTTAAGGCTGACAGTTGGGATGGCTAGGGCATACTTAGGGCTGACAGTGAGGATGGCTAAGGCATACTTAGGGCTGACAGTGAGGATGGCTAAGGCATACTTAGGGCTGACAGTAGGGATGGCTAGGGCATACTTAGGGCTGACAGTGGGGATGGCTAGGGCATACTTAGGGCTGACAGTAGGGATGGCTAGGGCATACTTAGGGCTGACAGTAGGGATGGCTAGGGCATACTTAGGGCTGACAGTGAGGATGGCTAGGGCATACTTAGGGCTGACAGTAGGGATGGCTAGGGCATACTTAGGGCTGACAGTGAGGATGGCTAGGGCATACTTAGGGCTGACAGTGAGGATGGCTAGGGCATACTTAGGGCTGACAGTGGGGATGGCTAGGGCATACTTAGGGCTGACAGTGAGGATGGCTAGGGCATACTTAAGGCTGACAGTTGGGATGGCTAGGGCATACTTAGGGGTGACAGTGAGGATGGCTAGGCCATACTAAGGGCTGACAGTAGGGATGGCTGGGGCATACTTAGGGCTGACAGTGAGGATGGCTAGGGCATACTTAGAGGTGATAGTAAAAAAAAAGTAAGAAGGGGTGAAGCTTAGTGGAGAGGTACTATACTAAGCTCCACCCCTTCTTACTTTTCAAACCTCCTCACAGCATCACTTTGCAACCCCTCTTCCCCAATCATCTATTTCAACTTCTCCTGGCTAGGTCAACATTGTATCTCTCTCCCCTCCCGGTTCCCCATCCACCACGCCCAGTTACAACCCACTGACCACATATCACAGGTCTCTATTTAAACAGTCTCCATGTTCTATTAAATTCATTCCTGACACACACCGCCGGACAAGTTACACCTTAAATTTACAGCTAAGTACTCTTTTAAAATTTTTTTTGGTCATTTTAATTTTCATGTGAATCTGTACTTTATCTCCTCTTTCTATTTCTTTGACCTGTATGTTTTTGTATGATTAAGGCTCAAGCTGAAACGTCACAATTTTGTAATCGTTAAGTAATAAAGCTGCTCCTACTTTTTCCTAGTTTATATATTCTGTCATCAAGTTGATTCTGGTCACATCCTTGCCACCAAATCTCATAACAGGCATATCAGTGTTAACAGTACAGTTGTTCAGTGAGAAGTGTGTCATTGATGCTTTTGTAGGGTTGACAAGGGCATTAAAAATGTCACACTAGGAGCAAATACAGTCAGGTTCACTCTGCAGTGTGTTGGCTTTTTCCTGTCTGTCTGTTCCCTGTCAATACACCAGAATATGTCAGCAAGTGACAGAGTCCGTCCTTTCCCAGTGAGGTGCTGTTGACCAACTGTCATCATGTAAACATTGAACAGGACAGACAACAATGGAAAACCCTGTGGCAAACCTGGATATTTTATTATTGGTTCTGAAGAACAACTGACACATCTGAGAACCACCTTTCTCTGGAACAGGGCTGCAGCTATCCATCTGATGTGGAGAGAGTGCACTTCTAGTCTAAGAAGCATGTGCATTAGGTAACTGAATGGTACTCTGTTATATGCATCTTCTAAGTCTATTGTGGCTGCACATGTCCCTTCTCAGGCCTGAAATCCTGTACAGACGTCTTGAACAAAGACTGCAGCATTGAGCCATGTCTCTTTATTACCCTTGTACCCTCCAAGTGTGAATGGGAACATGCGACACCCTTCCAAGTTGTTGGCTAGTTTACATGCAGCAGTTTTTTCTAGTAGTTTGCCAACAGTGTTCTTCATCTCTGACTAGTTCTTCCGTGTCATTGTCTGATAGTCTGTCTATATCACCATATCAAATGCCATCAAGATCTGGGGCTGTGTTGCATGATCTTTTTAGCATTGTGTGAATGGTCTCAATTGTGATGGCATGTTCCTCTCCCAACACAACCTCCTCAGAGGTCTCAGCTCAGAGATTGTCATCTTAACCCTCAATTTTGCAGCTTTGTTGTTGTGGTCAATCTGCTCTATATAGCATGCAGGGAAGGCCCATCCTTTGTTTATGTCATGTCTGGTCTATGGTCTGAAAGTCTGAGATTCCTCTTCATCGTGTGACTGTTCACGGACTGATGAAGGCACCAGACTGTCATAAGGGACCTTTCAGAGAATACTTTTTCTCAGAATTCATCCCATTTTACAGTCTTAACCTGCTTCGATTTGAAAAGCTTCATCTTCTCATCTGCTTCATCTTTCAGGGCCTTCAAGAGCTTAGGCCATGACCTGCCAGTTTTCTTGGCTGTCTGCCATGCTTTTACAACTGTGTCTTGTCAAGCCAGGCTTTGTCAACTCCTTCGTTCCACCCTGGTGGCTGTGTCCATCTCTTCTACAGGGGGTGCTCTGTTTGCTGCCTGATTATTGTGTTGTCATATTGGAAGATGCTTATCTTGTCTTTATGGCTTCTATTTCTGCTCTTCTTGACTAGAGTGACACAAGGAAATTGATCACTGCCATGGTTTCCCAGGTTGTTCTCCCTCCATACGGGTATGAGGTTGATTGTTGCCAGGGGTCAAGTCAATAACATTACTATTGGTCAGCAGCTTGAGTGGCCATTCAGGTCACCCTTCTGTCATTCAAACACACTAGCTTAGCAGACAGCAGCACATCATTTAGGTCTTCCCCATGTTTATTAGTGATGACATTACCCCATTGGTTGCCTCTCACATTAAAGTCCCCACAGAAGATGATGTTATTCTCCTCTAGTGCAAACAGACTGTGGCACATGCGTGCATCAACTTTTTAATTACAGGCACACACATTCACAATAAAGAGTGGGGCTTGAGTCTGTACTCTGGTAGCATGCACCTGCAGGGCATCACTGTCCCTCTTAAGATATATCAGCCTCAGATGTCACCAAGTTGTCACACACAAGAATGACCTATCTGAGATGCCCCCCTGTTGAAGAAACAGTGAAAACCCACAAATCTCACTGTCCTGTCGCTGAGATATGTTTCTTGTAGAGTCATGATGTTGGTGCTTTATGGGAGCTTGAGAACAGGTCATCACTGATGATCCCAGTACAGAATGTGAACTCTTTTAGTCCTAACCTCTTACACTTCAGATGCCTCCTACAAGCACCAGCCAGTTCGCCTGTCCTTGTTCTTCTCACTGACTGTCATCTTCTCTGTCTTTGCTGTGTGTCACCTCTTGTTATTGTATGTGCCGTTGATTTCACTGCTGAACTGCTGAAAGGAGCCTGCACTCACAAGTACACATGCTCCAGAACCAATTTCCATATGAACCGCTGCCTGAATTGCAGTCATACAGCACTTCAGCACATAGATACACCTTGAGCTTGGTAAGTTCGCTAGAAATTTCTCCCATAGAGTTCTCATATATGAAAAATAAACATTCTTGTCACATTGGAGGACAGACTACAGCTGTGTTGGTGCACACCAGAACTCACCCTGTTGTTATTTAATGAGTCAGAAATACTGTGATAAAATAATAATCTGTTGAAAATAACAGCAATTACTGTCACGAAAATGTCAGTTGTAAGCATATGTTTTTTTCTGGCTTCATAAACACAACATATACATTAGTAATAAATAACAATATCAAATTAAATGTAATATTCACTGTCTAAAACTAATGCATCATTTTGTTCAGAAAGTTACTGCACAGTGTAAATGATTGTATCATATTAAAGTAATTTATTTCATTTATTCTACTTTCAGAAACATGTTCCTGCAACCAGTGCTCACTTCCCTCTATTAAGGGGGACAATTTTTTGTGGAACATGGAAAAACAAGAAAAATTCTGGAAGCTTCAGAAGCTGGAAGAGCTACCTGCAACTTTCCCAGAACTTGGGAGACAGTCATTCAGTGAATCCTTGATTAAGAAAGAAAATGTGTGTGCTCTAGATGATGATGATGCTGGTATTGTTGGGAGCCCAGATTTAGTTAAGAGTGAGCAGAAAGTAAATTCTGTCAATTGGGAGACTGGCTTCGAAAATGAAACAGTTATAAAGAAGGAAAGTGATTGTGTTGCTAGAAACAGCAAGCCATCCTTTAGATTAAGTGAAGATCTTGTGAACAATCCCTGCAACAGGAACATTATCCTAACAGATGTTTATGATGTGAAGAACAGCTTGTCTGTGCTAGTCATTGACCCAGCCACTGATACAGATAAACCATCATGTGTAGATGAGAGGATAGATGATATTGCAAAGAAAATTAGAAATTTACATAGAATATCTTCCACAAACATGAAACAATATAAATGTTTGGATTGTGGTGCAAGGTTCTCTAGCAAGGCTAGTATAGAAGTGCATATTATAAAACATGTAAGAGAAGAAATGTACACATGCCAGTCTGTCAGAGTAGAAGGTGGCTGGAAAAAAACTTTGTCACAGACATCCTACTTATGTGATATTTGTGGTTATGTGTGTTCTTCGCATAGAAACTTTCAAAGGCACAAAAAATCACATACAGGAGAAAAGCCTTATAAATGTGATTTTTGTGGAAAGGTATTCTGTAACAGTAGTTATTTAAAATTACATAGAGTATTACATACAGGAGAGAAACCTTACAAATGTGATGATTGTAATGCAGAATTTTCTTTGGACTCTAGTCTTCGTTTACATAAACTAAAACATACAGGAGAAAAAGCTTACAAATGTGGTTATTGTAATGGAGAATTTTATCGGAAATATAGTCTGCTTAGACATGTACGAAAACATACAGGAGAAAAACCTTATAAATGTGATTTTTGCGGCCGTGCATTTTCAGACAGTAGTAGTTTAAAGTCACATAGAAGACTGCATACAGGAGAAAAACCTTATAAATGTAATGAATGCAATGCAAAATTTATTCGCATATATGAATTGCATGCACATAAGAGAAAACATACAGGAGAAAAGCCGTATAAATGTAATGTTTGTAATGCAGATTTTAGTAGTAAGAGTTCTTTGTGTGGACATCAGAGAACACATACAGTAGAGAAACCATACAAATGTGATGATTGTAATGTAGGTTTTTTTCATAAATGTAGCTTAAATATACATAAACGGACAACACAGTCTGTAGTAATAGTCATTTAAAGTCACAAAGAAGAACACATGCAGCAGAAAAGTCATACAAATGTGATGATTGTAGTTCAGAATTAAGTAGTAAAAGTGCTTTGTGTCGACATCAGAAAACACATACAGTAGAGAAGCCATTCAAATGTGATGATTGTGGTGCAGAATTTTTTCATAGATATAGATTAAATGTACATAAACGAAAACACACAGGAGAGAAGCTTTATAAATGCGGCTTTTGTGGCAAGGCATTTATTCATCGTTGTCATTTAAAGAGACATGAGAAACTGCATACAGGAGAGAAACCTCACAAATGTGATGAATGTAATGCAGAATTTATTCATAAATGTCACTTGAATGTACATAAACGAAAACACACAGGAGAGAAGCCTTATAAATGTGGTTTTTGTGGCAAGGCATTTAATCAGAATGGTCATTTAAAGGCACATGAGAAACTACATACAGGAGAGACACCTTTTAAATCTGATGAATGTAATGCAAAATTTATTTATAAATTTAAATTAAAGTCATACAAATGTGATGATCTTAGTACAGAATTTAGTAGTAAAGATGTTTTGAGTCAACATCAGAAAACACATACAGTAGAGAAGCCATTCAAATGTGATGATTGTGGTGCAGAATTTTTTCATAGATATAGATTTAATGTACATAAACGAAAACACACAGGAGAGAAGCTTTATAAATGTGGTTTTTGTGGCAAGGCATTTATTCATCGTTGTCATTTAAAGAGACATGAGAAACTGCATACAGGAGAGAAACCTCACAAATGTGATGAATGTAATGCAGAATTTATTCATAAATATGGCCTAAATGTACATAAACGAAAACACACAGGAGAGAGGCCTTATAAATGTGATTTTTGTGGCAAGGCATTTAATCAGAAGGGTCAGTTAAAAGCACATGAGAAATCACATACAGGAGAAAAACCTCATAAATGTGATAACTGTAATGCAACATTTATTCATAAATATAACTTAAATGTACATAAACGAAAACACACAGGTGAAAAGCCGTATAAATGTGATGATTGTAATGCTGAGTTTTTTTATAAACAAAATTTCAATGTACATAAACGAAAACACACAGGAGAGAAACCTTATAAATGTGATGATTGTGGTGCAGAATTTTTTCATAGATATAGTTTAAATGTACATAAACGAAAACACACAGGAGAGAAGCCTTATAAATGTGATGAGTGTGATGCAGAATTTTTTCATAGACATAGATTAAATGAACATAAACGAAAACACACAGGAGAGAGACCTTATAAATGTGGTTTTTGTGGCCAGGCATTTAATCAGAGTGGTCATTTAAAGACACATGAGAAATTGCATACAGGAGAGACACCTTTCAAATGTGATGAATGTAATGCAAAATTTAGTCATAAATATAGCTTAAATGTACATAAACGAACACACACAGGAGAGAAGCCTTTTAGATGTGGTTTTTGTGGTGAGGCATTTACTCGTAATAGTCAGTTAAAGTCACACAAGATGTTTCATACAGTAGAGAAGCAGTACAAAAGTGATGAATATAATGCAGTATCTAATCATAAAAGTATTGATATAATATATAAATATATATAGAAATAAATGAAAACGTCTGGGAGAAAAACCTTGCAAATGTGATGATTGTGATGTAAACTTTTATCAGAAAAGTAATCTACATAAGGTAAATGTAAAATTCCCATTTCCATGCCATTAAGCATATTGAGGATACGGTGTTAGGCCTGTATTTCCATGACCTTCAGCACATAAAACTATGATGTGGTCAGGTATCATGCATGCCCACATTTACCTTCCCAGATTTCTCTGGTACCCATTTTTAGAGAAACCTGGGCCTTCTTTAGTGTTTACTGGAAAAAATCCCACTGCTGGGGCTGAATCCAGTACCACCAGATTAGTAAAGCAAGCACCCAACCACTCAGCCAACCAGGCCACCAATCTGTATAAGCATAAATAAAAACATAAAGAAGGAAAGATTTATGTTTGCAGTTTTGTGGCCAGGCATTCTGTTACAGGGATTATTTAAAGTCACATGAGATAAAACATACAGGAGAGAACTTTTATAAGTGTGATTATTGTCATGTGGAATTTTCTCATAAAGTTAGTCTATATATATGATGTAAAAAATGGCTGGAGCTTTTTAACGCTCTTGCTGGCATAGTTGTGTATGAATCTTTTGCGTAGCTACCCATCATAAAACGGGAATTGGGCATAAGACCAACAACCTCATCCTGAGACCCACCTAGAGTCACCTCTAGATGGGGAAAAATCCTGCCGTTGTGGAGTCTTGCAACAGTTGTAACTGAGCATCAAGAACACCAACTCTGCATGCTGTTGACAATGATCAAAAATTCACTGGGCCCAAATGCATAACAAAAATAGGATTTTGGAATGTAAGAATGATGGCTGCAACAACAGAAACTGCTCAGGTAATAAAAGAAATGGATAGATATCACCTTGATGTGTTGGGCCTCACTGAAATACGATGGCCAGAATCAGTGAAACAAACAGCAGAAAATCGTAAGCTAATAATATATTCCGGCAGAGATGATGGGAAATACCAAGAAGGAGTGGGTATAATTATGTCATCTGCGGCAGCAAAGAGCCTTACAGAGTGGAAACCAGTGAACAGTTGTATGATAAGAGCATGATACAAATTAAGGCACGGAAAAATGATAATCATACAATACCATGCACCCACGAACGATGTGGATGATGAAATAAAAGATGAATTCTGTTACCAACTACAACTCATCAGCAAAGTACCTAAATATGACATCTTAATTGTAATGAGAGATTTCAAACCCAAGGTATGAAAAGATAACACAGACATCAAAAAAGTAATGGGGAAAGAAGGAATTGATACAGTGAATCAGAATGGGGCATGGTCATTGGAGGAACAATATTTCCACACAAAGAAAAACAACATGGATATCTCCAGATGATAGAACCAGAAACCAGATAGATCATTTTTGTATTAGAAAACAATTCAGAACATCTCTGATAGATGTAAGTGCATATAGGAGTGCAGATGTCAACAGTGATCACAACCTGTGTTTAGGGAGGATAAGACTTAGAAGCCAACACAAGAAAGCAGTATTCAGAAAGATAAACAGTCATAGCCTACAAGAAGAAAATACCAACATTAATTTCAGTATGAAACTTACCAAAAATTTTGCAACACTTAGCAAGATAGATGAGAGATATAGATGAATTATGGAATTCATACAGCACAGCCATAATCTTGGCAGCAAAAGCAAGTGCTGGACTGCAGTCAACAAGTAGAAAAACATGGATATCAGATAACACATGGAAATACATACGTGAAAGAAGAGCAGCCAAATTAGCCATGTTGAATGTAAAGACAGATCTTTGAAAAGTTTTGGCAAAAGCAACATACAAAGAACTAGACAATTAAGCAGAAAGTTCAGCTAGAAGAGACAAAAGAGAATATATGGACAATAGTGCAAAAGAAGCAGAAAATGCAGCAAAAACAGGAGGCAGCAAAACTCTATATAACATACAGAAGAAGCCAACAGGTGCTATTACCTCCAGAGAAAGACCAGTCTTTAGCAAAACAGGCAACCTATTAACATCAAATAAAGACCAAAAGCAAAGATGGGCCAAATACTTCCAGGAAATAGTTAATCGACCACACCCAAATGAATTAATAAATCTTGAAACCGATTTACCAGTCCCACAGCTAAATGTCAACCTAGATGAAGTTACACTGAATGGAATTGAAACAGCAATGAATCTAATGACTAACAACAAAGCTGCAGGTGAAGATGAAATAACGCCCGAAATGTTAAATCTGTTAACAGTGACAACATGAGACAACTACAGGGAATGTTTGAGACAACTACAGGGAATGTTTAATAAAGTTTGGAAAGAAGAAAAGGTCTCTTCTAAATGGAAAACAGGTAACATTGTTAAAATACAAAAAAAGGCAACCTTAGGGATTGTATTAACTGGAGGGGTAAAAAGGTAAAATTCGCATTTCCATGCCATTAAGGCATATTGAGGAATATGGTTTTAGGCCCATATTTTCCATGACTTCGGCACATGAAAGTGTGATGTGGTCAGTATCACGCCTGGCTGCTTTACCTTCCCAGATTTCCTGGTACCCATTTTTAGAGGCTGGCTGACCCTGGGGCCTTTTTGGTGCGCACCAGTGAAAAAAAGTCCCACTTCTGGGACTGAGCTGGTAGCAGCAGATTAGTAAACTGAGCACTTAACCACTCAGCTAACCAGGCTACCAACTGGAGGGGTGTAACCTTACTGTCAGTTGTGTCAAAGGTGTATTGTAAAGTGATTCTGAATAGAATTAAGGATGTAGTGGATACTGCAATGAGAGAACAGGTAGGATTTCGAAAAAGGAGTAGCTGTCTCGAATAATACTTGAAGAACATATTGACAAGCAAAGACCATTAATCCTGAACTTTATAGGCTTTAAAAAAGAAATTGATAGCATACGCAGAGATTCATTGTGGAGAATTTTAAGACCATATGAAATACCATCTAAAATTGTCAACGTCATTAGAGATATCTACAACGGATATGTTTGTTCAGTCAAGACAGAAGAAGGAATAAGTGAATGGTTTCAGATTGAAACAGGCGTGAAACAAAGATGTATATATTATCTCCATTGCTTTTTGGAATTGCCATAGACTTTGTAATGAAAAGATGCTGTACAGGTAAAACTGGCATTGATTGGGTACATGGGACCAAATTATAAGATCTTTATTTTGCAGACAACATAACTCTTATCAGTGAAAATGTGAAATTGATGCAGGAAAAAAGATTCCCTGTCTTCCTTGGCTAGCAAAAAAAAAAGGTCTTGAAATTAGCAAAGACAAAACAAATATAGTGAAACTTCTCATTAATCAAGATAGAAAAATATATGTAGAAGGAACAGCTGTTGATGAAGTAAACCAGTTTGCATACCTTGGCAGCTACATAGACCAAGATGGTGACACCAGAAAGGAAGGTAGAATTGCAAAAGCAGCATTGACCTTCAAGAATCTTAAGAACATATGTAATTCAAAAGTTATAAGCACAAAAACCAAGTTAAGATTATTCAACTCAAATGTAATATCCATCCTCATTTATGCATGCAAAAGCTGGAAAACAACTAAAGAAATAGACATGAAATTAGACTCTTTTGAAAACAAATGTCTAAGGAAAATACTTGGTATAAAGTGAAACGAGGGGCCAAACCCTAGCTCTCTAGCTTGCTGTATCCTGTAGGGGGCCATCCCTGGCTCTCTTGGTGTTTCCTGTAGGGGGCCATCCCTGGCTCTGTAGCTTGCTGTATCCTGTAGGGGGCCATCCCTGACTCTCTCAGTGTTCCTGTAGGGGGCCATCCCTGGCTCTCTTGGTGTTTCCTGTAGGGGGCCATCCCTGGCTCTGTAGCTTGCTGTATCCTGGAGGGGGCATCCCTGGCTCTTAATGTTTCCTGTAAGGGGCCATCCCTGGCTCTGTAGCTTGCTGTATCATGGAGGGAACATCCCTGGCTCTTAATGTTTCCTGGAGGGGGCCATCCCTGGTTCTGTAGCATGCTGTATCCTGGAGGGGACATCCCTGGCTCTTAATGTTTCCTGGAGGGGGCCACTCCCTGGCTCTTTACAAATAAGACAGCAATACCCTGACTCTACCTGTGATTATCCAGACTGGAGGGGGGGCCAACTGCCTGTCTCTCTGTGTAAATGCATGGAACTACTTTTCGCTTTCCCTATTTAAAAGAGAATCTACTTTCTAGAACTTTTGGAACAATTTCTTCTGGTGGATTTCACATCATCTTTGTGGTGTATAGAAGTAACATTTTAGGATTAGTATTAGTAGTTTTTTATTTATTAGTTGTAATATATTTAGTAAAGGATATTTCTGGTTGCTTCTTTCTTATATATATATATATATGTATATATATATATATATATATTATGATATTGAGTAGTTAACTGAGTTTGCGTGGTTTCCATTGTAATTTTTGTGTATGACCATTTTGGCCAATATGTTCTTTTCTTTTTTAGAAGTGATTTTTGTTTGTATTGACCAAATAGATGATCATGCATTATTAGTGTTGGAGCACAAATTGTTGTGCTTGGCTATGCTGTGTGGTGGACTGTGAGGTGTAAGAGGCATTTTTTTTAGTCCGCGGTGTTTACGATTTACGTGTCAGTGACATCCACGTGTGTTGTCTCATGATTGTGGAGGCATGACAGCCCGAAGTGTGCAAGGTTTGTGTTTACAATTATTTTTTGTGTTGATCACTTATTGTGGCGATATTCCTCATATTGTTATTGCCATTGTTGCTATATATGTTTTTTAGCAATGACATATAATATTATGATTGTGTGTCTTTGGTGTTTTTGGTGTATTTCACTGTAATATATTTTCATATGCAATGTTTCTTTTTTTATTTGTATGTTGGTGTATTGTATTTTTGGTTGATTACGCAAATTTTGTCACACTGTCGTTTTTTTCTGACCTGTTTTATACTGAGCTATATGCTTTGCACCATGTATAAACTTATTGGGGTTGAGACACACGTCATACCACTTTGATTTAGAGCTCTTTGCCAAACCGGTTGCATAACATTCAGTAATTCCAGTTATGTAGAATATCATAATGATGAATAGTCAGGCTACAAGTTAGTCAGTTGTACATAGCAGCCACTGTTTTGTGGGGTTACCAAGCAGTGCTACCTGAGGTTAGTGTAGTTGTACAGAAAAAACAATTTTTTTTGAGTGTTATGATTTGTTATTATGACACATTTTGATGTGGTGTCACATTTTGTGTAGGATACACTTGATATGCTGATATGTGTCATATTTTGATAATTATGTGGTTTTGTTGATGTTGTTTGGGATATGTGTTTGTGTATGACATTGGATTTGTGATGTGTGTTATAATTTTCATGCTTATAATATTGCTTAAGATGTTGGTGTTATTGATGTCTACGACACACTGACTGTGATGCATGTTATAATTTTCATGCTTATAATATTGTTTAAGATGTTGGTGTTATTGATGTCCGTGACACACTGATTTTGGTGTGTGTTATAATTTTCATGCTTATAATATTGTTTAAGATGTTGGTGTTATTGATGTCCATGACACACTGATTGTGATGTGTGGTATAATTTTCATGATTGTAATATTGTTTAAGATGTTGGTGTTAATGATGTCCATGACACACTGATTGTGGTGTGTGTTATGGATTGGAGCTGCATGACCCATGTAGCTTTGGGGAATTGTTGGTGTTGTTCCATTGAGTTATAGAAGTCTGTGTTCTGTAGAAAATGGGATTGTATGTTTGCTGTAAGGAAGAGTCTATGACAGTATAGTGATTTTTGAAGGTAGAGGTTAGCTAAATCAGTTTGATATTTAAAAGTTGGATTTAAAACAGAATTATATTCTGCAAATTGTTTACAGTTTCATTCCCTTTATAAGTTGCAGCGTGTATTTCATGCTGGCCAATGAGCACATGCGAGTAGAGACTGGTCAGGTGATCAGTTATGAAAAAGAGACTGTGAGTGGGCAGTCAGTCTGAGTTTTGTGTTTGATAGAGTTGGAGCTTGTGTTGGTTAGAGTAGAATGTATCTTAGTGTAGGAACTTAGTTTGTGTTTTATTAGTCGTCGGTAAGTAGTTTGTAGTAGAGGACAGCAAGCCTAGAATGTGGTAGGATTCCGGTGGCATAAAAGTCAGGCTTCTTTGACATTAGTAGATGCCGAGAATCACATTTGTTGTCTTGCTGCAGAACGTAATGTCGTGTTTATTGGATTTGTCACTGCCTTTGTTTCAGCTCATCTTCATCACCATTATCACCATTTGCACCAATAAAAGCCATTGTGATCTTTAAGGCTGCTACTTGTGTTTGCCACTGAGTGAAAGCCGTTCTTGGGAGAGAGTCTGTCAGCGAATAGTAAACAGAGATCAAGAGACACAATCAGACTCCAAGCAGGCATTAAGCCAACATCTACAAAAATGAAAGAGATGGACCTCAGCTGTTTGGAAAGAGTGAAGTCTCGACTGTCTATCGTTGTAATACTAAATAGTACTATGGAGTCCTAGTTATAGTGAAAGCTCAAGTTTTGAATCACAGTGGTATTAATGAAAATAGTAGGCCTACAAGTAGCAGGCATATAAATGAGGTAGTAGAATAGAGGATAACATTCTACTACTACCCTTCTACTACCATGTGATAAAATGGCAACCAATACTATTTTATATAGATATAACAAAATCATACAGAACAAAAGAATTATTAATGTGATCTTTATGGCATTCTGTAAAAATAGTCATTTAAATTCACATTGGAGAATGCAAATAGGAGAGGTCTTACAAATGTGATGATTGAAGTGCAGAATTGTCTTAGAAACTTACTTGCTTTAACATGAAGAAAAACACACACAAATAAATACAGCGATATCTCGGAATCTGAATGCCCCAGAATTCGAACAATTTGGAATTGGAACAAAAATTTCAAGCAAATTTTGTCTTGGAATCCCAGCCAGCACATTTTTCACATGTGTTTGTGCATACGTTTCCTCAGCGTTTGGGCCACCCATAAGCTTTGTTGTTCAGTCCATTGTCGGAAGCTGTAGTGAAAACATCTCGTGTGATTTTCTAGGCTAAGTTTATGCTTTTTTTCCTGTTTTGTATTATTTTTTAATATAATAATAACTTAGTGTATTCGCCATGGGTCCTAAAAAGTGTAGTGAGGAAAACAAGAGTAAGAGGAAAGCTGTTAGAGCTACAACTGAAGTTAAGAAAGATCTTATCACTAAGCATGAAAGCGGTACATGTGTGGCTGATCTTGCTGCTATGTTCGGGATGCCTAAATTGATTGTTTGTACAATTGTGAAAAATAAAGAAGCTATCAAAACAGTTGATGTGGCAAAAGGCGTTACGACACTGACCTTTAGAAAATCAAAAAGTATGGAAAAGATGGAAAAATTCTTAGTTTGGATTAGTGAAAAACAGGTGGCTGGTGATGTGATTTCTGAGGTGATAATTTGTGAGAAAGCCAGAATCCTCTATGATGATATAATGAAAGGCATGCCTGATATTAGTGCTCAAAAGGAGGAGTTTATAGTCAGTAGGGGGTGGTTCGAGAACTTTAAGAAAAGAACTGAATCCACAGTGTTGTTATATGCGGAGAGGCTGCCAGGTCTAATTTGGAAGCAGCAGAAAAGTTTATAAAGGAGTTTAATGAGTTTGTAAACAGTAAGGGGTATGTTTTGAACCAAGTGTTCAATTGTGATGAAACATGCCTGTTGGAAAAAGACACCCAAGGTGAACATACATCTCAAAGGAAGAAAAGTCTGTACCAGGCCATAAACCAATGAAAGACTGGCTTACTCTCTTGCTGTGTGGTAATGCTAGTGGGGACTGCAAGACCAAACCTCTTTTCATGTACCATTCAGAGAATCCACAAGTCTTTAAGAAGAAGAAAATCATTAAGAGCAAACTTAATGTTATGTGGAGATTGAATGTGAAAGCATGGGTTACTAGGGATTTCTTCACTGAATAGGTACACGAGGAGTTTGCTCCTTTAGTAAAGGCTTATCTACAGGAGAAAAATCTCCCAATGAAGGCTTTTCTTGTTCTGGACAATGCTCCTGCACAACCTCCAGGCTTAGAAGGTGATTTGGTGGGCGAATATAGCTTCATCAAGATAAAATATTTTCCCCCTAATACCACTCCTCTTATCCAGCCCATGGACCAGCAGGTGATCTCGAACTTCAAAAAATTGTACACCAAGGCCATGTTCCAGAGATGTTTTGAAGTTACAAATTAAATAGAACTGACCCTCTGAGAGTTCTGGAAGGATCACTACAATATCCTCCATTGCCTAGGAATCATCGAGAAAGCATGGAGGAAGTGTCTTTGAAGACAATGAACTCTGGCTGGAAAAGTCTCTGGCCTGAATGTGTTGCTGCAGCAAGGAGCTTTAAAGGCTTTGAGGAACCACCTGTTGTTCTTGACATCATATCTCTGGGCAAGTCCATAGGTTTGGAAGTCAGCGAAGAGAATATCAACGAGTTAGTGGAGGATCACAAGACTGAGCTGACAATGGAAGAGCTTCAACACCTCAACCAGCAGCAGCAGAATGAAGTTGCAGAAGAAATTTCTTCAGAGGAGGAAGAGGGAGATGCTGGAACCATTCCGACTGTTGAAATCAAGGATCTTCTCAGCATGTTGTCAAAAACCCAGGCAGTCATTAACAAGTGGCACCCTAATAAAGCTCTTGTTAACAGGTGTGTTGACTAGTTCAGTGGCAACATCATTGAACATTTTAGAAAAGTTCAAAAAGATCGCCAACATCAGACCACTTTGGAACGTTGGTTCTCAAAAGACACCACGACCAGTGACCCCAAGCCCTCTATAAGTGGGATCTTAGCAAAGGGCATGAAGAGACAAAGAATGCAGACATCAGAACCACCAAAAACACAGTTACCTGATGTTATCATGGAAGATGATTCGCTTTCAAAGCAATAATCTCTCTCTTCCTCCAGTTTTCACATGCGGCATCATCATTCCTTTTTAAGGTAAATACAGGTTTTTATATTTTTAATTTGATTAATTTACATTTTTATTCAAATATTATTATTATTCGTTAATATTTTACCTTAAAATCCAGTGCTACTGTTAAAATCATTTTGAAAATTCAAGTTCGTGAGACCCAGGAATAGATTAATCCAGTTTCTATTATTTTAAAGGTGAAAAATTGTCTTGGAACTCAAACGGGGTTCTGGAATGGATTAAATTCGGATTCCAAGGTATCACTGTATTGTAAATTGTTAAGGAAAATGCAGCACGCAGATCTGGTTGAAAGAAAATCTTGAAGCTGAGACTGACCCTTTTATTTTCTCTTATTGACCATACTGTGTACTTTTTAAAACTGAAAAGTGATGTGATTGTCAAAATGTAGGAAAGTACATACTGGTAGCACAGATCTGAGAGTAGGAAAAAAAACAACTTCACTGTTGTGTAATCAAGCGTGATGCTGGTAAGGTCAAATAATTTTCCACTGCAGTTGTTTTTTGATGTTCTGTAAAACCAGGAGGTAAAATTGGGTCTCCAGTATAAAATGTTTGTTGATTTTATAATAACACAAAACTACTTTTCAAGATCTGATGAAACACCCACAGATTTTGGGAAGTTAAACCTGGAATTTATTCCATGTAGTTCCAAAGTTCCACAGTTATAGACAAAGTGTTAGAGTAGTATTGTCTGACAACAGATACAGGGAAATGTAAACTTCTTGTGTAGCTGGGACTATTCAACTACAGAAAGTAGTAGAGACAGCTGTGAAAGAAAATATACTCAGCCTGAGCACCAAGAAAACAGAAATAATAGTTCTACTAGAAACATATTTCTTCTTGATTGTCAGGTAAATGTAAACAGACAATTTTGAAACAGTTACACAAATGTACATTCCTGCATGAACCAAGAATCTCAGATGATAAATCCATCTTGGAAATAAGGAATAAAAATTGCAACACTTAAACAAGGTGCATTCAAGAGAATGAAACACATCTCAGTGTACTCTTTCTTTGATCATAAAATGGGTCAAATTTGTATAAAGATAGTAAAAACTTCAACTGGGTTGAAATCTTTAGTCTCTGATCCACGACTTTAAAAGACATGAAAAATATGGAAAATGAAGTTTTCATTTATTTTATTTGTCAAATTATGTTTTCAATCTGCTGTTAAAATCAACAAAGGTTCAAAATTCAGACTTCAGCGATACTGCATTTGGGACAACCCCATATATGCTCCACCACGTCCAAGAATATGTTTCCTAATAGTTCCTGTCAAATATTGGTTGTTTACTATCGTTTTTTCGCCACACAGTTCGGATTTCCCGCCAGCACCTCTAATTTGGGCTAGCTACAGCAATCTCTCCAGATCTTTGTTCTTCCATTCCTGCTCATCATTTTCCCACAACAACTAGTGTATACATGAAGCACCCTAGTAAAGCTGTGATACCAAAATGTATAAACCAGGAAAAAAGTAGGAACAGCTTTATTATTTAACAAGCACAAAGTTGTGACGTTTTGGTGTAAGCCTTAATCATACAAGCATAAATAGGACAAAGAATTAGAGAGAGGAGATAAAGTATAGATTCACATGAATCCTATGTTTAAAAAAATAAATAAATAAAATGAAGATGGCAAGAAACATTTCTGATTGAAATTCAGAAGTTTCTAGTTGTTTCAAGCTAAGTGCTCTATTCATTTTATTTATTTATTTATTTTACATTTTTTTACATTATATATTTGAACACTATTATCGTCATAGAAAGAAGATGGATATATGTAGGCCATATGATGAGAAGAACCAATCAGAGAATACCAAAACAAACTATCAAGTGGAGCACAACAGGCAGAAGAAAAAGAGGTCAACCGCGTGAAACTCTAAAGAGGATATTGTTAAGAGAAGCCAGTATAGTGGGCATAACACCCCTTGATGAAGTTGAAATACTCACAGAGAACAGGAAAACTTGGCAAACAACTGTGCGAGCCCTATGTGACATTTAATGGCATGGGAAGGATGTAAGATGTAAGATACATTTTCCCACAGTCTGTCCAACATCATTGGCACGTACAGTAGCATGTACTACACAGTAAATCCATGTCAGGCTTGTCACAGTTGACTGATTTAACAGATGAACCATTTGAAAATTTATTTTCAATCTTATGAACCATATTATGTGAATTTGTCACAGTAAAACTATTAATCACATCATGAGCCATTCCCCACTGACACAGCCCCAGTTTTTCAATTTATATGCTTGATGTGGTGACTTCAAAGACCCACAGTGATGCTGGATGAGATCTTGGACCCAAAGTTCAACTGCTTCCTGTACCAGTCTGTACATTTGTGGTCTTTCTGTATAATAACTTTTGTTAGCTGAGGATGGTACTGTACCTGTAGCCAATCATCACATTTAGGCACCTCATCTAGATTGCAAACGGACTTTATTGTATCCTCAGCCTCAGCCATCTAGGAACTGCCTCGTTTGAAGCATCTTCCTTAAATCAACCCCAGCTCCTTGTGAAGAGGATGGCCCTTCATGCCAGCATCCCAGATGTAAGCCTTTACCTGAGCACACTTGTGTTTAGATCTCACACTCAGCATATCATGCAGAAAGTGCATGGTCACTACAGGAGTATCCCTGATGCAACCCAAGACCTCTCTCATTGCCTCATTCTGTACATGCTCAGTCTGTTCAGCTGTGCATTGGACAGAATGAGTAGATCAAGACCATACCTCCAGTGGTGGCTTCAGCTGCGTATTGGACAGGATGAGTAGGCCAAGACCATACCTCCAATGGTGGCTTCAGCTGTGCATTGGACAGGATGAGTAGGCCAAGACCATACCTCCAATGGTGGCTTCAGCTGTGCATTGGACAGGATGAGTAGGCCAAGACCATACTCCAATGGTGGCTTCAGCTGTGCATTGGACAGGATGAGTAGGCCAAGACCATACTCCAATGGTGACTGCATCAGCAAGAGCAGAGTGTGCCGTGGAAAGCCTGCTGCAGCCATTAACCTAATGGTTCCCAACGCTTTCCTGGCTTTTTTTTTTTTACATTGTCCACATGGTGTACAGAAGACAATGAATGATGAAGTGTTATCCCTAGATACCTCATAAAATCTGTTCTCTTAATATCTTGGCCTTGACACTCCACGCTTGGAACTTCAGATCTTACAATCTTGTTATTTAATGAGCAACACAGAATGTTGGCATTTTCAAGGTTTATCACCACATTATTATCCTCACACCAGCTTGTTATCTGATCCACCCTGCTTTGTACCCTTGTGAGTAATTCCTCTCTACACCTCCCATACTCATATGTTAATATATCATCAGCTGGTCAGCGTTCACCCCACACCATTCCCAAATAACAGCACAATGCCAGTATACAATCAATAACAAAGGAGACATGGGGGATCCCTGAAACAGCCTCGTAGTAATGATTCTGAGCTTTGAGATACGTGTTCTGTATTTTAAAGCAGCTGATTGCCTCTAGAAAGAGTAGGACCACCGTACCCTACCACGCATGATTGTAAAAGGCGACTAAGGAGGGTTCGGCATAGGGCCAGCAACCCTATCTAGTAAAAAAAACTATCAGACTGCTACAGAAACGGAAGCAAGGGAAAAAACAAACGCAGGTGGAAGGAGAAATGCTTATCAGGAAACTGAGCCCATGAAGGTTGTGGATGAAAGCCAGCCACTGGAAGTCCCCAGCCCAACTGCAGACCTCCTGGAACCTAAACACAAGATGCAAATAGGCAGCTGGAATGTAAGAACACTAAACCAGACTGGAAAACTAGCACAAACCATCAAGGAAATGCACAGATACAAACTAGACATACTAGGAATACAAGAAGCAAGATGGACAGGACAAGGCAGAAGGAAATTAACAGCACAGCACACAGAAGATACAATAATATGGTCAGGTAAAGAAGATCTTCATGAAGGAGGAATAGCATTGATTATAACAAAAGAAGCATCAAGAGCATTGCTGAAATGGACCCCAATAAATGAGAGATTATTATGTGCACGGTTCAACTCAAGATTCACGAAGCTGTCTATTATAGTTTGTTATGCACCAACAGAAGCAGCGGAAGAGGAATTAAAAGAAGATTTTTACAACAGCCTCCAAGCCACAGTAGAAACAATACCCAAGCATGATATGCTACTCATCTTGGGCGACTTCAATGCAAAAGTAGGTGAAGGAAATGAAGATAAAAGAAAAATCATGGGAAGAGAAGGAATCGGAGAAATAAATGAAAATGGAGAAAGACTGTGCAGTTTCTGTGAAGAAAACATGATGACCATCGGAGGGACAATTTTCCAACACAAAAACATCCATAAGGTGACTTGGAGGTCACCAGATAAAACAACAGAAAACCAAATCGATCACATACTAATAAACAACAAGTGGAAACGGTCACTACAAGATGTGCGAGCAAGGAAAGGAGCAGATGTAGGAAGTGATCACAACCTTCTGGTAGCAAAAATAAAACTAAAATTAAGGAAAGCCAAAATCGGAGAACACAGAAAGATACATTTTGATACAAGAAAACTGATAGACCAGCAAACAAGAAATGAATTCTCAATAGTACTTAAGAACCACTTCAGTGTCCTACAAGGTGCAGCAGAAATGTCCATATTAGAGTTCAATAAACACTACAGGAAACAGCAAAAGAGGTGTTGGGATATCGGAAAAGGAGAAAAGAGGAATGGATAAGTGAGACCACATGGGAAAAGATAGAGCAAAGAAAAGAAATCAAGAAGAAATTACTGAATACCAAATCACAACGGCTTAAAGAACGAGTCTTAAGTAATTATGCACAAAAAGACAAAGAAGTGAAAGAATCATGCCGCCAAGATAAACGTCAATATTATGACAACTTAGCAGAAACAGCAGAGAAAGCAGCATATACAAATGACATGAAAACCATATATAAAATCACAAAGCAGATGACAGGTAACTTCAACACAAGATGTGAAAGTGCAGTAAGAACACAAAATGGACAACTGGTCAGTGAAGAAAGAGAAAAAATTGAAAGATGGAGGGAACACTTTAACACCCTACTAAACAGAACACAAGCAGTATAAACAATAGACATACCTGAAGCAAAAACGGAACTAAACATCAATACAGGACCAATAACAATAAGTGAAGTAAAGGAGGCGATAAAGAAGCTAAAATCAGACAGGGCACCAGGTGAAGATGAAGTGACTGCTGAGATGTTGAAAGCAGAAGAAACAGAAACACCAAAACAACTTTGCCAGATATTACAACAAATTTGGGATCTAGAAAAAGCCCCAGAGGAGTGGAAAACTGGGCTTATAGTAAAATTACCAAAGAAGGGTGACCTCAGAGATTGCGGGAACTGGAGAGGCATTACCCTACTGCCACACACCAGTAAAGTATTTTGCAGAATAATCATCAACAGAATTGTACCAACACTTGAGGATAAACTTCGGAAAGAGCAGGCAGGATTTAGGAAAGGAAGATCATGCATAGACCACATATTTGTACTTAGACAAATATTAGAACAGGCAAATGAGTGGCATAGCACAACATATGCATTATTCATAGATTTTGAGAAAGCCTTTGACAGTGTCAACAGAGATGCACTGTGGAAAATCCTAAGATGGCATGGCCTCCCCCATAAAATAGTTCATGTAATCAAAGCCCTATACGAGGGTTTTCAGTGCAAAGTTATCTGTGGAGAACATACCTCCAGCAGCTTTAGGGTACAAACAGGAGTGAAACAGGGATGTGTACTATCACCAACATTATTTATATTGGCAGTAGACTGGTTAATGAAGGAGGCAACATCAGACAAACACAGAGGATTACAATGGACCCTTGACATAGTGCTGGAGGACCTTGACTTTGTGGATGATATTTGTCTATTATCAAGCAGTCACAAAGATATGCAAGATAAAATAAACAAGCTAACTCAGAATGCAAACAGCAGAGGACTAAAGATCAATGTAGGAAAGACAAAGTTAATGAAGCAAAATGTGAACAACAGAAATGTACTCAGAGTAGATAACAAGTTAGTGGAGGAGGTCAATGAATTTGTATACCTTGGCAGCAGAGTAGTAGAAAATGGAGACAGCACAGAGGACATCAACAGCAGACTTATTAGAGCAAACCAGGCTTTTGCAATGTTGCAGACTATATGGAAATAAAAAAAACTAAGCATAAATATGAAAATCAGGATATTTAAGAGTAATGTTCTAAGTGTACTACTCTATGGAAGTGAATGGTGGAAAATCACCAAAACCATAGAAAACAAGTTGAATTCTTTCCAGACTAAATGTTTATGAAGAATTAGACAAATATTTTGGCCAAACACCATAAGAAATAACATCTTATTAGCAGAAATGCAGATGAAACCACTGACAGCAGTTATTGAGGAAAGACGCTGGCGATGGTTGGGACATGTGCTCCGAGTGACTGACAACTCACTACCAAAAATAGCACTAAGATGGACACCACAGGGGAACAGAAGTTAAGGGTAGACCAAAAGAGACATGGAGAAGAACAACAGAAAGGATGTTGAGCAATAGAGGGCTCACCTGGGCAAGAGCAGAAAAAAAGGCGAAGGACAGGCATTTGTGGAAAACCCTTGCGGAAGCTCCATGTGCCCTGGGCACTTAAGGTTCAGAGAGAGAGAGATTGCCTCTAGAGCATTGAAGCTATTCACAAACCAATCTTACATCTACTCCAAAGTCCATCAGAAGTGTCAGCAGCATTGTATAATCCACTCTGTTGTATGCATCCTCCAGATCAAGTGCCACAACTGCAGTTTTGTCTTTTCTCTGAAATCCCTCGTATACTCGTACATCATACACCAGAATCACAATGTTATTAGTTGTATCTCTTCCTGGATGAAAACTTCCAAATGTATTCAGTAGTAGCCTACTGGTCTCTAGAAAGCCTGATAGTTGCCTGGCTATAATCCTCTCAGTTACCTTGCCACATACGTTTTGTTTTGTAATGTAATAATTCAATATTATTATTTCAATCAGTCAGTCAGTCATTTGCATGCGCCTTGCAGAACTTTGCCTCCCTAACAGCTATCCTGTAAGCCTCTCACTTGTAATCAATATGCCCTGCTGCTGATGCATCCATTTGCAGGTTATCAACAATGTCTTGAAGCCATCTTCACATTGGTCTTCCTCTCTTTCTTTTTCCCATTATTTATCCTTCCAAGATGGTCTTCTCTAAATTCTCATGACATTTAATGTGTCCAAAATATTTAAGTTTTCTCTCTTTAATCCTCTTTACTAGACAGCCTTCTTCAATATTAAGTTCTTGTAGTATGAATATACTTATTATTTTCTATGTCCATAATTTTTGAAGAACTCTTCTGTAGCATTTACATTCAAAGACATTTATCTGTTAATAAATTATTATTTAGATTTTAGTATTATTATTAGAAGATGTAAACAAATAATATTACAATGCCATAAAAATTGGAGGTTATGAAATACCAGAGATTAGATATGCTGATGACACAGTATTACTGTTCACAAGACAAAAAGGAATGGAAAAACTAATTATGTCAGTCCGTAATAATAGTGAAGAGCAAAACTTTTATCTTAATGCAAAGAAAACTAAATTGATGACAACTGACAAAACAAATAAAGCAGCTGAATTATATATATATATATATATATATATATATATATATATATATCCATGAGGTAAAATTGAAAGAGGTGGAGAGTTTTGAATATCTTGGATCATTATTAACTTATAATGGAGATACAATGAAGGAAATTAAAAGGAGGACATCTATCACTCTTCAAAAAATAAAACAACTAAAGAAGCTGTGGAGAGGAACATACAGAACTAGAAAAATAAGATTTTAAGGGCATGCATCTTTACTATCACAACATATTCCTGCAAGACCTGGTCATTTAACAAAAGAGGTGAGAAACACATAAATGCCTTTGAATGTAAGTGCTACAGAAGTGTTCTTCAAATATCATGGACACAAAAAAGAACTATATCCATACTTAGATCTTACATCCTTCCTGTGCTGCTAAACGTCACATAGGGCACGGTAGTTTGCCAAGATTTCCTGTCTTTGGCAAGTTTTTCAATCTCATCAAGGGATGTTATGCCCACTGAACTGGCCTCTCTTAACAATGTCCTCTTTAGAGTTTCACATGGTCAACCTCTTATTCTTCGACCTGTTGTGTTCCACTTGATAGCTTGTTTGGGGATCCTCTGATTGTTTCTTCTCATCACATGACTGACATATGTCCATCTTCTTTTTGTGATCAACCATGAGACAGATTGTTGTTTGCTCATCTGTCTGATCTCTGCATTGTTCTTGAATTTGTTCCACTTTATACCAAGTATTTTTCTTAGACATTTATTTTTGAAAGAGTCTAATTTCTTGTCTGTTTCTTTAGTTGTTTTCCAACTTTCACATGCATAAATGAGGATGGATATCCCATTTGAATTGAATAATCTTAACTTGGTTTTTGTGGTTATAACTTTTGAATGCCATATGTTCTCAAGATTCTTGAAGGACAATGCTGGTTGCGCAATTTGAATTCCAGCTTTCTTTCTGGTGTCACCATCCTAGTCTATGTAGCTGCTGAGATATGATAAATGGTTTACTTCTTCAACAGCTGTTCATTCTACATATATTTGTCCTTCTTGATTAATGAGAAGTTTCATTGTTTGTGTTTTATCCTTATTAATTTCAAGTCCTATTTTACTAGTCATTGAAGACAGGGTATCTGTTTTTACTTGCATTGATTTCACATAGTCACTGATAAGAGTTATGTTATCTGCAAAATCAAGATCTTCCAGTTGGGTCTCATGTACCCAATCAGTGCCCGTTTACCTGATAGTATATCCCTACTACAAGAACTTAATATTGAAGAAGGTTGGCTAGTTAAGTAGATTAAACAGAGAAAACTTAAATATTTTGGACATATTAAATGTCATGAGAATTTAGAGAAAACAGCCTTGAAAGGATGCATAAGGGGAAAAAGAAAGAGAGGAAGACCATGGCAAAGATGGCTGCAAGACATCATTGATGATCTTTGAGTGGATGCATCAGCAGCAGGGCATATTGCTTATAAGTGAGAGGCCTACAGGAGAGCTATAAGTGAGGCAAAGTTCTGCACGGGACATGCAAATGACAGACTTACTTTCTTTTCAATTGAGATTAAAGTAGAATATGTTTAAAGTTAACTTTTGTGTTTCCTCTTTATGAACAAGATTGTATGAATGTTAACAATTTGTTAATCAAATTCATCTGTGTAATATTGCAGCTCATGTTAACAAACAGTTCACTACATATAGGTGACTATATCAACAAACTTCAAATGTCAAATCTATGCAGTCATTTTAACATAAACTCTTCACTTGAAAATAGTAACACACAAAAATTAGTGTATAAGTTGCTACTGGAGGTCCTCTCAGTTCGTCTTGTGGAGTCAGGAGACATGAGAGTAGAGCTACTGGCCAAAAAATACAACAGAAGAAAACAGCCAAAAAGCAAGAACTTAAAATAATGCAGTGGAATGCTGAGGGTGTCAGCAGTGTTAGAGATGGCTATAGCAAAAAGGTTGAACTAGAGAACATACTTTTTGCAGAGCAGGTAAATATATGCTGCATACAGGAGACACACCTAACCAAAGATGCCGCCTTTAAAATCAGAGGCTACCAGTGTTTTAGATCAGACCGACAGGACAGAAGAAAAGGAGGAGTACTCACACTTGTTAAGAATAACATCAGTGCATGTCAGGTGGGAGTGTACATGGAAGGAGCCGAATACCAGATGATCCATCTAAAAAGTAGTAATACAGATTTCCACCTCCTTAACTATTACTGTCCTAATGACCGCCCACTTGCTTTAGGAACAATCCCACACAAAGAGAGACTGATGGTCTATGGTGATTTTAACAGTCATTCCCAGAGCTGGGGCTATGACCACATAGACAAGAGAGGAGAGGAAGTTGAGAGCTGGCAGGATGATAATGGACTTCTCCTGATCAACCAGCCAATGGATGCCCCAACATTTTACTCAAGGGCGTGGCGTACAAAATCAACACCAGATCTGGCATTCCACTCTCCAGATCTGAAGTGGAACATTACACGTGAAGTTGGAAAACAACTTGGAGGTAGCGACCATCGACCAGTCTTCCTGACAATAGAAAATGAACTCCTTAACACCAGTAACCCTCTCCCCAGATGGAACTATAAAAAAGCAAACTGGACAATGTACAGACATCGTACAGGTATCCTGGTGGGACAGCTGTCCATAGAAGGTAAGGATATTAACAGCATAGTGAAGGAATTCAATGCTTGTATCCTTCAGGCCGCTCGTGAAACCATTCCCAGAGGAGCTCGTAGGGACTATAAACCATACTGGTCTAGTGAGCTGGGAAAACTCCATGATGACGTGGAAGCAGCTCGAAAGCAAGCAGAAAATAGACCATGCCAAGAACACCACAATAATTACCAACATTCTAAGGCCAAATTTCAGAGAGCAAAGCTGCAAGCCAGACGGGAAAGTTGGAGAGAGAAAACAGAGTCCCTAAACTTTTAAAGGGATGGAAGGAAACTGTGGAAACTAATCAAACAGTTAAATGATGAGAGTACTGGAAGAAGTACAAAGGTTACACTAATAGAGGATGAGAAAACTCTTACAGGTAAGCAGGTAGCAGATCACTTTGCTCGCATGTTTGCACAGGACTGCAACATTGATATCCATCCAGAGAAGGAGTGTACAGTGCGCATCGAGCCACAGAAAGAGGAGGAACAAGTCAGAAAAGTGGAGGTCATGGATGCACCAATAACACGCAGTGAGTTAGACCTAGCAGTTAGTAAACTGAAACCAAGGAAATCACCAGGACCAGATGGAGTGTCCAATGAAATGATCAAGAACCTGGGAATGGCAGCAATGAGAAAGCTGTTGGATATTTTCAATATGTGCTGGAGCACAGGTAAGTTACCTCAAATCTGAAAAGAAGCAAGCATGGTACCACTGCTAAAACCAGGGAAAAACAGTGATACTGCCTCCAGCTACAGGCCAATCAGTCTCACTAGCTGCCTATGCAAAACGATGGAACGCATCATTGACCTGAGGCTAAAATGGTACCTAGAAAGTGAAAACCTTCTCGTTCCACAACAAGCAGGATTTAGGCAGTACTACAGTACGGAAGATCAAGTGACCTATCTCTCTCAAGAGACTGAGGATGCATTCCAAGAGAAAAACCTTGTACTAGCAGCGTGGATAGACCTGAAGAAAGCCTTTGATAAAGTATGGAAAAAAGGTCTGCTGTGGAAACTAAGAAACTGCAATGTGAATGGAAGACTGTACAACTGGATAAAGTCCTATTTACACAATAGAAGAGCTAGAGTAGTAATGGATGGACACAAAAGCCAGAAAGTACTTCTGCGACACGGTGTACCACAAGGAGGAGTCCTTTCGCCTACACTATTCCTTGTATTCATTAATGACCTGGTCAAGGAACTTCCCTATGGAATCAAAGCGCACTGTATGCAGATGATCTGGTCATGTGGTGTACAGATGAATATGCGACAGTTGCTACACAGAGACTCCAAAGAGCAGCAGACATCTTGACAACATGGACAAACAAATGGTGTGTAAGTATCAACACAGAGAAATCAAGTACCACTCTGTTCACCCTCTCATCTAAACAGAAAGCAGGTAAGATCTTTGAAAATGAAATACCCTTAAGGATGGACAACCAACCCACTTACTTAGGAGTGACTCTTGACTCAAAACTGACGTGGAAGCAACACATCAACAGTGCAGAAGCAAAAGCCAGAAGAAAACTAGCCATATTAAGAAAATTGAGTGGAACCACATGGGGAGCTAGTGAAAGAATCCTCAAGAACGTATATCAGCAAAGTATTCTACCACATTTAGAATATGGCTCAACATCTTGGTGCACAGCATCAAACACTACGCTGCATAATCTAGACAAGGTTCAAAATCAGTCACTACGGATTATCACAGGTGCCATGAGGTCCACACCAATAGTAGAAATGCAGAAAATAGTTGGTGTTCAAGCGCTAAAGGAACGTAGAGACACAAAGGTCATGACCATGGGAGAAAAATTCCTTAGCTCTGTAAGCCATCCCCTGAAGGAGAGATTCAATAACTTGGCATTAGGACGGCTTAAAAGAAGCAGCTTCATTCATCAGGCCAAGCGTATGCGTAAGCTGATACCTGACCTTCCAACTGTAGTCGCTCCATTATCATCTGTACCAGAGCATACACCATGGAAAGAAGCAGATTATACACAAATAACTATTCAGACTGAAGTGAAAGGTGTGCAGAATGATGAGATGCAGAGCAGTCTTGTAAGATCAACAGCCACACTTAGTGTTCTAGATGACAATATCCATGTGACACCTGGATACGTGTGTATACAGATGGATCTGCACATAATGCCATAAAGAATGGAGGGGCAGGAGCATATATTGAATATCCAAACAACACCATTGACAAGATTTCCATACCCACTGGTAAATACTGCAACAACTTTGATGCAGAAGTTAGGGCAATTATTGCTGCAGTTGAAAAACTATCAGACTCCAGAATTGATACATGTCCTGTAGTAATTCACACAGATGCAAGATCAGTACTGGAGGCTCTTCAGTGCAACAAACTACCAGACCTTAAGGATGCCTTGTCAAAAATTGGCTTACAACATGGAGTCACTTTGCAATGGATTCCCTCCCACTGTGGGATACCAGGCAATGAGAAAGCTGACCACTGGCCAAAGAGGGCACTGAAATGGAGCAACCAGACATACCAATCACTTATAATCAGAAGAAAAGCATGATAAAAACCTACAGGAAGCCACAAACACCACCACATGATGACTATCACATGCTAAACAGAAAGGAACAAGTCACCATCTTCCGTCTCCGAACAGGACACAGCCGACTCCGAAGTCATATGTATACAAAGTTTAAGGTTGGTACTACTAATCTATGTACATGTGCCCAGGTGCCCCAAACTGTGGAACATATCCTCCAGAACTGCATCAACTATGAGACACTGAGAAATAATTACTGGCCCAGTGAAACCACTAAAGAAGATAAGCTCTATGGTTCCATACATGAATTACAAAAAACAGTGAAATTTATCCAAGAGACAGGACTGCAAATATAGACAGACAGTGCGAACGAAGAAGAAGAAGAAGTGTATAAGTATACAACTATTCACGAAGCACTGCAGTAAAGCTGTGATACCACAATGTTTAAACTAAGAGAAAAGTAGGAGCAGCTTTATTACTTGACGACTTCAAAGTCATGACGTTTCAGCGTGAGCCTTAATCATAAAAAAAACATACAGGACAAAGAAATAGAGAGAGGAGATAAAGTATGGATTCACATGAATGCTGTTTAAAATAAAAAAATAATAAATGGAATACTTAGCTGTGACTGTTAGAAGATGTGGCTTATCTGATGCTGTGTGTCAGAAATGAGCATGGTAGGGCATGGAGACTGTTTAAATGTGTACCTGTTATGTGTGGTTGGTGGGTCGTAACTGGCGAAACCGTGGAGGGGAGAGAGAGAGGTACAATGTTAACCTAGCCAGGAGAAGGTGAACTAGATGATTATAGTTAGGGTAGAGGGGTTGTAATGTGATGCTGTGAGGAGGTTCTGAACTATGTGTAACAAGTGAGAAGGGAGTGGAGTTTAGTGGAGAGGGATTATAATTGTTGAAGAGGAGAATGTTAGGTGTAGCTGAATTGTGAGTTTAACACATGTGGTTCCAGCATCCATCTGATGACACAAAAAAGCCTAGCGCTTGAGAACCACTACATTCAGGATTATGGGATGCTGTTTGAAATATAAATAAGCAAAAATAAGTGGCACATTTGGTTAAATTTTTTTTTACTAACAAAAAAAAAAAAGAAGAAAACTTGTGACACTTTTCTAGCCCTCTCACAATAGAACATTGTGCCGTGGCATACACTCTGAAAAACCAATGATATCATTCATTCATTCATTTGTATATCTCTTGCGGAACTTTGCCTCCCAAACAGCACTCCTGTAGGCCTCTCAGTTGTGAGCAAAATGGCCTGCTTCTGCTGCGTCCATTTGCAGATCGTCAACGATTTCTTGCAGCCATCTTCATTTTGGTATTCCTCTTTTTCTTTTTCCCATTATGTATCCTTCCAATATGGTCTTCTCCAATTTATCATGATGTTTAATATGTCCAAAATATTTAAGTTTTCTCTCTTTAATCCTCTTTACTAGCCAGCCTTCTTCAATATTAAGCTCTTGTAGTATAGATATATTTGTTCTTTTTTGTGTCCACGATATTTGGAGAACTCTTCTGTAGCATTTACATTCAAAGGCATTTATGTGTTTCTCAGCTGTTTTGTTAAGTGTCCACGTCTCACAGGCATATGTTGTGATGGGAAAGATGTATGACCTTAAAAATCTTATTTTTGTAGTTCTGTCTGCTCCTCTCCACAGATTCTTTATTTGTTTTACTTTCTGAAGAGCAACAGATGTCCTCATTTTAATTTCCCTCATTGTATCTCCGTTATTAGTTAGCAGTGATCCAAGATATTCAAAACTCTCCACTTCTTCCAATTTTTCCTCATTTATATATATTTCAGCTGCCTTGTTTGTTTTGTCAGTTGTCATCAATTTAGTTTTCTTCGCATTAAGATAGAGGTTCTGCCCTTCGCTGTTCTTACGGACTGACATAATTAGTTTTACCATTCCTTTTTGTGTTGTGGATAGTAACACTGTGTCATCAGCATATGTAATCTCTGGTATTTCATAACCTCCAATTGTTATGGCATCATAATATCCTTTGTCTACATCTTCTCTAACATTCCTCATTATATTTTCACTATACAAGTTAAACAACTAAAGCGACAGTATGCACCCCTGACGGACCCCTTTTTTTTATGTCAAACCAAGTTGTTGTTTCACCCTTTAATCTTACTGCTGCTTGTTGGTCTAGATACAGCAGTGATGTTAATTGTATCAAATGTGTTGGAAATCCCATTTTTTCCATTATTTCCCAAAGTTTCTGGTGTTGTACACAATCAAATGCCTTTGAATAGTCTATAAAGGATAAATATAGATTCACATTAAACTCTCTGCATTTCTTTATGATTAATCTTATATTGAATATATGATCTCTTGATCCTCTTCCTTGCCTGAAACCAGCTTGGACCATATTAACTTCTTCTATTTTCTTACGAAGTCTACCCATTATGATTTTTAACATAATTTTACTGGCATGACTAATCAGGGCAACAGTTCTGTAGTTTGTGCATAATTTCAGGTTACCCTTTTTTGGCAGTGGTATGAATACAGTTCTTTTCCATTCTTTTGGCCAAATACCTGAATGCCATATCTTTTTGCACAGTGCATGATAGATTGTTGCACACTCCTTTCCTCCTGCTTTAATAAATTCAGCTGTTATCTCATCACATCCTGGTGATTTACCATTTTTCAGATTCTTTATTGCCCATAAAACTTCTTCTATTGTCGGTTCAGGTTCTTTCTCCTCCAATAATAATTCACATCGTTGATTTCTGTTTCCACAGTCGGTTGTTTCATACATTCCTTTGCAGTATTCCTTCCATCTTTCTAGAATTTCCTCTGTCTCTGTCAAGGTATTCCCCATCTCATCACAAATTACATTTAGCTTAGGTGTGACATTTCTCATCAATATCTTCATTTCTTTAAACATTTCACTATCTCTTCCACACTTCTGATTTCTTCTATTCTTTCACAACAATCTTGTATGTATTGTTTTTTGTCTTTTCTTATGTTTCTTCGTACTTCTTTTGTTAAAGTTTTATATTTCTCTTTGTTGTTGTTTGTCACTTTCCATTGCGTCTTCATTTCTCTACATTGTTTTGTCAATTCTACTGTACCTGCTGTAATCCATCCATTCTTTTGTGTTTTCTTTACTGGAACCATGTCTTTAGCTGTTGTTATTAAGATATCTTTGGCCTGCGTAGCCAATTCATCTGGTGTCATCTCCTCCTGTACAGCCATCAGGATTTCGAAATGGTTCTTCACTTCTATACCGTATTGTTCTGGTATATTTGTAAGAGCAAAACAGAGTGGTCTTGATCCCGTAACTGTCTTTTTTATCTTTATCTTCATGTCTGCTATTAATAACTCATGGTCCATGTCACAGTCAGCACCTGGTAAAATTTTTGCTGATGTTATACTTGATCTCCTCCTTCTTTGCACTAAAATGTAATCTATTTGATTCCTGGTTTTACCATCAGGTGATGTCCAAGTGTAAAGTCTTCTTGGATGTTGTTTAAAAAGTGTGTTAGCGATCATTAGCTCATTTTCCATGCAAAACACCATTAGATTATCACCTGCCTCATTTCTATGTCCTATGATAAATTTCCCTACAACATGTCCTTCATCTTCTGCCCTTTCTGTACCAATTTTTGCATTAAAATCACCCATTATTAATACAATATCATTTTTCCGTACCTGGTCTATTGTCATTTGCAGTGTGTTATAAAAGTTTTCTACTTCCTCTTCTTCTGCTGCTGATGTAGGTGCATATATCTGAATGATTGTTACATTTCTAGGAATGCCCTTAAGTCTGATTGTTATGATTCTATCAGTTACTGGATTGTAGCCTAGTAATGCTTTTGATGTTGATTTGTCCAAATAAAAAGCCACTCCATGATATATACCATATAAATAAGCATTACAGTATGATGTATTCTAACATGTCCCAAAATTACTAGTTTAATTTTTATACTTTGAAAACCCTGGAAATGTGTCCTAGTCCATTTGCTAGAAGTGAAATATAACTTTTTCACACATGTTTTGTTTTGCTGCTCAAAGTTGGATATTTTGTTTATTTATATCCCAGTTTGATTGTCATTCAGGTTGATGATCTGCAAATGGATGCATCAGCAGCAGGCCATCTTGCTCACAACTGAGAGGCCTACAGGAGAGCTGTTAGGGAGGCAGAGTTCCACAAAGGACATACAAATGAATGAATATCCCAGTTTTCCTTATTATAAGGCTAATACTAGCCAGGTACAGAACTCACCAAAGTCACCATGTATAATGCTAGTTTGTCCGTATTTCACCTTCATTTATAATAATAATAATAATAATAATAATACAGAATTAACTGTCTTAGAAGACCGAACCAGTCACAGACATTTAATTAGCACTTCTGCCATACTACTCATACAGAATGTATAAAATGAGAAACAAGTAGGAACTGCTTTATTAATTAATGAGTATACAGTTGTGATGTTTCGGTGTGATCCGAAATCATACAGAAATACACAGAACGAAGAAAGAGAGAGTGAGGATAAAGTATAAATTTACATGAATGCTGTGTAAAAAAAATAGGATTGGAAACAATTAGAATAAAATCAAATGAATGGAACACTTAGCTATGACTTGTAATAAGCTGTTGATTGTCAGAAGCTGTGTTCAGAAATGATCAAGGTGGGGTGTAGAGACCCTTTAAATGGAGACTTGTGGCGTGTGCTGGGGGGGGGTGTTTGTAAATAAAGGAAGGAGGGGGGTGAACCGTGGAAAGTGGAGAGAATGATACGATGGTAATCTAGCCAGGAGAGGGTGGAAAAGGATTATAGCTGGGGTAGAGGGGTTGTAATCTGATGCTGTGAGAATGTTCTAAACTGTCTGTTATAAGTGAGAAAGGAGTGGAACTTAATGCAGTGGGATTATAATTGTGGAAGAGGGGAATGTTAGGTGTATCTGAATAGTGAGTTCAAACTGTGGTTCTAGATCCCGTATGCCTGAATGTAGTGGTTGTCAAGCGCTAGGTGGCTTCTGTCATCAGCATGACATTATTTGATGGCTGTTACTAGAAAAAAAGTGGCTGCTTGCTGAAAAATCTGCATGACATCACCCAACATGCTTCGAAACCTGTCCCTAATCATTTCAGTAGCCCCAGCCACAGAGGCAAAGTTGATTTTATACATTTCGTTATCGCAGCTTTCCTGCAGTGACTTCCTGTATGGTTATATACTTAGATTTATATACTTCATTCAGTCATTTGCATGTCCCTTGCAGAACTTTGCCTCCCTAACAGTTCTCCTGTATGCTTCTTGATTGTAAGCAACCATTATGTACCCTGCCAAGACTGTCTTCTCTAGATCATCATAATATTTAATATGTCCAAAATATTTAAGTTTTTTCTTTTATTCTTCCTTACTAGCCAGCCTTCTTCAATATTATGTTCTTGTAGTATGGATATATTTGTTCTTTTTTGTGTCCATGATATTTGAAGGATTCTTCTGTAGCATTTACATTCAAAGGCATTTATGTGTTTTTCAGCTGTTTTGTTAAGTGTCCAGGTTTCACAGGCATATGTTGCGATGGGAAAGATGCAAACCATTTAAGATCTTATTTCTGTAGTTCTGTCTATTCCTCTCCAAAGCTTCTTTAGTTGTTTTATTTTTTTAAGCTTGATGGATGTTCTCCTTTTAATGTCCCTCATTGTATCTCTGTTATTAATTAGATATTCAAAACTCTCCACCTCTTCCAGTTTTTTCCTCATTGATATATATTTCAGCTGCTTTAATTGTTTTGTTATTTGTTATCAATTTCTTCTTCTTCTTCTTCTTCATTTGCTTCGATCACCAAGACCACCCTGTGATCCTACTGAATTTACACCTGTGGTCCTCATTAAGTCCTGTAGTCCCCCATATGATCCCTGAAGGACCACACGAGATCCCTGTGAGGACCACAAGAGGTTCAGAGTATCGTAGAGCTTGAGCCTGTATTCTTGGTGGGTCTCAGAAGCGGGATTGCGTGACACCGTGGTTTTCGTTGCACCAGTTTAGTCTAGAGTTGGACTTTCTCACCGGAAAACCTCGACGTGATTTGGATATCAGTATATCCCCGCTGGGTGAGAGGTGGTAGTCCACCCAGGCCAGAGTTGGACTTTCTCACAGGAAAACCTCGACGCGTTTTGAGATACCCATGTATCAAGGCGGGTGAGAGGTGGTTGCCCATCCAGTCCAGTGTTGGACTTTCTCACCGGAAAACCTCAGCGTAATTAGGATATGCATACATCCCCGCCGGATGAGAGGTGGTTGACGATATAGACTGCCCTGGTCCAGTGTCTCCGACTTTAGCATTTTGTGGTCGTGGCCGCTACCCTTCCTGGTTGTTACCAGGATGGAGCTTTTGTCCAGGAGGACGAATCCTCTCCACTAGTGACTTCCACCCCTGGGTTGAGCCAGTTTAGGCATATTATCCCATTATGGGCATGTTTGGGACGTGACCGACCTCTAGAGCAGAGGTACCGTGACATGTGTAGCCTTCAAGTTTCACCCATGGTGTGAACCGTGTAGGCATATTTCACCAGTATGGGTGTTTATCAGGCGTGACCGACCTCTAGAGCGGAAGTGGCGTGACATGCCTAGCCATCAAGTTTCACCCCTGGTGTATGGCGGTTTAGGCATATTTCACCAGTGTAGGTGTATTTCGGACGAGGCCGGCCTCTAGAGCAGAAGCGCTGTGATATGTGTAGCTCTCGCAGCGTTACTACTGGACATACCGATTAAACTTCACTTTATCCTTTCCTTCACCTTTTCACATCGGCGCCACACAGCAACCCTTATTTCTTTTTCGCAGTTTCTTCCTTGACCGGGAGGAGCTTCACTCCACGCGCGGCATCGAAAGAATCTCGCCAGCAATATCTTAACCTCTGGGTTAAGCCGGTTCAGGCATTTCACCTGATATGAGTGCACTTAGGACGTGGCCTACCTCCAGAACAGAGGCGCCGTGATTTGACTGTTTGCTTCGCTTTATCCTTTCTACTACCTTTTCCGCAGTGGTCCCGCGCGACAACCCCATTTGCTCCTTTCTTCACTGGCCGGGAAGAGCACCACTCCACGCACGGAAACTGAAGAATTTCGCCAGCAGCATGTTATCAATTTAATTTTCTTTGCATTAAGATACATGTTTTGCCCTTCACTGTTCTTACGGACTGATAATTAGTTTTTTCCAATCATTTTTGTGTTGTAGACAGTAATACTGTGTCATCAGCATATCTAATCTCTGGTATTTCATAACCTCCAATTTTTATGACATTGTAATATTCTTTTTCTTTATCTTCTATAACATTCTTCATTATATTCTCACTATACAAGTTAAACAACTAAAGCGACAGTATGCACCCCTGACGGACCCCTTTTTTTATGTCAAACCAAGTTGTTGTTTCACCATTTATTCTTACTACTGCTTGTTGGTCTAGATACAGCAATGATGTTAATTGTATCAAATATGTTGAAAACTCCATTTTTTCCTATTATTTCCTGAAGTTTCTGGTATTGTACACAATAAAATGCCTTTGAGTAATCTATAAAAGATAAGTATAGATTCATATTAAATTCTCTGCATTTTCTATTATTAATCTTATATTGAATATATGCTGTCTTGTTCCTCTTCTCGTCTAAAACCAGTGTGGACCATATTCATTTCTCTTTTTATTTTCTTGCGAAGTCTACATATTATTATTTTTAATTGATTTACTGGCCATGACTAATCAGGGCAACAGTTCTGCAGTTTGTGCAGCTTTATTACTTAACGTGTACACAGATGCGACGTTTCGGCAAAAACATGCAGGACGAAGAAATAGGAAATAAAATATAAATTCACATGAATGCCATGTTAAAAATAAAATAAGATGAACAGAGCACTTAGCTGTAACTTGTAAGAAGTTGTGGCTTGTCCGACGCGGTGTGTTAGAAAAAAAAAAACATTGGATCATTACTAACCACGATAATGGAGATACAATGAGGGAAAATAAAAGGAAGACATATATCGCTCTTCAAAAAGTAAAGCAACTAAATAAGCCGTGAAGATGAACAGGCAGAACTACAAAAAAATAAGATTTTTAATGGTATGCATCTTTCCCATAGCAAAATACACCTGCAAGACCCGGAGACTCAATAAAACAGATGAGAAACATGTAAAATACCTTTGAATGTAAATGCTACAGAAGAGGTCTTCAAATATCATAGACATAGAAAATAACAAATATATCCATACTAAAAGAATTTAATATTAAAGAAGTCTCGCTAATAAAGATAATAAAACAGAGAAAACTTAAATATTTTAGACACATTAAAAGTCATGATAATTTAGAGAACCCGTCTTAGAAGGATACACAGTGGGAAAAATAAAGAGAGGAAGACCAAGGCGAAGATGGCTGCAAGACATCGTTGATAATCTACAAATGGATGCACCAACAGCAGGGCATATTGTTTACAAAAGAGATGTCTACAAGAGACCTATGGAGGCAAAGTAACATAAGGACATGCGACTGACTGAAATGTGAAAACTAAAAGAAAATAGGAACAATTGTTAATAAATGTTAAAGAGCACACGGATGTAATGCTTCGGTTTATACCTTAGTCATACAAAATCATACGGAAGAAATAAACAGAGAAGGAAGACAAAATATAAAGTCGCACAAATGATAGTTATCAAATAAGTGCGTGGAAGAAAACAGAAAAAAAAAAGCCGGAGAGACAACATAGCTGTGACTTTCCAAAAACGGAGTCCCAGAGTTCGTGTGATGGAGTTATGTGAATGTTCAAAAGGAAGATTTGGGATGCGTTGTTAGTAAATCTAGGGTGGGGAAGCAGAAAGGACATAAATGGTTCAAAGGTTCAGAATCAGAATCCGGCGTCATTGCATTCAGGACATCCCAATATACTAGTATACTCCATCGTATGACGCAACATCCATCCAGGAGTATGTTTGCTAATAGTTTCCATCAAGTGTTGGTTCTGTACGATGCGTTTTCTACCACACAGTTCAGATTTCCTACCAGCATCCTTATTTTATCCTAGCTCCAGCAATCGCTTCACAATTACATTGTCCTTCCATTCCCGCTCTTCAATTTTTCTGTCTTACCAGTACGGCTTCAGGAATGTCTCCCGTGTTCATTCTCAGTCTGCCATTTTAAAAATTATGTCCAGAAAGTTTTATCTGCCACATCATTGACATGTACTCCCACATGTCACGGATAATAAAACCAGGTTAGGCTTCTCGAAGTTGATTGACTTAATAGATGGGGCCATTCTTTTCGAAACAAATTTTTACACATATGGCTTTCTAACAAAGTATGGATGGAGCTCACTGAACATGTACTATGCATAACCTTCATCAATTCTATGTGTTTATAGTTGTGTTGTTAGTGCCCCTTTCCTTGCATTACTTTAGTTAAGAGGTTGTGTTAAGACATAAAAACGGTAAGTCAGTCAGTCATTTGCATGTCCCTTGCGGAACTTTGTCTCCCTAACAGCTCTCCTGTAGGCCTCTCGGTTGTAAGCAAGATGCCCTGCTGCTGATGAGTCCATTTGCAGATTATCAAAGATGTCTTGCAGCCATCTTCACCTTGGTCTTCTTCTTTTTTCCCATTATGTACCCTTCCAAGACGGCCTTCTCTAGATTATCATGACATTTAATGCCAAACACCAACAACAACTGTACTTCTACTAATATATTCTCTTGAGAGAATTTCCTAACTATTCCAAAAAAAACTGGAATCAACAACGATGTTATTTAACCATATGTAAAGTAACGATTCACCGCAGGTTCTCCACAATTCTTCCCACAGATGTTGTCTTTGGCCACATGGCATAATGAAAACTAATCAGTCACTCCACATGACAACAAAGAGAATATACATTTTACTAAAACAGAGTCGCCAGTTTAAGTTTTCCAAAAAGTACCAATTTTTAATGTGATAATAGATGTTGATGATTAGGATGAGGAATGGAATGGAATGATTCGAAACAAGGACGTGCGAAATATCAAAGGTTCATAATTACAAGAGTTCCGAAGAAAAACATCTCGCCATTTGAACATAACCCTCAAATAGGGTTCTCTTACGGAACCTTCGTTCAGAAAGGAAAAAAAAAACCAAATCCCACTACAAGCGAATCAAATCCTAAAAAGAACATGGCATCCAACAAATATTAATCTACGTCCTTAACTAACTACTAGAAGAAAAAAAAAACACTCCTTGTTCCATAAGGCCCGAATACCGACAAGTATCCATACATCTGTACATGTTCCTAGCCAAAACATGTGTCCTGTTCGGACAAGATGAACAAGTCTTTACATTACTCTAACACGCTGTCCTTTAACTATAATTCTCTCTGTCTTTCTGCATCTCAATCCATCTATATCCCTGTTCATACCGTTAACTATCTCTAACTCTTCCAGTTTTATATTACGACCCATCGCTATGAATTCAAGAGATTTTCCTCGCATTTTTTCTCTCGTGACTTTTACAACTCACATTCTACTTGCCCTAAGGTTGTCGAATCTTCTTAATACTTTTCTCGTCCTATACAACATTCATTTCCAGTACAGAACTCATTCACCCTAACTACGAAGTTATGGAAGTATCTTGATTTACACTTGAATATTTACTGAGGATTCGAAGTATTCTAACCTACATAATACCAACATACTGGTACATGGTGACTTCAAAGGTTCCCGAACCTTTTGCCACTACTCTTCCATTGCGGCAGACAACAAAACTGCAACCACTTCTGCTGTTCCGAAACCATTTGTATATATTACCGTGTCAGAAGACCCACAGTGTTGCTGGATGAGATCTTGAACATAAAGTTCAACTGCTTGCGCCCAGTCTCTACATTCGAGGCCATTCTGTGGTATAACCTTTGTTTGCTGAGGTTGGTCCTGTCCCCATAACCAATAATCAAATTTAGGTACATCATCTAGGTCACAAACTGACATTAATGTATCTTCAGCCTCAGCCACCCAGGATACGTCTCGTTTAATGCGTTTGCTCTTTGTCAACACCAGCTCCTTATGAAGAGGATGGTCCTTCATGATAGCAACCCTGATGTATATCAAGCATAAAGCGCATGGTCGCTACAGGAGTATCCCTGGTGCAACTCAAGACCACTCTCACTGCCTCATATGTACAAGCTCTAGTCTGTTCAGTTGTGTCTTTGTCAGGGTGAGTAGGCCTAGACCATTCTGCAATGATAATATCATCGGCACCTCCATCAGCCAGAACAGAGTGCGCTGTGGAAAGCCAGTTGCGGCCGTTAACCCAACTGCTCCCAATGTTTTTCTGGCTTTTGACATTGCAATGTCCACATATTGTGCAAAGGACAAGGATAGATCAAATGTTATCTCTAGATATCGCATGAAATGTGTTCTCTTAATATCTTGACACGACACTTCGCATTCAAAACTTCAGATCATACAATCTTGTTATTTGATGAGCACTACAGGATGCTGGCTTTTTCTGAGTTTATCACCCCATTGTTATCCTCACACCAGCTTGTTATCTGATCCACCTTGGTCTGTACCCTTGTGGGTAATATTCCTACACCATCCATTCTCATATCATCAGCGTAGGTCAACGTTCGCCCCACACCGTTCCCAAATAACAGCGCAGTGTCAGTAGAATATGCATTGAGCAGCACAGGAGACAAGGGAGATACCTGAGGCAGTTTCGTTGCAATGGTTCTTTTCTCTGAGGTCCATGATCTATATCTCAAGCAACCGATCGCCTTAACAGCATTGAAGCTATTCATTGAAAATAATATTGTATCTATCCCAAACTCCATCAGAAGTGTTAACAACATTGAAGCTATTCACCGAAGTAATCTTGCATCTACCCCAAACTCCATCAGAAGTGTTAACATCGTTGTGTAATCCACTCTGTTGTATGCTTCCTCAAGATCAAGTGCCACAACTACGGTTTCCTCTTTTCTCCGGAATCCCTCATATACAGTCGAAACCACTTAATGTTACACTGTCGAGGACGGTCAAAATATGGTGACAATAAATGAGTTGACATTAAGGGGAGGGGGGGAGGGGGTCCATTACAAGGGCATTAACTGGGATAAAGTAACTTTAATCGTTGATTGACTAAATCTGTTCCATGCAGCATGCATAAAATTAATCGCTATCTTGATGTCCATCTCGGCGACACGCTTTTGTTCCACATCATGCAGCACATGACCATAATTTCGCATACTGTTGCTTAAAGGCGTAAATGATACCTTGGTCGCAAGGCTGCAGCACGCTGGTTGTGTTAGGTGGCAGGAAAACAAAAGTTGTAGCCATCAGTTTGGTGATGTCAATGTGCGCCGGGCAGTTATCAACGAACAACAAAACTTTGCTGTTCATTCGGTTCATTTTATTGTCGAAAGAAATGACAGTCCTCAAACGGTTCACTCGTCTTCCAAGCACTCTGACTGGCCTTGTAAGCGACGGGCAGGCTCTTTACGTTCTTGAAGCACCGCCGATTTCATGACTTTCCGATAACAAGGAGTGTAGTCTCTTCAGTGCCAGACGTGTTACAGCACACGACAGCTGTTAAGGATGCTGGGAGGAAATATGAAGTGTGTGGCATCGTAAAGAGCTAACACTTTTACGAAAAGTTACGGAATTTCTGTGTTATGACCTCGTTTCTTTCCGAGTGTCAAGATCCCTCGTGTCTACTGAACGGTTACTAATGACTATGCTTACAAAATACCTTTTATTGGAGGAGTTAGTAGCGCAGTCGGTACGCTGTTATCTTGTGGTTGGACGGCTGCTCGTCCTACCGGAGTCCGTGTTCGAATCCCAGGTAATTCTCTTGTGATTTTTCTTTCTCTCACGTCTCACTAAAGTGCTTTGTAATAACTTCAGATAGGAAATGCAGAACAGAAATTAAAGAACAGAATAGACCACTTAAAGACTGCATTTCAGAGAATGATAAACATATGCAACACATACTTATCAACGAATGTTAGAAAACGAGTAATAAAATGCTATATTGAACCTGTCTTATTTAAGGAAGTGAATCTTGAACCATTGGACCAATAACTTCGAAACCAGAAAAAAGAAGAAGCAGAAGAAGTATGTTGCGAATTCCATGGACAGCAAAAATGGCTAATGGAGAATGTTTGAGAAGAGGTGGAGATAAAATCACCAACTGAGCTAATGGCCTGCATGAAGGATCGGATAATCTAGAGGAGCATATAATAGCCAACGCCAGTCAGCACGGCACCTGATGATGAAGACCAAGGATCGGTTTGTACTCGAGTACCAGCTTTTAACTGGAATAACCGAAAGAACCGGTTCCTAACGCAGACCTGTTGAGATCTAATACTTACAATCAAAGCAATATGGCGGTCACGCAGAGAGAAAAACCAAAGTTAAAAAAATAAAAAGTGCTTGTTTATAAATTGTAACGATAAATACACTTCAGGCTCCTGAAGTACAACATAGTTTTGATGATAGGTGTCGTGCAAAAGTTTTACGTATAGTTTGTATCATATAGTTTTGCTGTATCAGTTTATTTCTGGTGACAGTTTTCTTGTAGAAAGCTACGAAGGTACTGGATTTTTATTTTCACAAAATTTTCTGCTCCAAGACACAAACGAAAACATGGAGAAAGCGAGCGATGATTTATCTTATCAGCATAAAACTTATGTAAGAAAACATTCATCTTCTTGCTTTTTTTTTTTTTTGATGTCTATAATATTGTCCATAAATTGTCATCTATTTTCAGTTCTTCTCTGTTAAGTTCCAATATATTCTGATCGTCTACAAGTAGTAGTATATTATGATTTTCTGAAAGATGAAGTATATCATGACTGTTTATAAGATAGCATGTAGTATAACAGTCTGTAAGATGTATATCGTTACTATTAAGTGGAGTACCGTCGTCTCTCCATATTCGCGGATATATTTGTTCCAGGACTTTCCCTGGATGTTCAAGGTTCCTTATAATAAATTGTGAAGTACTTGCCTGCAGCGTATACACGTCCGTTCATATGCTATAAATCATTTCTAGATTACTTATAATAGCTCAATCAGTCAGCCATTTTCATGTCCCTTGTGGAATTTTGCCTCCCTAACATGTATCCTATACGCCTCTTGATTGTAAGCAAGAGATCATCAACGATGTCTTGCACCATCTTCGCCTTGGTCTTCCTCTCTTTCTTTTTCCCATTATGTATCCATCCTCAAATATCTTCTCCAAATTATCATGATGTTTAATATGTCCAAAATATTTCAGTTTTCTCTCTTTAATCCTCTTTACTAGCCAGCCTTCTTCAATATTTAGTTCTTGTAGTATGAATATATTGTTCTTTTTTTGTGTTCATTATATTTGAAGGACTCTTCTGGAGCATTTACATTCAAAGGCATTTATGTGTTTCTCCGCTGTTTTGTTAAGTGTCCAGGTCTTACAGGCATATGTTGCAATGGGAAAGATGTATACCCTTGAAAAACTTATATTTGTTCTGTCTTTTCCTCTCCACAGCTTCTCTAGTTTTTTTATTTTTTGAAGAGCGATAGATGTCCTCCTTTTAATATCCCTCATTATGTCTCCTTTATTAGTTTGTAATGATCCAAAATATTTATAACTCTTCTTCCAGTTTTTCCTCATTAATATATATTTCAACTGCCATATTTGTTTTGTCATTTGTCATCAATATAGTTTTCTTCGCATTAAGATAGAGGTTTTGCTCTTCACTGTTCTTACAGACTCACATAATTAGTTTTTCCATTTATTTTTGTGTTGTGGATAGTAATACTGTGTCATCAGCATATTTAATCTCTGGTATTTCATAACCTCCAATTGTTATGGCATTGTAATATTCTTCGTCTACATCTTCTCTAAAATTCCTCGTTATATTTTCAGTATACAAGTTAAATAAGTAAAATGACAATATGCATCAGTGACGGACCCCTTGTTTTATATCAAACCAAGTTGTTGTTTCACCATTTATTCTTACTGCTCTGTGTTGGCCTAGATACTTATAATACCTATTACAATACAAATGCTATATAACTGTTGTTATAATGTATTCATTATCATCATGCACTTGCTTTAGAATGAAAGTTGATGGTAATGAATCTCCAGTTTTCTCACTCCCTCACCTTGATAATACATTCAGCCAGGCTGTGTCCCGTCCATACTCATATGTTATCTTCCCATCTATATCTGTGTCTACCTCTTGCTCTTTTTTTTCATTCCACCTTTCCTAGTAATATTCAATATGTTGTTATGTATATGGCCAAAGTATTCTGCTTTCTTCATCTTTATTTCTTTGAGAAGTTCACATTGCACTTGGAGCTGTTCTAAACTTGTGCATTTGTTCTTTTCATTCTCCATGTTATATGACCTAGTTTTTTGTGGAAACAAATTTCTGCTGCAATTAATCTTTCTTTCCAGCTTTTTGCTTTGATTCCAGGTTTCTGGTCCATGTAGTAAAACAGATTAGATATAACATTTTACAAATCACAGTTTTCAAAACACACTGTATTGCTTAGGGAATAATGGCAAGAAAAAAAAAGAAGTCAACATTTTCATTACAGACACAACCAATGTAGGTCTAACTACATAGGACATGGCAGCAACAAGGTAACATTTTCTTTCTTTCAGTGTTTACAGATTTCTTTTATTTAGTGATCTGAGAGAGAAATATATAGAATAAAACAGAGAATATCTAAAATACACATACATACAAAAGTGTCATTATAAATAGAGAAAAAATAAATTCATTCTCTCACTCATACAAACTGTGGTAACACTCACCAGAACCCTGTTTCTACATTCCCATATGATGATGGTGATGATACTGTGTGATACTTACAGTGTCAGTGTGATGAGGTGACTAAATATGTGGCACTGTAGGTAAGTTATGAGACATCAGGTGAACTTTAACCTTCTGACATGACATCAGAAGATTTATCTGTGTCAGAAGAACCAGGTTCTGACTGCAGACATTGACACTTTGTAGGAGGCTCTCTAATACTAGTGTCAGGAGGTTGAGGGCTGAGGATCTCCAGGTGTTGAAAGTCAAGGCTTCACAGTTACAGATTCTTTAGTTAGAAACATTGTTATGGAAAGCTGTTTCTTGCTTTCCTTTGTATTATGAAACAAATCTTGTAGTGGTTGTGAATATGTTGTTATCTCTTGTGTGACAAGTAGGTTTTGTTCTTTTGAAGGATCATACTTCAGGATCACATCTTTTAACACTTGACCCTGGTTTAGAACAAAAAAAGAAGCTGCATAAATCTTTCAAGTGTTCAGAATGATGGCACTGCCTCCTAAAAATGTGTAGATTTAAGCAGAAGTTTTTCAAGCTGTAGTGCTTTACATATCTAGCCAGCCATCATTTACAAGCTACAGTGCTTTACATATCTAGCCATACTTCACTTACCAGCCTTAAACTCCTTCTTCTTAAACTCCTTACTTAAACTCCTGTGTGGGAAGAATGAAAGATGGAGTGATGAAGGGCAGAATGTAAGACTGGCCTGCGTGCCCAATTCTTTACCCTTTAAAAATAAAGATTATTCATTCATTCATTCATTCATTCATTCATTCATTCATTCTTCTCAGGAATTCCTGAGCCCCCTCACATTAGTGCTTTACATATCTAGCCAGCCATCATTTACAAGCTTTAAACTATTACTTCTTAAGAATTTCTGAGCCACCTCACATTAGTGCTTTACATATCTAGCTAGCCATCATTTACAAGCTTTAAACTATTACTTCTTAGGAATTCCTGAGCCATCTCACATTAGTGCTTTACATATCTAGCTAGCCATCATTTACAAGCTTTAAACTATTACTTCTTAGGAACTCCTGAGCAACCTCACATTATTGCTTTACATATCTAGCTATCCATCATTTACAAGCTTTAAACTGTTACTTCTTAGGAATTTCTGAGCCACCTCACAGAAGTGCTTTACAATATCTAGCTAGCCATCATTTACAAGCTTTAAACTATTACTTCTTAGGAATTCCTGAGCCACCTCATAGAAGTGCTTTACATATCTAGCTATCCATCATTTACAAGCTTTAAACTATTACTTCTTAGGAATTCTTGAGCAACCTCACATTAGTGCTTTACATATCTAGCTAGCCATCATTTACAAGCTTTAAACTATTACTTCTTAGGAATTCCTGAGCTCCCTCATGTTAGTGCTTTACAATTTCTAGCTATCCATCATTTACAAGCTTTAAACTACTTCTAAGGTTCATGAGCTCCCTCACAGAACTGCTTATAAAAACTTAGTACTCTTTCACATATAATTTTACCATCAGCAAAGATATGCTTCTGCAACATGTCCTCTAGCCACACACTTAGTATTTTCTCAGTCTTTACAGTCACATGATAATGAACCAGAGAGACCATTTTTGCTGTTGTATATGCAGCACTAAACCTTCATGAATGTCATCTACTTTCTGTTTTGTTATGCAAATGTTCATTTCAATCTGACTAACCGTATGGCTCATTTCAGCAAGTGACATGCACTTTTCAAAAGAACTAAGATTTTCTTTTCTTTTTGAGAGATAACATTTCCTCTTAGCCTTAGAGGGATTGTCCTGACTATCAAATTGCATTTTAGAGGCCTTTATTTTTGTTTTCCAAGACACAAAAGATGCACCCAAAGCAGATAGTTTACAAACAAGGTGAACAGATGCTCAAATAAGTGCTGCAAAAAAGACTAAGGATCTATGAAATGATGGGAGGCTACAGCAAACTTTGCCTACACATCACTGCTTTCATACGGATTCAGCATAGTGCTTGGTACATAAATCACAACCCACATTCAAACATGGCAAATTGAAGTTTTGCTCTTTCAAATATTTTATGGAATTTCTTCTTTCTTATGAATGTCTTTAATTTGTGGTTGGTTGAATCCATGAATGTGGACCTCATGAATACAGAGGGGGTGACTTTATATTTTGACTTTAAGGTGGAGTATGTCCTCATATATAGTTTGATGACTAAGACAATGCAATGGAAAATGCAAACATTCATGAGAGATATTTTCTGAACAACAACTGACAGGACAAGACAAGGAATGAGGAGATAGAGCAGGACAAGAGTCTGTGAACCTACAAATCGTGTCCAGAAAATGGAGGTTGATTAGTCACACACTGAGGAAACTGAAAACCAGCATAACAAAGCAGGCACTGAGATGGAATCCCAAGGATAATAGAAATAAAGGAATGACCAGAACTAGAGAGGGGATATTATGTTCAGAGACAAGGGACACACATGGAGGGAAGTAGAGAACAAATCCAAGAACAAGGATGACTGTGGAAACTTTGTCTGTGGCCTATACTCTCAAGGGAATGGCAAGCAGTGATGATAATATGAAAGACAGTCTTGTTTCTCTGCTGTGATATCAATGGCTTGATGATGTCTTTGAAAAGGAAACAAAATCCAAAAGACTGGAGACATTCTGTAGTCTCAACTAAGTTAACCTTGAAAGCTGTTTTGGTACACAACAGAAATTCACTGCTGTCTGTTCTTGTAGGTCACACTGTGCACATGAAAGAGACCATAAAAAGTTTGAAAATGCTTTTCCAACAAATTAGATATAAAGACCATCAGTGGGAGATTTGAGGAGGTCTCTTGTTCACAACTTCCTGGGAAATTGAAGATCTCAAAATTATGTTGTGACTGTTAATGAACTTGTGACAGCATACTCACAATTATGTTGCATATGTCACTCATGATCCACCCCCTGAAGTCTCACCTTGACTTCTCTCCTTTACATTGTCGTGCAGTGAATGATGAACATGGGGAGCAGTTCCATCAAGACATTGAATCAATAGAGAGGAGGTACAAGGGCAAGTGGAACACGTCTATGCTTGCTTACTACTGTTGGAACATCATAAGAGATGTCATAGAGGAAGAATACAAAAATAAAAGAAACCAATAAACAACAAAATTGTGTTATATCTAATCCTCCAACAGGAACTACTGAAGCTAGTATTTAGTTCTCATACAAAATTTGAATATTACATGTATCAAAGACTAGAGCTAATAAACATTTTCTCATGTCATTCTTTTTTTTTTTTTCCTCATCCCATTTTAAATGGGACATGACACATTTTATAAAGAAAGTTTGTGTTTTTGTTGTGTAGTGTAATTTATGTTTACTAATGCTGTTAGTAAGATGAAATAACAGCCAAAATGTTAAAAACTATTAACATTGACAACATGAGTCAACTATAGAGAATGTTCAGTAAAGTTTGGAAAGAAGAAAAGGTCCCTTCTAAATGGAAAAAGGAATCATTGTTAAAATACCAAAAAAAGGCAATCCTAGTGATTGCAATAACTGGAGAGTAGTAACCTTTCTATCAGTTGTGTCAAAAGTATTTTGCGAAGTTATTCTGAATAGAATTCAAGATATAGTGGATGCTGCAATGAGAGAAGAACAGGAAGGATTTCAAAAAGAGAGAAGATGTCTTGACTTGATGTAAAGATGTCTTTACTCTAAGAATAATACTTGAAGAACATATTGAAAAGCAAAGACCATTAATATTGAACTTCATAGGCTTTAAAAAGGCATTTGATAGCATTTGAGAATCATTATGGAGAATTTAAGAATATATGGAATACTATCTTAGATTGTCAACATAATTAGTGACCTCTACAATGGATATGTTTGTGCAGCCAACACAGAAGAAGGCATGAGTGAATGGTTCCAGATTGAAACAGACGTGAAACAAACATGCATATCTCCCTTGCTTTTTGGAATTGCCATAGACATCATAATGAAAAAATGCAGCACAGGTAAAACTGGCATTGATTGGTACATGCGACCCAACTGGAAGATCTTGATTTTGCAGATGACATAACTCTTATCATTGACAATGTGAAATCAGTGCAAGTAAAAACAGATACCATGTCTTCAGTGACTAGTAAATTAGCAAGGATACAACAAAAATAATGAAACTTCTCATTAACCATGAAGGACAAATATATGTAGAAGGAACAGCTGTTGAAGAAGTAAACTGTTGTGTATATCTTAGCAGCTACATAGACCAGGATGGTGACACTGGAAAGGAAGTTAGAATTCTAACTACAAAAGCAGCATCGATCTTCAAGAATCTTGAGAACATATGACATTAAAAAATTATAAGCACAAAAACCAAGTTAAGATTATTCAATTCAAATCTAATATACACCCTCATTTATGCATGCGAAAGGTGAAAAACAACTAAAGAAATAGACAAGAAATTAGGAAAATACTCAGTATAAAGTGGAACTAAGATGCAGACGAAGAATATTATGATGCCATAACAATTGAAGGTTATGAAATACCAGAGATTAGATATGCTGATGACATAGTATTACTGTCCACAATACAAAAATAAATGGAAAAACTAATTATGTGAGTCCGTAAGAACAGTGAAGAGCAAAACCTCTATCTTAATGCGAAGAAAACTATATTGATGACAAATGACAAAACAAATATGGCAGTTGAAATATATATTAATGAGGAAAAATTTGGAAGAAGTGGAGAGTTTTGAATATCTTGGATCATTACAAACTATTAAAGGAGATACAATGAGGGATATTAAAAGGAGGACATCTTTCGCTCTTCAAAAAATAAAACAACTATAGAAGCTGTGGAGAGGAACAGACAGAACTACAAATATAAGTTTTTCAAGGGTATACATCTTTCCCATTGCAACATATGCCTGTGACACCTGGACACTTAACAAAACAGCAGAGAAACACATAAATGCCTTTGAATGTAAATGCTCCAGAAGAGTCCTTCAAATATAATGAACACAAAAAAAAGAACAATATATTCCTACTACAAGAACTAAATATTGAAGAAGGCTGGCTAGTAAAGAGGATTAAAAAAGAGAAAACTGAAATATTTTGGACATATTAAACATCATGATAATTTGGAGAAGACAGCTGAGGATGGATAAATAATGGGAAAAAGAAGGAGAGGAAGACCAAGGTGAAGATGGCTGCAAGACACTGTTGATGATCTGCAAATGGATGCATCAGCAGCAGGCCATCTTGCTCACAACCGAGAGGCCTACAGGAGTGCTCTTAGGGAGGCAAAGTTCCACAATTGACACGCAAATGAATGAGTGAATGAAAGTGGAACGAGTTCAAGAACAACGCAGAGATAAGACAGATGAGCAAACATCAACCTGTCTCATGGTTTATCAGAAAAAGAAGATGGATATATGTCAGTCATGTGATGAGAAGAATCATCAGAGGATCCCTAAACAAGCTATCAAATGGAACACAACAGGCTGAAGAAAAAAAGAGGTCAACCATGTGAAATTTTAAAGAGGACATTGTTAAGAGAGGCCAGTTCAGTGGGCATAACATCCCTTGACGGGATTGAAAAACTCGCCAAAGACAGGAAATCTTGGCAAACTACCATGCGGTGCCTATGTGATGTTTAGTGGCATGGGAAGGATGTAAGATGTAAGAATGTTCTTTTTTTTTTTTTCACAATGGCTAGCTGCAGTTTTAAAGTGTTTGTTGAAAAAGGAAATAATTTATGTTAATTTTAACTCATTATGTTTGTTCTTGTTTATTGATATTGCTTCAGATGTATCCTGGGACTTGTCATGTAAATTGTCAAGCTTTACAGGCCCAGGATTTGGTGTTGAACATAAAAATGGAAAAACAAGAGGAGCCTAATTTAAGTGCATCACTTGAAGGTAAAAAATTGTATTTCTTTTGTTCACTAGTGATGGTGTTTGGTAATAGGATTATAACATAATGTTTTTTGTTTTATTCTGTTCATAGGTTTTATTATTCACTAGTAAGAAGTAGTTGGTTCTGGTAGTTGTTGAATTTACTTGCAACAAGTAGTGGTGTGTGGGAGTTGATATATTCACTGGTGACATGTAATCATCATCATCATCATGATCATCATCATCATCATCGCCTTTCACTCCCTTGAGAGCAACTTATGTCTTATATCCTTCCCTTGCCGTTAAACATAGGGCTTGCAAGGTAGTTCACCAATTTTTCCTGTTTTCAGCGAGCTTTTCAATCTCATCAAGTGATTTTATGCCTATTAATTTGGCCTCTCTTAACAGTGTACTCTTTAGAGTTTCACATGGTTTGCCTCTTGTTCTTCGGCCTGTTCTGTTCCATTTGGTAGCTTGTTTTGGGATTCTCTTATCATTTCTTCTCATCACGTGACCAATATATGTCCATCTCCTTTTCCTGACCACCTATGAGACTGGTTGTTGTTCAGTCATCTGTCTTATCTCTGCATTGTTCTTGAATTCATTCCACTTGATGCCGAGTATTTTCCTTAGGCATTTGTTTTCAAAAGAGTCTAATTTATTGTCTGTTTCTTTAGTTGTTTTCCAGCTTTCACATGCATAAATGAGGGTGGATATTACATTTGAATTGAATAATTTTAACTTGGTTTTTGTGCTTATAACTTTTGAATGCCATATGTTCTCAAGATTCTTGAAGATCGATGCTGCTTTTGCAATTCTAATTCTAACTTCCTTTCTGGTGTCACCATCCTGGTCTATGTAGCTGCAAAGGTATGCAAATTGATTGACTTCTTCAACATCTGTCCCTTCTGCGTGTATTTTTCCATTTTTATTAATGTGAAGTTTCATTACTTTTGTTTTGTCCTTGTTAATTTCAAGTCCTATTTTGCTAGCCAGTGAAGACAGGATATCTGTTTTTTCTTGCATGGAATTCACATTGTCACTAATAAGAGTTATGTCATCAGCAAAATCAAGATCTTCAAATGTGGTCCCATGTGTTACCTGTGCAGCATTTTTTCATTATGAAGTCTATTGCAATTCCAAAAAGTAAAGGAGACAGTATACATCCTTGTTTCACACCTGTTTCAATCTGGAACCATTCACTCATCCCTTCTTCTGTTTTGACTGCACAAACATATCCACTGTAAAGATCTTTAAAGATGTTGACAATTTTAGATGGTATTCCATATAGATTTAAAATTCTCCACAATGAATCTCTGTGTATGCTATCAAATGCTTTTTAAAGTATGAATTTTAGTATTAATGGTTTCCGCTTTTCAATATGTTCTTCAAGTATTATTCTTAGAGTAAAGATCTGGTCGAGACATCTTCTCCCTTTTTGAAATCTTATTTGTTCTTATCTCATTGCAGTATCCACCATATCTTTAAGTCTATTTAAAATGACCTTGCAAAATACTTTTGACACAACTGGTACTAAGGTTACTCCTCTTCAATTGTTACAGTCACTAAGGTTGCCTTTTTTTTGGTATTTCAACAATGATTCCTTTTTTCCATTTAGAAGGGACCTTTTCTTCTTTCCAAATAATATTAAACATTCTCAGTAGTTGTCTCATGTTGTCACTATTGAAAGCTTTAAACATTTCTGGTATTATTTCATCGTCACCTGCAGCTTTGTTGTCAGCTGTTAAATTCTGTGCAGTTTCAATTTCATGCAAATGTAATTTCATCTAGGCTGACATTTAGTTGTGGGGCTGATAAGTCAATTTCAAGGTTTATCAATTCTTTTGGTTGTGGTCAATTAAATATTTCTTGATAGTGCTCAGCCCATCTTTGGTTTTGGTCTTTATTTGATATTAATAGGGTTCCAGTTTTGCTAAGGATTGGTCTTTCTTTAGATGTAATAGTACCTGTTAGCCTCTTTTGTATGTTATATAAAGTTTTGTTGTCTCCTATTTTTGCTGCTTTCTCTGCCTCTTTCCCCATATTGTCTATATATTCTCTTTTATCCCATCTGGCTGAACTGTTTGCTTTCTTGTCTATTTCTTTGTATGTTGCTTTCAGCAGATCATTTCCAAGGTCTGTCTTTACATTCAACATGTCTAATTTGGCTGCTTGTCTTTCATATATGCACTTCCATGTGTTTTCTGATATCCATGCTTTCCTATTTGGTTTTTTCAATCCATCACTTGCTTTTGCTGCTGTGATTATGATTGCGCTGTAAGAATTCCATAATTCATCTATACCTATCTCCTCTACTTTACTGAGTGTTGTGGAATGATTGGCAAGTTTGTGACTGAAATTACTGTTAGTATTCTCATCTTGTAGACTGTGGCTGTTTTTCTTTCTGTATACTGATTTTTTGTGTTGGCTTTTCAATTTTAGTTTTATTTTTTGAGAGCATAGGCCATGGATAAAGGCTCTCAAGTCATCCCTGTTCTTGGAATTTTTCTCTGCTTCCTTCCATGTGTATCCCTTGTCATAATTTCTCATCTCCAAGTCTAGGTCTTCCAAATTTTCTTTTTCCTTGAGGATTCTATGTCAGTACCTGTCTTGCTATGCTGGTGTTGGGTTTCCTCAGACTGTGGCCAGTTCACCTCCACTTCCTAGACATGATTTGTAGGTTCATAGGTTCTTGTCCTGCCCTTTCCCAGACCTTCTCATTCCTGATCTTGTCCTGCCATTTAATGTTTAAAATCTTCCTCAAGCACTAGTTCATGAATGTTTGTATCCACTGTTGTATTGTCTTGATCATAACCTATGTCTCCGAGCCCTATAGCAGGACAGTCTTTACGTTTGTATTGAAAAGCCTAAGTTTGGCTCTTGTTTTGATGTTCTTAGATGACCATATTTTGTTAAGTTGGAGAAATGCTGTCCTGGCCTTGGTTATTCTAGTTTTAACATCCTTTTCCGTTCCCCCATATTTATCCACTATGCTGCCTAGATATGTGAAATACTCTACTTCCTCAATTGGCACTCCCTCAATTACCATGAGGCTATTGCTTTCACTATTATTTTTCATTATCTTTATTTTTTTGTCTATTAATATATCTGTGGTAATTCTTTTATTCACCACTGAAATGTAGTGGTATTTTGTAGTTGCATTATTCACTCTCTCTCTCTCTCTGAACCTTAAGTGCCCAGGGCACATGGGGCTTCCGCAAGGGTTTTCCACAAATGCCTGTCTTTCGCCTTTTTTTCTGCTCTTGCCCAGGTGAGCCCTCTATTGCTCAACATCCTTTCTGTTGTTCTTCTCCATGTCTCTTTTGGTCTACCCTTACTTCTGCTCCCCTGTGGTGTCCATCTTAGTGCTATTTTTGGTAGTGAGTTGTCTGTCATTCGGAGCACATGTCCCAACCATCGCCAGCGTCTTTCCTCAATAATTGTTGTCAGTGGTTTCATCTGCATTTCTGCCAATAAAATGTTATTTCTTATGGTGTTTGGCCAAAATATTTTTTTAATTCTACGTAAACATTTAGTCTGGAAAGAATTCAACTTGTTTTCTATGGTTTTGGTGATTTTCCAGCACTCACTTCCATAGAGTAGTACACTTAGAACATTACTCTTAAATATCCTGATTTTCATATTTATGCTTAGTTTATTTGATTTCCATATATTCTGTAGCATTGCAAAAACCTGCTTTGCTCTAGTAAGTCTGCTGTTGATGTCCTCTGTGCTGTCTCCATTTTCTACTACTCTGCTGCCAAGGTATACAAATTCGTTGACCTCCTCCACTAACTTGTTATCTACTCTGAGTACATTTCTGTTGTTCACATTTTGCTTCATTAACTTTGTCTTTCCTACATTGATCTTTAGTCCTATGTTGTTTGCATTCTGGGTTAACTTGTTTATTTTATCTTGCATATCTTTGTGACTGCTTGATAATAGACAAATGTCGTCCGCAAAGTCAAGGTCCTCCAGCACTGTGTCAAGGGTCCATTGTAATCCTCTGCGTTTGTCTGATGTTGCCTCCTTCATTAACCAGTCTACTGCCAAGATAAATAATGTTGGTGATAGTACACATCCCTGTTTCACTCCTGTTTGTACCCTAAAGCTGCTGGAGGTATGTTCTCCACAGATAACTTTGCACTGAAAACCCTCGTATAGGGCTTTGATTACATTAACTATTTTATGGGGGAGGCCATGCCATCTTAGGATTTTCCACAGTGCATCTCTGTTGACACTGTCAAAGGCTTTCTCAAAATCTATGAATAATGCATATGTTGTGCTATGCCACTCATTTGCCTGTTCTAATATTTGTCTAAGTACAAATATATGGTCTATGCATGATCTTCCTTTCCTAAATCCTGCCTGCTCTTTCCGAAGTTTTTCCTCAAGTGTTGGTACAATTCTGTTGATGATTATTCTGCAAAATACTTTACTAGTGAGTGGCAGTAGGGTAATGCCTCTCCAGTTCCCGCAATCTCTGAGGTCACCCTTCTTTGGTAGTTTTACTATAAGACCAGTTTTCCACTCCTCTGGGGCTTTTTCTAAATCCCAAATTTGTTGTAATATCCGGCAAAGTTGTTTTGGTGTTTCTGTTTCTTCTGCTTTCAACATCTCAGCAGTCACTTCATCTTCACCTGGTGCCCTGTCTGATTTTAGCATCTTTATCGCCTCTTTTACTTCATTTATTGTTATTGGTCCTGTATTGATGTTTAGTTCCGCTTTTGCTTCAGGTATATCTATTGCTTGTGCTGCTTGTGTTCTGTTTAGTAGGGTGTTAAAGTGTTCCCTCCATCTTTCAATTTTTTCTCTTTCTCCACTGACCAGTTGTCCATTTTGTGTTCTTACTGCACTTTCACATCTTGTATTGAAGTTACCTGTCATCTGCTTTGTGATTTTATATATGGTTTTCATGTCATTTGTATATGCTGCTTTCTCTGCTGTTTCTGCTAAGTTGTCATAATATTGACGTTTATCTTGACGGCATGATTCCTTCACTTCTTTGTCTTTTTGTGCATAATTACTTAAAACTCGTTCTTTAAGCCGTTGTGATTTGGTGTTCAGTAATTTTTTCTTGATTTCTTTTCTTTGCTCTATCTTTTCCCATGTGGTCTCACTTATCCATTCCTCTTTTCTCCTTTTCCGATATCCCAGCACCTCTTTTGCTGTTTCCTGTAGTGTTTTATTGAACTCTAATATGGACATTTCTGCTTCATCTTGTAGGACACTGAAGCGGTTCTTAAGTATTATTGAGAATTCATTTCTTGTTTGCTGGTCTATCAGTTTTCTTGTATCAAAATGTATCTTTCTGTGTTCTCCGATTCTGGCTTTCCTTAATTTTAGTTTTATTTTTGCTACCAGAAGGTTGTGATCACTTCCTATATCTGCTCCTTTCCTTGCTCGCACATCTTGTGGTGACCGTTTCCACTTGTTGTTTATTAGTATGTGATCGATTTGGTTTTCTGTGGTTTTATCTGGTGACCTCCAAGTCACCTTATGGATGTTTTTGTGTTGGAAAATTGTCCCTCCGATGGTCATCATGTTTTCTTCACAGAAACTGCACAGTCTTTCTCCATTTTCATTTATTTCTCCGATTCCTTCTCTTCCCATGATTCTTCTTCTATCTTCATTTCCTTCACCTACTTTTGCATTGAAGTCGCCCAAGATGAGTAGCATATCATGCTTGGGTATTGTTTCTACTGTGGCTTGGAGGCTGTTGTAAAAATCTTCTTTTAATTCCTCTTCAGCTGCTTCTGTTGGTGCATAACAAACTATAATAGACAGCTTCGTGAATCTTGAGTTGAACCGTGCATATAATAATCTCTCATTTATTGGGGTCCATTTCAGCAATGCTCTTGATGCTTCTTTTGTTATAATCAATGCTACTCCTCCTTCATGAAGATCTTCTTTACCTGACCATATTATTGTATCTTCTGTGTGCTGTGTTGTTAATTTCCTTCTGCCTTGTCCTGTCCATCTTGCTTCTTGTATTCCTAGTATGTCTAGTTTTTATCTGTGCATTTCCTTGATGGTTTGTGCTAGTTTTCCAGTCTGGTTTAGTGTTCTTACATTCCAGCTGCCTATTTGCATCTTTTGTTTAGGTTCCAGGAGGTCTGCAGTCGGGCTGGGGACTTCCAGTGGCTGGCTTTCATCCACAACCTTCATGGGCTCAGTTTCCTGATAAGCATTTCTCCTTCCACCTGCATTTGCTTTTTCCCTTGCTTCTGTTTCTGTAGCAGTCTGATAGTTTTTTACCAGATAGGGTTGCTGGCCCTATGCTGAACCCTCCTTAGTCGCCTTTTACGATCATGCATGGTAGGGTACAGTGGTCCTATTCTTTGCAGATCCCGGGTACCACACGGGGGCATTATTCACTAATGACATACAATTGTATTTTGTTCTGATTTTATTTACTAATGACATGCAGTCACATTTTGTAACATATGTATGCAGTGGTGGCATGTAATCACATATTGCTGTAATTTTATTCACTGATGAAATGTAATCACATATTGCCATAATTTTATTCATTGGTGGCATGTAGTCACATTGCTGTAATTTTATTCACTGATAACATCTAATCACATGTTGTTGTAGATGTCTTCACTGGTGACATGTAATCACATTTTGCCATAGTTGTATTCATAAGTGACATGTAATCATGTGTTGCTGTAGTTGTATTCACTGATGTTATGTAATCTCATGTTGCCATAGTTGTATTTACTAATGACATGAAGTCACAGGTTGTTGTAGTTTTATTCACAGTTCAAATGTTGTACATGTTGCTAAACAATATCCTTTTACTGTATTTTATATTATAGTGTAGATTGCATTGCTTAATATTCCAATACATTAGCCCATAGCAGAAGAGACAATGAAATAATATAGATTTTGAGCACCTGGGTAACAGAACATCTATATTGGCAGCAAGAAGCAGCAGTTAGAGTTGAAAATAGAATTGGAAAATATCAACCGATAAAACAAGGGGTGCGACAAGGATGTGTACTATCTCCAGACCTTTTTTCTCTGTACAGCGAGAATATTCTAAGAACAATCATCACAGAACCAGGCATAAAAATTGGAGGATACAGTATTAACAACCTTCGGTATGCTGACGACACAGTACTGATAGCTGAGAACCAACAAGACCTGCAAAATCTCTTGGATAAAGTCGCCAAAGAAAGTGAACAGAAAGGCCTTACTTTGAACATCAAAAAGACAGAGACTATGGTTATATCTAAGAAACAGAATCCACCAGCATGCAGTATTAAATTAAATGGAAATATTCTAAAGCAGGTGCACAAATTCAAATACCTTGGAGCAGTAATAACTTCAGATGGGAAATGCAGAACAGAAAGTAGGAACAGAATAGGCCAAGCAAAGACTGCATTTCAGAGAATGAGAAACATATTAGCTAACACATCTTTATCAATGAATGTTAGAAAACGAGTCCTAAAATACTATATTGAACCTATCTTGTTATATGGAAGTGAATCATGGACAATAGGCAAGTCTGCACAAAAATCATTGGAAGCAGCAGAAATGTGGTTATTAGAAGAATGTTGCAAATCCCCTGGACAGCAAAAATAACTAATGAAGAATGTATGAGAAGAGCTGGAGAGACAAAAAACCTTGTCAAAAAGATAAAAGAGAGACAATGTACTTTCATAGGACATGCAATGAGAAGAGGGGGCATTGAAAATATTATAACAACAGGAAAAATAGAAGGAAGAAGATCAAGAGGAAGACCAAGAGAAATGATACTGGACAGTCTGATGGGATGGTGTGAGAGGAGATCACCAACTGAACTGATGGCCTGCATGAAGGATCGGGTACTCTGGAGAAGCATAATAGCCAACGCCAGTCGGCACGGCACCTGATGATGATGATGATGGGTAACAGAATGTTTGGTTTACTCCAGCAATATGGAATGTAATCAGAACAGTTATCTCCATCCACAAATGCATCCACCCCTCATTTCAGCAAAATAACTTACTCTATTTGAAAAATAGGAAGTGCCCCCTATATTACTAAAACATACATGAAAAACTGGTGAGCTTTAGGGTCAGCCCACCACTCTTGCTGGCCAGGCTCTGCATACAAGTTTATTGGTTTTCAAGTGCTGTTTGCTGGCAGTATCTTCGAACTGAGACAGGGAGTCTTATCTCTTATTGTGCATGTTACTTGTGTGAGCATTGTGAGGGCATGTCAAGGTCCAAGCCAACAATTTAACCTCTTTCTGACAAGCTGACCTTTTCCTGACCAGAGTTGAGCTATTCTTATCCAGACATAAACAAACTGACAACTTTAGGCTAACTTTTCTCATGTTATGAGGGTTGATTGATAAGTTCACGGCATAAGGTAGAAATACTTGAAACGCACAGTTGATATTAGGTGCATTTGTAGATCAGGTTAATGTAAGATTAAACACCAAGTTTCAAGAAATTAAATGCATCCAATTTTTTTGTACAGGCTACTAAAGTGGTAAGGCGTGGCAGAAATTGAGAAAATTGATAAAATTTCTCATGGAGCAGTCATTCACTACCTCTGCATCAAGGGCTTATCATCGAAGGAGATCCATGAGGATATGGTAGAGACTCTAGGGGAGAGTGCCCCTTCTTACAGCACAGTGAAGAAATGGGCAGCTCAGTTCAAACATGGAAGGGAGAGTCTGGAAGATGATCCCCATCCTGGAAGACCAAGAATGGTAACCACTGATGAAACCACTGGCAGAATCCATGACATGATAATGGAGGATCATCGACTAACTGAGCGGTACATTGCTACAGAGTTGGGCATCTCCCAGGAACTTATTCATGCCATTATTCGCAATGATCTTCAAATGACAAAGGTCTCTGCTCGATGGGTCCCGAAACGTCTTGGAGCTGATCACAAACGACAGGGTCTCAACATATCAAGAGACAATCTTGGCTATTTTTATGCAGATCCTGAAGTTTCTTCAGCAATTTCTGACTATGGATGAGACTTGGGTTCATCATTTTCAACCAGAAACCAAAGGACATTTAAAGCAGTGGAAACATCATGGATCCCAACCTCCAAAGAAAGCAAAGGTGGGTCTGTCTGCAGGCAAAGTGATGGCTTCCATCTTTTTGGATTCAGAAGGTGTACTATTGGTAGACTATCTTCAAAAGGGCAGAACAGTCACCGGGGCCTATTACACTTCAAGGGAAATTGACGAGAGGAGTCATCTTTCAGCAAGACAGTGCTCCAGTTCACAAGTCGGCGGTGGCAATGGCTGTCATTCATGAATGCAGCTTCTAGTCTCTTGAACATCCTCCTTATTCCCCAGATATGGCCCCTCGGACTATTACCTGTTTACCAAACTCAAAAAGGAACTCAGCGGTCTCATATTTGCTTCAGATGATGATGTCATTCATGCTGCAGACCAGTTTCTGCTGGCACAAGATGCTGACTTTTACACAGAAGGGATTTATATGCATAAACTTACAAGGGGACTATGTTGAGAAATAACCCAAAACAGTTGTCCACAAATAATATGTTATATCTTATGCCGATAACTTATCAATCACCCCTCGTATTTTCTTTGATTCAGTAGTTCTAAAAATATGGAGCCAGTATGCTACATTTGTTTTTCTGGAGAAATTATATCTCCACAACAGCAGTGTTACCCACAGTAAGGAGGGGGAACATTACACATAGGAAAGAGGGGGAGAATTACACATAGTAAGGAAAGGGAGCATTACACATTGTAAGGAAAGGGAGCATTACACACAGTAAGGAGTGGGAGCATTACACATAGTAAGGAGTGTGGGAGCATTACACATAGTAAGGAGTGGGAACATTACACACAGTAAGGAGTGGGAGCATTACACACAGTAAGGAGTGGGAGCATTACACATAGTAAGGAGTGGGAACATTACACACAGTAAGGAGTGGAAGCATTACACATAGTAAGGAGTGGGAGCATTACACACAGTAAGGAGTGGGAGCATTACACACAGTAAGGAGTGGGAGCATTACACACAGTAAGGAGTGGGAGCATTACACACAGTAAGGAGTGTGGGAGCATTACACACAGTAAGGAGTGGGAGCATTACACACAGTAAGGAGTGGGAGCATTACACACAGTAAGGAGTGGGAGCATTACACACAGTAAGGAGTAGGAGCATTACACACAGTAAGGAGTGGGAGAATTACACACAGTAAGGAGTAGGAGCATTACACACAGTAAGGAGTGGGAGAATTACACACAGTAAGGAGGGGAAGAATTGCACATAGTAAGAAGGGGGAGAATTACACATAGTAAGGAGGGGGAGAATTACACATAGTAAGGAGGGGGAGAATTACACATAGTAAGAAGGGGGAGAATTACACATAGTAAGAAGGGGGAGAATTACACATAGTAAGAAGGGGGAGAATTACACATAGTAAGAAGGGGGAGCATTACACATAGTAAGGAGGGGGAGAATTACACATAGTAAGAAGGAGGAGAATTACACATAGTAAGCTCAGTTGGTGGCTTTTTGTTGACCATCACCTCAGACTGTCCAGGATTTTTTTTATCCTCTCTTACTTGTCCCCTGCCTCTCTTCCCATATCTTTCCTATTATTATGATGTTTTCATCTTCTATGTCCAAGGAATGGTGGCTTGTCATTTTCCTTTCGGTTTAATTAGTTTCCTTTCTACATTTGCTTATAGCAGTATACATCATAGGAAAGGGACATAACTAAGAAGAAGTACAGGGAGTAGCAGCAGTAGTCCCCTTGATTAGGCAGTTTTCAGGCCACAATGACATGTGTTTGTGTTCTATGAGAAAAACTGTAGTTCAGTTAAGGAAAAGGACAGACTCCATAGTGGAAGTTGTAGAATTGGAAGTGAAAAACATGAGCATATGATTTTTGAGCTTTAACAAGAATACAAAAACTAACTAACTTAAGAGAGTTGTCATAAAGAGTTTCATATAGAGTCATTTTTTTAATTAGTTTCCTTTCCACATTTGCTTTTCTTAGACATTCCCTGTTTGTCATCTTAGAAGTCTGTGGTATTCTTAACATCCTTCTAAGAAACCATATATCTGCTGAAAACAGTGTGACTCGACAAAAAGTTTATGAATGGATCGGTCAGTCAGTCAGTCATTTGCATGTCACTTCCAGAACTTTGCTTCCCTAACAGCTCTCCTGTAGGCCTCTTGGTTGTAAGCAAGATGGCCTGCTGCTGATGCATCCATTTGCAGATCATCAATGTCTTGCACCCATCTTCACCTTGGTCTTCCTCTCTTTCTATTTCCCATTATGTACACTTCCAAGATGGTCTTCTCTAAATTATCGTAATGTTTAATGTGTCTAAAATATTTAAGTTTTCTCTCTTTAATCCTCTTTACTAGCCAGCCTTCTTCAATATTAAGTTCTTGTATTATGGATATATTTGTTCTTTTCTGTGTTCATGATATTTGAAGAACTCTTCTGTAGCATTTACATTCAAAGACATTTATGTGTTTCTCACCTGTTTGGTTAAGTGTTCAAGTCTCACAGACATATGTTGTGATGGGAAAGATGCATACCATTAAAAATAGTATTTTTGTAGTTCTGTCTGTTCCTCTCCACAGTTTTCCATGTCAGTCATCTTAGATCATGAGTCTCAGTTCTCAGTGAACTCTCAGTCTTATCAAGATATTTCATGTCAGTCATCTTAGATCATGAGTCTCAGTTCTCAGTGAACTCTCAGTCTTATCAAGATATTTCATGTCAGTCATCTTAGATCATGAGTCTCAGTTCTCAGTGAACACTCAGTCTTATCAAGATATTTCATATCAGTCATCTTAGATCATGAGTCTCAGTTCTCAGTGAACTCTCAGTCTTATCAAGATATTTCATGTCAGTCATCTTAGATCATGAGTCTCAGTTCTCAGTGAACTCTCATTCTTATCAAGATATTTCATGTCAGTCATCTTAGATCATGAGTCTCAGTTCTCAGTGAACTCTCAGTCTTATCAAGATACTTGATGTCAGTCATCTTAGACTCTCTTGTCAGTTGAGATTGTCACACCAGTCATCTTAGACTCTCTTGTCAGTTGAGATTGTCATCATTTTCTTTTTCCTGATGTTTCCTATTTGATGGCCCACATATGGCCACCTCCTTTTCTTGATCACTAATGAGACTGTTTGCTGTAAGTTCATTTCTCTTATCTCTGCTTTAGTCTTTAGTTCATTCCATTATTTACAGAGTATTTTTCTTAAACATGTTCTTGCAACCAGTGCTCACTTCCCTCTATTAAGGAGGACAATTTTCTGTGGAACATGGAAAAACAAGAAAAATTCTGGAAGCTTCAGAAAGTGGAAGAGCTACCTGCAACTTTCCCAGAACTAGGGAGAGAGTCATTTAATGAATCCATGATTAAGAAAGAAAATGTGTGTGCTCTAGATGATGATGATGGTAATGTTGGGAGCCCAGATCTAGTTAAGAGTGAGCAGAAAGTAAGTTCTGTCAATTGGGAGACTGGCTTAGAAAATGAAACAGTTATAAAGAAGGAAAGTGATTGTGTTGGAAGAAACAGCAAGCCATCCTTTAGATTAAGTGAAGATCTTGTGAACTATCCCTGCAATATGAACATTATCCCAACAGATGTTTGTGAAGTGAAGAACAGCATGTCTATGCTAGTCATTGACACAGTCAGAGATACAGATAAACCATCATGTGTAGATGAGAAGGCAGATGATGTTTCAGAGAAAATTAGAAATTTACATAGAATATCTTCCACAAACATGAAACAGTATAAATGTTTGGATTGTGGTGCAAGGTTCTCTAGCAAGGCTAGTATAGAATTGCATATTATAAAACATGTAAGAGAAGAAATGTACACATGTCAGACTGTCAGAGTAGAAAGAAACCAGAAAAAAACTTTGTCCTACTTATGTGATATTTGTGATCATGTGTGTTCTTCCCATAGAAACCTTCAAAGACACAAAAAATCACATACAGGAGAAAAGCCTTATGAATGTGATTTTTGTGGGAAAGTATTCTGTAACAGTAGTTATTTAAAATTACATAGGAGATTGCATACAGGAGAGAAACCTTACAAATGTAATGATTGTAATGCAGAATTTTCTCGTAACGATAGTCTTCGTTTACATAAACTAAAACATACAGGAGAGAAAGCTTACAGATGTGGTTCTTGTAATAGAGAATTTTCTCGGAAATATAGTCTGCTTAGACATGAACGAAAACATACAGGAGAAAAGCCTTATAAATGTGATTTTTGTGGCCATGCATTCTCTGACAAGAGTAATTTAAAGTCACATAGGAGATTGCATACAGGAGAGAAACCTTATAAATGCAATTTATGTGGCCACGCATTCTCCGGCAGTAGTTATTTAAGGTTACATAGAAGATTGCATACAGGAGAGAAACCCTACAAATGTGATGATTGTAAAGCAGAATTTTCTTGGTACTCTACTTTTCGTTTACATAAATTAAAACATACAGGAGAAAAACCTTTTAAATGTGATTTTTGTGGGAAGGTATTCCGCCACCATAGTCATTTTAAATTACATAGGGTAGTGCATACAGGAGATAAACCTTACAAATGTGATGATTGTAATGCAGAATTTTCTTGGAATGCTAGTCTTCGTTTACATAAACTAAAACATACAGGAGAAAAAGCTTACAAATGTGGTTATTGTAATAGAGAATTTTACCGGAAATGTAATCTGCTTAGACATGAACAAAAACATACAGGAGAAAAACCTTATAAATGCAATTTTTGTGGCCACACATTCTCTGACAGTAGTAATTTAAAGTCACATAGGAGACTGCATGCAGGAGAAAAACCTTATAAATGTGATTTTTGTGGCCACGCATTCTCTGACAGTAGTTATTTAAGGATACATAGGAGATTACATACAGGAGAGAAACCTTACAAATGTGATGATTGTAATGCAGAATTTTCTTGGAGCTGTAGCTTTCGTTTACATAAACTAAAACATACAAGGGAAAAGCTTTATAAATGTGACAACACAGTCTGTAACAATAGTGATTCAGTGTCACAAGGGAGAACACATTCAACAGAAAAGTCATATAAATGTGGTGATTGTAGTACAGAATTTAGAAGTAAAAGTGCTTTGTGTCGACATCAGAGAACACATACAGTAGAGAAACCATATAAATGTGATGATTGTAGTGCAGGATTTTTTTATAGATACAGATTAAATATACATAAACGAAAACACACAGGAGAGAAGCTTTATAAATGTGGTTTTTGTGGCAAGGCATTTATTCAGCGTTGTCATTTAAAGAGACATGAGAAACTGCATACAGGAGAGAAACTTCACAAATGTGATGAATGTAATGCAAAATTTGTTGATAAATGTGAGTTGCATGCACATCAGAAAAAACATACAGGAGAAAAGCCATATAAATGTGATGATTCTAAGGCAGATTTTAGTACTAAAAGTTCTTTGTGTAGACATCAGAGAACACATACAGTAGAGAAAGCATATAAATGTGATGATTGTGGTGCAGAACTTTTTCATAAAAACAGATTAAGTTTTCATCAACGAAAACATACAGGAGAGAAGCCCAAAAATGTGGTTTTTGTAGCTTGGCGTTTTCTCTGAGCAGTCAAAGAGACATAGGAGAATGCATACAGGAAAGAAACCTTAGAAATGTGACTAATGTAATGCAACATTTATTCATAAATTTAGCTTAGAAGTACACAGGAGAAAAGCTGTATAAATATGATGATTGTAATGCAGAATTGAACAAAGCTTCAGTGTACATAAATGAAAATACACAAGAGAGAAGCCTTATAAATGTGATTTTTGCTACCAAGCGTTCTCTGACAGTAGTAATTTAAAATCACATACAAGATTACATACAGGAGAGAAGCCTTATAAATGTGATTTTTGTGGCCAGGCATTTATTAAGAGTAGACAATTAAAGTCACACAAGATATTTCATACAGAAAAGAAGCAGTACAAAAGTGATGAATGTAATGCAGAATTTAGTAATAAAACTTTTGACATAATATATAAATATATGTAGAAGTAAGTGATAACATCTAGGAGAAAAACCTTACAAATGTGATGATTATGATGTAAAATTTTCTCAGAAAAGTAGTCTACATTAACATGAACAAAAACATAAAGAAGGAAAGATTTATCATTGCAGTTTTTGTGGCCAGGCATTCCATTACAGGGATTATTTAAGGTCACATGAGAGAAAGCACACAGGAGAGAACTTTTATAAATCTGATTTTTTTTATGTGTTTCTCAACTGTTTTGTTAAGTGTCCAGGTCTCACAGGTAACTCTTGCAATGGGAAAGATGCATGCCCTTAAAAATCTTATTTTTGTAGTTCGTCTGCTCCTCTCCACATCTTCTTTAGTTGTTTTACCTTCTGAAGCAATAGATCTCCTTTTAATTTCCTTTATTGCATCTCCATTATTAGTTAGTAATGATACAAGATATTCAAAATTCTCCACTTTTCCAATTTTTCCTCACTGATATATATTTCAGATGCATTATTTGTTTTGTCAGTTATCATCAGTCTAGTTTTCTTCACATTAACTCTTTCTATACTTCGTGTCACACTGTGTGATCATCTGGCTGACACTTTTTCCTTTGTGTACACGTCATGTGCTGGTATTGAGTTGGGCTGTAAAAGTGAATTTAATCATATAATGCTTAAAATCTGGCCAAAACTGGTTGTAGAAATCACTTCCAACATGACACAAGCGTCAACACGAGGTTCCGCATGTGATTTGAGAGCCATGTTGTGATACAAAAATTAATTTTTAAAATGTTTTTCTAAGCTTATGGGCCACCAGCCATGGTGTTGACATGTTATTAGTGTATTGTAGACTGTAAATTAACCGTAAATAAATAATTAATGCATATTTTATGTGAGGAAATGGTGTTTGAATAATTAATGCATATTTTATGTGAGGAAATGGTGTTTGTGTAAAATTCAATTCAATTTGGATATCACTGGACCCACTACAGAGGAAACTTGAACGGAGTAAGAGAGAACATTTTTCATCATAATTTTCCATTTTTTCTTCTCAACTCTCCTCAATTCTTAGCTCGTTTTTTTCTGTTATATACTAATATATTAATAAACATTTTATTAGAAAAACAATATACAACGTTTCCTGTTTTTAAAAAATGTATAATATGTCATACTGCAAATCAGACTATGCCTTTGTGATAATTCTAACTGTGACATCCGTCCCATTCCATGTTAAGAAATTTACCTCATTGAGATGACTATTGGTCATTTGAGGGGAAAAACCCCCAGTACACAAAGAGTTAAGATGAAGGATTTCCTCTTCACTGTTCTTATGGACTGACATAATTATTTTTATCCATTCTATTTTGTGTTGTGGACAGTGGTACTGTGTCATCAACATTTCTAATCTCTGGTATTTCATAACCTCCAGTTGTTATGACATTGTAATATTCTTTGTCTACATTTTCTCTAACATTCCTCATTATATTTTCAGTATACAAGTTAAATAAGTAAGATGACAATATGCACCCATGACGGACCCCATGTTTTATGTCAAACCAAGCTGTTGTTTCTCCATTTATTCTTACTGCTGCCTGTTGGTCTAGATACAGCAGTGATATTAAATGTATCAAATGTGTTGAAAATCCCATTTTTTTCCATTATTTCCTAAAGTTTCTAGTGCTGTACACAACCAAATGCCTTTGAATAGTCTATAAAGGATAAATATAGATTCACATTAAATTCTCTGCATTTCTCTATTATTAATCTTATATTGAATATATGATCTCTTAATCCTCTTCTGTGTCCAAAATCAGCTTGGAACATATCGACTTCTTCTATTTTCTCACGAAGTCTACCCATTATGATTTTTAACAGAATTTTACTGGCATGACTAATCAGGGCAACAGTTCTGTAGTTTGTGCATAATTTCAGATTACCCTGTTTTGGCAGTGGTATGAATATAGTTCTTTTCCATTCTTTTGGCCAAATACCTGAATGCCATATCTTTTTACATAGTGCATGATAAATTGTTACACATTCCTTTCCTCCTTCCTTAATGAGTTCAGCTGTTATCTCATCACATCCTGGTGATTTACTATTTTTCAGATTCTTTGTTGCCCATAAAACTTCTTCAATTATCAGTTCAGGTTCTTTTTCCCCCAGTAATAATTCACACTGTTGAAATAAAACATATGGAACAAAAGTTTTAAAAATGTGGTTTTAATGGTGGCAGTGTGTAAAAGTAGTCCTTGAAAATCACATTGGAGAAATGAAATGTGAGAGAAGTCTTCTCTGTGATGATTGAAATGCGGGGTCTCTAAGAAATTTAGCTGATTAAACATTAATAAAAACATGCACAAATGAAAAATGTGAAGTTGTTGAGAGAAATAAGGTACACAGCTCTGGTTTAATAGAAAGTCTTGAAAGCCCAGACTAATCTTTGTGTTTTCTCTTATTGACCATGCTGAGCATTTTATAAACGGAAGTGATGTGATTGTCAAAATGTAGGAAAGCACATATTGATAGCACAGATCTGAGAGTAGGAAAAAAAGAACAACTTCATTGTTGTGATGCTAGTAAGTTCAAATAAAAGAAATTAAATATTGAAAGATCTTTTACTGCAATTATGTTTGAAGTTCTGTACAATCAAAATGTAATCATCAGCAATCTAGAAGATTGTATATATATATATATATTCTATGGTACTACAGCAAGCCATCATTTAGATTAAGTGAAGATCTTGTGAACTATATTTGCAACAGGAACATTATCCCAACAGATGTTTGTGATGTGAAGAACAGCATGTCTGTGTTAGTCATTGACCCAGTCAGAGATACAGATAAACTGTCATGAGTAGATGAGAAAATAGATGATATTGTAGAGAAAATAAAAAATTTACATAGAATATCTTCAATGCTAATAATTGGATTGTGGTGCAAGGTTCTTTAGCAAGGCTAGTATAGAAGTGCATATTATAAAACATGTAAGAGAAGAAATGTCCACATGTCAGTCTGTCAGAGTAGAAGGAAACCAGAAAAAAACTTTGTCCTACTCATGTGATATTTGTGATCATGTGTGTTCTTCCCACAGAAACCTTCAAAGACACAAAAAAATCACATACAGGAGAAAAGCCTTATAAATGTGATTCTTCTGATAAAGCATTCTATGACAGTGGGCATTTACATTTATATAGGAGAAAGTATACAGGAGAAAATTCTTACAAACGTGGTTATTGTAACTGACAATTTTCTCAGAAAGGTGATTTGCCTAAACATGCACATACAGGAAAAAACTTATAGATGTGATTTTTGTGACCACACATTCTCTGGCAGCAGTAATTTAAAGTCTCATAGGAGATTACATACAGGAGAGAAACTTTACAAGTGTGATGATTGTAATGCAGGATTATCTCAGATCAACACTCTTCACATACATAAACATACAAGAGAGAGACCTTATGAATGTGAAAATTGTAGCCAAGCAGTCTGTTGCAGAAGATATTTAAAGTCACATAAGTGAGTGCATACAACAGACAAGCCTTATAAATGTGATGATTGTAAAGCAGAATTTTTTCATTAAAAAAGCCTTAATTGTACACAAACAAAAATGCACAGGAGAGAAGCCTGATAAATGTGATCTTTGTGGTCAGGCATTTAGTCAGATTGTTCATTAAAGTCACACAAGAGACTGCATACAAGAGAGAGGCCGTACAAATGTGATAGTTGCAATGCAGATTTTAATCATAAAAGTGACTTGCATGTTCATCTCCACTCACAAAAAGGACAAAAGCTATACAAATGTTATGAATGTAATGCAGAATTTAGCTGTAGTGTAAGTGTACAGGATTTACATCAGAGAGAACATAAAGGACAGAAGTCTTATAAATGTGATGATTACAGTGTGAAATTTTCTCAAAGAAGTAGTCTAAATGAAAACATTTGGGGGAAACACATAAATGTAATGATTGTGATGTAAAACTTTCTTATAAAAGTAATCTACATAAATGTGAACAAAAACATAAAGAAGGAAAGATTTATAGTTGCAATTTTGTTTTTGTGACCAGACATTCTATTACAGGGATTATTTAAAGTCTCATGAGAGAAACCTGGAAAATACTGCAACAACTATGATGCAGAAGTTAGGGCAATTATTGCCGCAGTTGAAAAACTCCAGAATTTATACATGCCCCATAGTAATTCTCACAGATGCAAGATCAGTACTGGAAGCTCTTCAGTGTACCAGACTACCAGACATTAAGGATGCCTTGTCAAAAATTGCTTACAACATAGAGTCATCTTGCAGTGGATTCCCTCCCACTGTGGGATACCAGTCAGTGAGAAAGCTGACCATCTGGCCAAAGAGGGCACTGAAATGGAGCAACCAGACATACCAATCACCTATAATCAGAAGAAAAGCATGATAAAAACCTAAGGAAGCCACAAACACCACCACATGATGACTGTCACATGCTAAACAGGAACAAGTCACCATTTTCCATCTCTGAACAGGACACGGCCGACTCCAAAGTCATATGTATACAAAGTTTAAGGTTGGTACTACTACCTTTTGTACATGTGCCCAGGTGCCCCAAACCGTGGCACATATCCTCCAAAAATGCACCAACTACAAGACACTGAGAAATAATTACTGGCCCAGTGAAACCACCAAAGAAGATAACCTGTGCGGTTCCATACATGAATTACAAAAAACAGTGAAATCTACCCAAGAGACATGACTGCAAATATAGACAGACTTCTTATTCATAGCACATATGAGAGAAATATGAGAGACATGAGAGAAAGTATGCAGGAGAGAACTTTATAAATGTAATTATTTTAATGTAGAATTTTCACACAAAGGTAGTCTATATAGACATAACAAAATCATACAGAACAAAGGTCGAATATATGTAGGGCACTCTGTAAAAAATAGTAATTTAAATTCACATTGGAAAATGCAAACAGAAGAAAAGTCTTACAAATGTGATGACCAAAATGCAGTATTTTCTGAGAAACTTAGTTGCTTAAACATAAATAAAAACACAAAAAAATAAATATTGTAAGTTTATTGAGAGAAATGCAGCACAAAGTTCTGGTGTAATAGAACATTTTGAAATCTCAAACAGACCCTTTTATTTTCTCCTATTGACCATACTGTGTACTTTTTAAGCTGAAGAGTGATGTAGGACAACATATATGGGTAACACACATCTGAGAAAAGGGAAAAAAAAACTTCTGTTTTGTGTAATCAAGAATCATTTTGGTAATTTCAAATAAAAAAAAATTAGATACTAAAAAATCTTTATTTCCACTGCAATTGTTTTTGAAGTTCTGTAAAATCGAATGAAATCATCAGCAACAAATAAGTGGTCAGATTGGGGCTACTGTATCAATATTCTGTTGATGTTCTGATGGCACAAAAAAAGTGGTCAACCCACAGATTTTGGGAAGTAAAATATAACAGGTAAATTTCCCATTTCCATGCTATTAAGGCATATTGGGGAATGCAGTGTTAGGCCCATATTTCCATGACCTTAAGCACATGAAGGTATGATGTGATCAGTATCACGCCTGGCCGCTTTACCTTCCCAGATTCTCTGGTACCTGTTTTTAGAGGCTGGGTCAGTTCTGATTCCTTTTTTGGTGTGTACTAGAAAAAATTCCAGTGCTGGGACTGAACCTTGTACCACCAGATTAGTAACCAAGTGCCTACCCACTCAGCCAACCAGGAAGTAAAACCTGGAATTTATTTAACGTGCTCCAAAGTTCCACATTTATAGATAAGGTGTTAGAGTGGCTTAGCGTGATGACAGACACATGGAAAGCAACTGTATGTCTCTGACAGGCAGTGAATCAGAGACATATAGAAAGCAACCATACATCTCTGAAGGCAGTAAATCAGATACATATAGAAAGCAACTGTATGTCTCTGACAGGTAGTTAGTAGTTGCCATAGCTCAAACACCAGATGGTTCTGATTTTGGTAAAAACTACATCAAAGATGCTGCATTGGGACTTATTGGCAGTTTTCCATGCATGATGTAGAGCCAAGGAAGCCTTTCATTGAGGCTATTACTTATGAAGGGGTGACAGTGAGCTCAAATTATTGCATAAAGTTACACGAGTTTTTCACATATAGTTGTTATACAGAATTTTGTTTCATATGTGAAAGATTATTGTATGTTATTGAGGTTCAAAGTACAAAATTCAGACTCCGGCTTCACTGCATTCGGGACAACCCCCATATATGCCCCGCCGCATGCCGCAGCATCCATCCAAGAGTATGTTTGCTAATAGTTCCTGTCAAATGTTGGTTGTTTATGATCCATTTTCTGCCACACAATTCAGATTTCCTGCCAGCACCTTTAATTTGTCCTAGCTCCTGCAATCTCTTCACAGCTACATTGTTCGTCCATTCCCGCTCTTCATTTTCCTGCAGTTTGATCAATACAGCCCTACCAATGTCCCCCCTTGTCGTCTGACAGTCAGGCATTTATTGAGGTTACAACTGTTTACAGAACATCTCAATTATTCTGGAGAGTTTTGTTGTGGGAAGAGAAATAACTCTATCAGTATTTGATGTTCAAAGAGACACAACTCAAGTAAAGCTTTGGGAGAAATAACTCTATCAGTATTTGATGTTCAAAGAGACACAACTCAAGTAAAGCTTTGGGAGAAATAACTATCAATATCTTGATGTTCAAAGAAACATAACTCAAGTAAAGCTTTGAGAGAAATAACTGTATCAGTATCTTGATGTTCAAAGAGACATAACTCAAGTAAATCTTTGGGAGAAATGAAGTTTACTTTAACTCCCTTTGATTATGACTGTCCATTTTATAATTTAAAATTGTTTTTCCATGAGATTTGTGTTCAAGAAGTTCTGAAAAGTTATATTGGCTGGTAGTGATTAAATATTCCACAGTTGAATCTTGGTTGTCATAGAGTTTGAACATGTCTGTTTAGGAATGTGATTGTAGAATTGGTTTTGTCAGTTTAGTGTAGGATGATAGTTCAGCATGAGTTTTGTGTTAGTGTATCATATTATTTATTCAGTTTCTGTGGTGGTGATCAGCATTTCTAGATGTGAGATGTCACATTATATATTCATCATGATTCATTTGTTCATGCTTTCTTGCTGTCTATCTGTTATTCTTGCTATGTGAAATCAGTGTATGTGTCACAATATTTGTTCACAGTGTGATGTTTATTTGAAGGATTAATATATATGATGAAGAATATTCTACTTTAAACAAATAAATAACCATGAAAAAAAAAGCCACAAGTAAAACCCACAAAGCAGTGAACTGAAAGTGAAATATGTTGTTGTTGCTGCTGCTGCTGTTGTTGTTGTCATCGTTGTTGTTGTTGTTGTTGTACCTCCCTGGAACTCCAAGCAAGATATTTTGTGCAGCTGCTGCAGGAAGGTGTTGAGACACAGGATCATGCAAGATGGGGAGTGGGTTTTTGCAAACCCAGAATATGACTAAAAGCAGACAAGAGTGCAAAATATTTTTTGCAGGCTCCCTTGCCATGAAGATTATAGTGATCATGATCTTGCTGGCCAAGCTGAGGATATTATTTGAGGCATCGATGAAGTGGTGAGATAGGCTCTTGGTCTGCTGTGCTTCATCAATTCTGGTTCAAACAGTCACTTGTGGATCTTCAACTCTGGATCAAGCAGTCACTTGTGGATCATCATCTGTGGTTCAAGCAGTCACTTGTGGATCATCAACTCTGGTTCAAGCATTCACTCATGGATCATCAACTCTGGTTCAAGCAGTCACTCATGGATCATCAAATTTAATTCAAGCAGTTACTCATGGATCACCAACTTTGGTTCAAGCAGTTATTCGTGGATCATCAACTCTGGTTCATGCAGTTACTTGTGGATCATCAACTCTGGTTCAAGCAGTTACTCATGGATCATCAAATCTGGTTCATGCAGTTACTCATGGATCATCAACTCTGGTTCATGCAGTTACTTATGGATCATCAACTTTGGTTCATGCAGTTACTCATGGATCATCAACTCTGGTTCAAGCAGTTACTCATGGATTATCATCTTTGGTTCAAGCAGTTACTCATGGATCATCAACTCTGGTTCAAGCAGTCACTCGTGGATCATCAACTCTGGTTCAAGCAGCCAATCGTGGATCATCAACTCTGGTTCAAGCAGTCACTTGTGGATCATCAACTCTGGTTCAAGCAGTCACTCATGGATCATCAACTCTGGTTCAAGCAGCTACTGGTGGATCATCAACTCTGGTTCAAGCAGCCACTCGTGGATTGTTTACTGCTCCCTCGAACTGCATGTTCAGCCTCAAAATCCAAATAAAAATTCACCCTAGCCAGCAAGACAGCAGTCATAAACAACTCGATTTCCATTTATTTGTAGCAAACAAATCTACCTCTAGAGGATAAAAAGCTAGTCATTTCACTAATCAGTCTTTATAGTAGCTGAAGATGTCATTTCACTAATCAGTCTTTATAATAGCTGAAGATGTCATTTCACTAGTCAGTCTTTATAATAGCTGAAGATGTCATTCCACTAGTCAGTCTTTATAATAGCTGAAGATGTCATTCCACAAGTCAGTCTTTATAATAGCTGAAGATGTCATTCCACAAGTCAGTCTTTATAATAGTTGAAGATGTCATTCCACAAGTCAGTCTTTATAATAGTTGAAGATGTCATTACACTAATCAGTCTTTATAATAGCTTAAGATGTCATTTCACTTTATCAGATCGATTACGTTAGAGCAAATGTCATAGATTTGTTTCTGGAACAATCAAATCTCATTTTACTTATACTAGTAATTAACTATTGAAATCATTAACAAGTTTACATTTCTTATAAAATTTATGTTTAGTCAATAAAAAGAGAAACCAGGCTTAAATAATACTGATTTAATTCACTAAAAAATGATTTTACGAGTCGAAAAATTATTGCAAATAAAAACTATCCTCAGCTGTCTTTCAGTGCTATCTGAAGTCAAGAGAAGACTCATCGTGCAGGGGTGTCATATATTACATTATTTTCCTTTCACAACAAAGTGGTAGGAGAAAAACAATAAAGTAGTAAGAGAAAAACAATAAAGTAGTAGGAGAAAAACACGTTCAAAGTTTATCTGACACATCAGCAGACATGAAGGTCTCCCTAAAAAAATATATCATGACTGGAAAGATAAATGACAAAAGACAGAGAGGGTAGAGAAGACAGAAATACCTGGATGGCTTGACTACATGGTTTGGTGGGAAAACGGTAATCGAGTTTATTCGAGACATGGAAGATGAAGAGAGAAGATCACCTCTATCTACTGGCATGTCACATGTTTAACTCTCTATGAACATAGCCATCATCTTACAGAAGAATATTTCCAAATATATGAGACATAAGTCCAAGAGACTGTTCTGGCAATATTTTGAGACACGCAGTCAAATATTGTCTTTGGTATGTGAAATTACACCACGGATTTGACATAATGATTAACTTGAAGGGTTCTGCTGGAGCAAAAACTCTGCTTAAAAGCAGGAATATGGTTTATGGTCAAAGAAAGGCGACTCGTGTAAATGTTTTGAGTGAAATGAAATTATTGTTAACTAATTCCCTTGAATATTATTGACCATTCAGTCGAGAAAATTCTGCACGTATCATGTGTACAGCTCATGTTTTTCTAGAGGGTCCAGTCGTTGGAAATGTTTTGAAGGTGATTAAAAGTTTGGGCAGTCGAGAGTTAGGTTTCGTAGGAACAGGACGTATTGTTTTCGTTAGTAAAAGTAGTGATTGTCAGCGTAATTATAATGTTCGCGTTTAAGAGTAGTTTGTTAGAAATAGTGTGATAATTCATTTAGTAACCCGTGGCGGCTATCTTTTGGGGAGATATAAACCGTCTGGAGTTTCCTGCTATTGTATGCTGATCAGTTTGAGATATAGCATCGTACTAACATGAATTCATCAGCCAACATCATCATCATGTGGTATTAAATAAATGTAAGTGTATGATCGGCAAATGACGCTTTACGTCGATTGATTTAGCGCTAAGGTTGAAAGAATTCTGAATTGAAAGTTGTAAATCGGGAAAGGAGCTATGTACGAACGGCCCACAAGTCTGAAGTACCATGGAGTAGTGATGATTTGGACGCTTATACAGTAATAATTCAAAGGCATAAGATAAAAAAATTGACGACTTAAGGAAATATTCATCACTATCAACCTTTATCAGTCATCCAAGAGAGAAACGTGTACAATCTGATGCTTATCAAAAGCTTTCCAATTTTGACAAAAAAGATTTCTTTTTATGCTTTATATGTTTCAGCTTTGCTAAATGAAAATTATTCACAATTCTGAACTTTTATTATTTTTTTTTTTTAAGAATTTAAAAAATATTGTATGAAATTTCAGTTTATTTCCAAACTATTTATAAAACACTTTTGAAGAAAATTAAGTGACTTAAAAATGAGCCCGTTAGTGCCATTACAGCTTTCCTGGAAAAAAACAAAACTTGATAAAAGATGTTTTATTATCAAGTGGGAGAATACCTTTAACTGGAACATTGCCTTTCTTTGAGGTAATTTTTAGAAATGAGAAGTTAATTTAACTTAAATGTGGTCAAAGGGAGATAACAATACAATTATTTTACAAAATTTTCCAAGTTGCATTAGTGTGGTTTCATTGTGTAAATTGTCATGATTATTTCCCTTTGACCACAAAATAAATCAATCACTCAGTCCTTTGTAGTAATTGCAACAGAAAGTCTAAGTACTATCCTATCTTCATGTAAGCTGACAGCATCTTTACTAACGTTGTAAGGAACTCTTGGGTCCTATCTTCATGTAAGTTGACGGAATCTTTACTAATGTTGTAATGAACTCTTGCAGGTGGCAGCACATGTCTTCGAGTTACATTACGTCATATTAGCAGTGTAAAGTTTGTTTCTTCACATACCATGGACATCGAGAAAGACAAATGAAGAAGTACAATGAAAGAAAAGGATATCTCAAACTAGTTCTCTACATTAGAAAAACACGTTCAAAGTTTATCTGACACATCAGCAGACATGAAGGTCTCCCTAAAAAAATATATCATGACTGGAAAGATAAATGACAAAAGACAGAGAGGGTAGAGAAGACAGAAATACCTGGATGGCTTGACTACATGGTTTGGTGGGAAAACGGTAATCGAGTTTATTCGAGACATGGAAGATGAAGAGAGAAGATCACCTCTATCTACTGGCATGTCACATGTTTAACTCTCTATGAACATAGCCATCATCTTACAGAAGAATATTTCCAAATATATGAGACATAAGTCCAAGAGACTGTTCTGGCAATATTTTGAGACACGCAGTCAAATATTGTCTTTGGTATGTGAAATTACACCACGGATTTGACATAATGATTAACTTGAAGGGTTCTGCTGGAGCAAAAACTCTGCTTAAAAGCAGGAATATGGTTTATGGTCAAAGAAAGGCGACTCGTGTAAATGTTTTGAGTGAAATGAAATTATTGTTAACTAATTCCCTTGAATATTATTGACCATTCAGTCGAGAAAATTCTGCACGTATCATGTGTACAGCTCATGTTTTTCTAGAGGGTCCAGTCGTTGGAAATGTTTTGAAGGTGATTAAAAGTTTGGGCAGTCGAGAGTTAGGTTTCGTAGGAACAGGACGTATTGTTTTCGTTAGTAAAAGTAGTGATTGTCAGCGTAATTATAATGTTCGCGTTTAAGAGTAGTTTGTTAGAAATAGTGTGATAATTCATTTAGTAACCCGTGGCGGCTATCTTTTGGGGAGATATAAACCGTCTGGAGTTTCCTGCTATTGTATGCTGATCAGTTTGAGATATAGCATCGTACTAACATGAATTCATCAGCCAACATCATCATCATGTGGTGTTAAATAAATGTAAGTGTATGATCGGCAAATGACGCTTTACGTCGATTGATTTAGCGCTAAGGTTGAAAGAATTCTGAATTGAAAGTTGTAAATCGGGAAAGGAGCTATGTACGAACGGCCCACAAGTCTGAAGTACCATGGAGTAGTGATGATTTGGACGCTTATACAGTAATAATTCAAAGACATAAGATAAAAAAATTGACGACTTAAGGAAATATTCATCACTATCAACCTTTATCAGTCATCCAAGAGAGAAACGTGTACAATCTGATGCTTATCAAAAGCTTTCCAATTTTGACAAAAAAGATTTCTTTTTATGTTTTATATGTTTCAGCTTTGCTAAATGAAAAGTATTCACAATTCTGAACTTTTATTATTTTTTTGTTTCTTAGAATTAAAAAAATATTATATGAAATTTCAGTTTATTTCCAAACTATTTATAAAACACTTTTGAAGAAAATTAAGTGACTTAAAAATGAGCCCGTTAGTGCCATTACAGCTTTCCTGGAAAAAAAACAAAACTTGATAAAAGATGTTTTATTATCAAGTGGGAGAATACCTTTAACTGGAACATTGCCTTTCTTTGAGGTAATTTTTAGAAATGAGAAGTTAATTTAACTTAAATGTGGTCAAAGGGAGATAACAATACAATTATTTTACAAAATTTTCCAAGTTGCATTAGTGTGGTTTCATTGTGTAAATTGTCATGATTATTTCCCTTTGACCACAAAATAAATCAATCACTCAGTCCTTTGTAGTAATTGCAACAGAAAGTCTAAGTACTATCCTATCTTCATGTAAGCTGACAGCATCTTTACTAACGTTGTAAGGAACTCTTGGGTCCTATCTTCATGTAAGTTGACGGAATCTTTACTAATGTTGTAATGAACTCTTGCAGGTGGCAGCACATGTTTTCGAGTTTCATTATGTCATATTAGCAGTGTAAAGTTTGTTTCTTCACATACCATGGACATCGAGAAAGACAAATGAAGAAGTACAATGAAAGAAAAGGATATCTCAAACTAGTTCTCTGCATTAGAAAAACACGTTCAAAGTTTATCTGACACATCAGCAGACATGAAGGTCTCCCTAAAAAAATATATCATGACTGGAAAGATAAATGACAAAAGACAGAGAGGGTAGAGAAGACAGAAATACCTGGATGGCTTGACTACATGGTTTGGTGGGAAAACGGTAATCGAGTTTATTCGAGACATGGAAGATGAAGAGAGAAGATCACCTCTATCTACTGGCATGTCACATGTTTAACTCTCTATGAACATAGCCATCATCTTACAGAAGAATATTTCCAAATATATGAGACATAAGTCCAAGAGACTGTTCTGGCAATATTTTGAGACACGCAGTCAAATATTGTCTTTGGTATGTGAAATTACACCACGGATTTGACATAATGATTAACTTGAAGGGTTCTGCTGGAGCAAAAACTCTGCTTAAAAGCAGGAATATGGTTTATGGTCAAAGAAAGGCGACTCGTGTAAATGTTTTGAGTGAAATGAAATTATTGTTAACTAATTCCCTTGAATATTATTGACCATTCAGTCGAGAAAATTCTGCACGTATCATGTGTACAGCTCATGTTTTTCTAGAGGGTCCAGTCGTTGGAAATGTTTTGAAGGTGATTAAAAGTTTGGGCAGTCGAGAGTTAGGTTTCGTAGGAACAGGACGTATTGTTTTCGTTAGTAAAAGTAGTGATTGTCAGCGTAATTATAATGTTCGCGTTTAAGAGTAGTTTGTTAGAAATAGTGTGATAATTCATTTAGTAACCCGTGGCGGCTATCTTTTGGGGAGATATAAACCGTCTGGAGTTTCCTGCTATTGTATGCTGATCAGTTTGAGATATAGCATCGTACTAACATGAATTCATCAGCCAACATCATCATCATGTGGTGTTAAATAAATGTAAGTGTATGATCGGCAAATGACGCTTTACGTCGATTGATTTAGCGCTAAGGTTGAAAGAATTCTGAATTGAAAGTTGTAAATCGGGAAAGGAGCTATGTACGAACGGCCCACAAGTCTGAAGTACCATGGAGTAGTGATGATTTGGACGCTTATACAGTAATAATTCAAAGACATAAGATAAAAAAATTGACGACTTAAGGAAATATTCATCACTATCAACCTTTATCAGTCATCCAAGAGAGAAACGTGTACAATCTGATGCTTATCAAAAGCTTTCCAATTTTGACAAAAAAGATTTCTTTTTATGTTTTATATGTTTCAGCTTTGCTAAATGAAAAGTATTCACAATTCTGAACTTTTATTATTTTTTTGTTTCTTAGAATTAAAAAAATATTATATGAAATTTCAGTTTATTTCCAAACTATTTATAAAACACTTTTGAAGAAAATTAAGTGACTTAAAAATGAGCCCGTTAGTGCCATTACAGCTTTCCTGGAAAAAAAACAAAATTTGATAAAAGATGTTTTATTATCAAGTGGGAGAATACCCTTAACTGGAACATTGCCTTTCTTTGAGGTAATTTTTAGAAATGAGAAGTTAATTTAACTTAAATGTGGTCAAAGGGAGATAACAATACAATTATTTTACAAAATTTTCCAAGTTGCATTAGTGTGGTTTCATTGTGTAAATTGTCATGATTATTTCCCTTTGACCACAAAATAAATCAATCACTCAGTCCTTTGTAGTAATTGCAACAGAAAGTCTAATGTAAGCTGACAGCATCTTTACTAACGTTGTAAGGAACTCTTGGGTCCTATCTTCATGTAAGTTGACGGAATCTTTACTAATGTTGTAATGAACTCTTGCAGGTGGCAGCACATGTCTTCGAGTTACATTACGTCATATTAGCAGTGTAAAGTTTGTTTCTTCACATACCATGGACATCGAGAAAGACAAATGAAGAAGTACAATGAAAGAAAAGGATATCTCAAACTAGTTCTCTGCATTAGAAAAACACGTTCAAAGTTTATCTGACACATCAGCAGACATGAAGGTCTCCCTAAAAAAATATATCATGACTGGAAAGATAAATGACAAAAGACAGAGAGGGTAGAGAAGACAGAAATACCTGGATGGCTTGACTACATGGTTTGGTGGGAAAACGGTAATCGAGTTTATTCGAGACATGGAAGATGAAGAGAGAAGATCACCTCTATCTACTGGCATGTCACATGTTTAACTCTCTATGAACATAGCCATCATCTTACAGAAGAATATTTCCAAATATATGAGACATAAGTCCAAGAGACTGTTCTGGCAATATTTTGAGACACGCAGTCAAATATTGTCTTTGGTATGTGAAATTACACCACGGATTTGACATAATGATTAACTTGAAGGGTTCTGCTGGAGCAAAAACTCTGCTTAAAAGCAGGAATATGGTTTATGGTCAAAGAAAGGCGACTCGTGTAAATGTTTTGAGTGAAATGAAATTATTGTTAACTAATTCCCTTGAATATTATTGACCATTCAGTCGAGAAAATTCTGCACGTATCATGTGTACAGCTCATGTTTTTCTAGAGGGTCCAGTCGTTGGAAATGTTTTGAAGGTGATTAAAAGTTTGGGCAGTCGAGAGTTAGGTTTCGTAGGAACAGGACGTATTGTTTTCGTTAGTAAAAGTAGTGATTGTCAGCGTAATTATAATGTTCGCGTTTAAGAGTAGTTTGTTAGAAATAGTGTGATAATTCATTTAGTAACCCGTGGCGGCTATCTTTTGGGGAGATATAAACCGTCTGGAGTTTCCTGCTATTGTATGCTGATCAGTTTGAGATATAGCATCGTACTAACATGAATTCATCAGCCAACATCATCATCATGTGGTATTAAATAAATGTAAGTGTATGATCGGCAAATGACGCTTTACGTCGATTGATTTAGCGCTAAGGTTGAAAGAATTCTGAATTGAAAGTTGTAAATCGGGAAAGGAGCTATGTACGAACGGCCCACAAGTCTGAAGTACCATGGAGTAGTGATGATTTGGACGCTTATACAGTAATAATTCAAAGGCATAAGATAAAAAAATTGACGACTTAAGGAAATATTCATCACTATCAACCTTTATCAGTCATCCAAGAGAGAAACGTGTACAATCTGATGCTTATCAAAAGCTTTCCAATTTTGACAAAAAAGATTTCTTTTTATGCTTTATATGTTTCAGCTTTGCTAAATGAAAATTATTCACAATTCTGAACTTTTATTATTTTTTTGTTTCTTAGAATTAAAAAAAATATTATATGAAATTTCAGTTTATTTCCAAACTATTTATAAAACACTTTTAAAGAAAATTAAGTGACTTAAAAATGAGCCCGTTAGTGCCATTACAGCTTTCCTGGAAAAAAACAAAACTTGATAAAAAATGTTTTATTATCAAGTGGGAGAATATCTTCAACTGGAACATTGCCTTTCTTTGAGGTAATTTTTAGAAATGAGAAGTTAATTTAACTTAAATGTGGTCAAAGGGAGATAACAATACAATTATTTTACAAAATTTTCCAAGTTGCATTAGTGTGGTTTCATTGTGTAAATTGTCATGATTATTTCCCTTTGACCACAAAATAAATCAATCACTCAGTCCTTTGTAGTAATTGCAACAGAAAGTCTAAGTACTATCCTATCTTCATGTAAGCTGACAGCATCTTTACTAACGTTGTAAGGAACTCTTGGGTCCTATCTTCATGTAAGTTGACGGAATCTTTACTAATGTTGTAATGAACTCTTGCAGGTGGCAGCACATGTTTTCGAGTTTCATTATGTCATATTAGCAGTGTAAAGTTTGTTTCTTCACATACCATGGACATCGAGAAAGACAAATGAAGAAGTACAATGAAAGAAAAGGATATCTCAAACTAGTTCTCTGCATTAGAAAAACACGTTCAAAGTTTATCTGACACATCAGCAGACATGAAGGTCTCCCTAAAAAAATATATCATGACTGGAAAGATAAATGACAAAAGACAGAGAGGGTAGAGAAGACAGAAATACCTGGATGGCTTGACTACATGGTTTGGTGGGAAAACGGTAATCGAGTTTATTCGAGACATGGAAGATGAAGAGAGAAGATCACCTCTATCTACTGGCATGTCACATGTTTAACTCTCTATGAACATAGCCATCATCTTACAGAAGAATATTTCCAAATATATGAGACATAAGTCCAAGAGACTGTTCTGGCAATATTTTGAGACACGCAGTCAAATATTGTCTTTGGTATGTGAAATTACACCACGGATTTGACATAATGATTAACTTGAAGGGTTCTGCTGGAGCAAAAACTCTG